>CM051265.1:30849682-31145099 GCA_027921565.1 Artemia sinica | reverse complement strand
TTTTGGGGAGAGAGGTCTAAAAATTGTTCCTCAAAGTTCACAGAATAGGTCCATTTTGGGGAGAGAGGTCTAAAAATTGTTCCTCAAAGTTCACAGAAAAGGTCCATTTTGGGGAGAGAGGTCTAAAAATTGTTCCTCATAGTTCACAGAAAAGGTCCATTTTGGGGAGAGAGGTCTAAAAATTGTTCCTCAAAGTTCACAGAAAAGGTCCATTTTGGGGAGAGAGGTCTAAAAATTGTTCCTCAAAGTTCACAGAAAAGGTCCATTTTGGGGAGAGAGGTCTAAAAATTGTTCCTCATAGTTCACAGAAAAGGTGCATTTTGGGGAGAGAGGTCTAAAAATTGTTCCTCATAGTTCACAGAAAAGGTCCATTTTGGGCCAATTTACACTGATTCTAAAACTTCTACTATTTTTGCAGTACTTGCTGGTCAGAGTGCCTGCTTTAGCACACAAATTGACACTTAGTCTTTAATACCAATCAGAAAAAAAAAACTTTTTGGTTTTCAGGTGATTTACCGTTCTTTAATTCCAATCAAAAGCTGACCATATCCCAGCTCAGTACCAGCATGTAGATTAAGTCCAACAAGTCCCCCTGTCCTCGCCATCAACATTGGCTGCACAACTTTCATAACTATCTTATGTAATCACAAGCATTTATCAGTTTCTGGTGATGGTTACAAAGTAGGTTACTTATTAAAACTAGTTTACCAGCAGCACTGAATTCATCTGAGGCAAACTGGCGGAAAGGCACCAAAATTGTCTGTTTTCTAAACCTCAGATTGTGTTTCGCATTTCAGAAGTGATTAATGTTCAAGTGCAAGGGTATTGGCATAAATTTAGTAGCGAGATGAATAAAGAGGAAAAGATTGACATTAAGCTAAAGAAAAAAGGATTGCTATAAACTGCATCAAATTGTGGATACAGTACAATAACTTTACCCACATTATTCTGCACAAAAATGTTTCAGTCCACTTTTTCAGACATTACTGGATACCATCCTTCGAGAATCGAATTTTTCAAGAATTTAAATAAGAAAGATCCGTTGAAACTATTGTGCAGCATAATATTAATATCTAAGTAACAGACATCCATCAAAAATTAGCGTGCTGCTAGATGGAGTAAAAGAAAATTCAGGTAGTTTCTGAGTAAAAGGTAAATGTGCCTCATCAAATGCTATGATTCTGTGATAACAAAGACCTCAGAATCCGATAAATAACAAACAACACTATTTTAAGGAATCTTTTTTGCGTTTGCGTTAACAAACACTACAGTCAATGGCTTTGTTAGTCAAGGTTGTTAATATCTATTTTTATTTATATACTACGCAATATTAGTTCATATACTGAGAACAGCGCACAATTTTTTGTGCTGTTTTTCCTTTATACTCTTTCTGGAAAATTTTGTGGATAAAAATGGAAAAACGTGCCCCCCCAACCCCCCTATAAAAAGCATCGCTAATCTGTTCTTAAATGTAATTGTGGCCAGTGAAGCAATCGGCAAGGAAAACCCTAGCAGCGAGCGAAAATCTATCTTACCAAAATCCGTCATTAAAAAATAACAATGCATATGTGGCTGATTTCTAAGCTAACACATCACAGTTTATAAGGTAAAAAAAAAAACAAAAACAGATTCATCTTTATCTCACGCGTTTCCCTCACATCATCAGTGCGTAAACCTCATTGCCTTTTTCAGCTCTTCAAGACAGGCCTCAGCTTCCTCAATATATTCTTTGTTATCCATTTTCTTCGCCAGGTTGACCCCTTTAGCACAAGCATCCCTCGATTTCTCGTAAGACTTATTTTGCATGTAGATACTGCCCAGATTCACATAGAAAGCAGGCATGTACTCTGACTGAATTTTTTCACCAACTGAAATCACATCTTTCATTTTTTCTTCAGCTGCAGCAGCATTGCCTTTCAAAGCAAGAACAGAAGCCATGTCATTCAATAGCACTAATGATTGCTCATGCTGCGGCCCATGCACTTTACTAGAAAGCTCATAAGCTTTCTGGAAATTAGCATTAGCTTGATCAAACTTCCTATGCGCCATCAAGTAACGAGCATACCAATCTAAACATAGACCAGTTAATAAAAGAGTGTCTTCATCACTAGCTCCCTTGGCAATTTTTTTATTCATTGTATCAATGCAAAACTGAAAGCCTTGTTCCGCTTTTTCATTTTCTTCTAGCATGCCATAGATACTGGCTAGTTTTGCACTGACATGAACAATTTTGTTATGGTCTGGGTCAACGCCATCTCCTATAAGGCGACCTAGAAAATAATATAAAAATTGAGACATTTATGGGGACGGGAAAAGAATACACAATCTAGCTGTACGAAAACACGGACATGTCACAAATACAAATAGCTTATCAACAAAAGAAGTTATTACCACTGGAAAAAATTTAGAACAAGTTAAATGCTACCAAATTCCCAGTCAAAAGAAAAAGATCATATTTGCTAATTTTTGAATACTTAGGTATTAAATGCTACCAAATTCCCAGTCAAAGGAAAATGAGAATATTTGCTAATAACTATGAGTATTTAAAAAGACAGTCTTGATTTTCGGATATAGACGCAAAGACGAAAGCCTTGCTACCGTTCAATAGCACCAGAAATGGAAATCGCTCAGAAATACAGACATTCCCAAGAGAGACACAGTAAGTTCTAATATAATTTTTTTGCTGTTTTAACTACATAGTTAATAGTTAAGGTTCCAAAGTATCAATCTGACGTGAACTAATCGTCACCGAAGCACCCAAAAACCGTTAGATATTTTGATCCCCTCCACAACCTCAAAAACTGATCTCCTTGAAAAAAATGTCAAGTCCATTCGTTTATGACCTAAGACCATTTTTGTATTCCACTTGTCAGAGATAATTTTTTCTTCTTTTTTAGCCCCTCCGATTAAGTACCAATAGGTACATTTTCATAAATACAGCTTTCAATTCTGTTTTTAGAGATTGTCCATTCTTATTTGTCCGTATTTGTATAAGTCAACGATTTTTAACAAAAGCATTGCTGTAGACAGTAGGAACGTAAAAAACATAACAAAACATGTTTTTCAGACGAAAATCAGTAAGAAAACCTGTTTACCGAGATTTATAAGCTAAAAATTGAACAAAATACGTTTCAGACTACAATAGTTGGTATATATTTTGACTATATTTAAATAATAACGACAGTCATAGTAACTTTTAAAGTCTGTGTGAGAAAACTGATGATGCAATTTTAAGGAATAACAGTATTTCAACCGTGACGATTTTGAAATTTGTGTTTATAAACAAGAAAAATGACAGAAAACAGTTAGGATAGCAGATTTGTAGAAGTCAGGAATTACAGATGCTCATATCATACGAACAGTCTTTTTACATTTACAATCATTCATAACAATTCTTTTTTTACATTTTCATGATCATATAATAATCTACTGCCCATGTTTATTTACATTAGAAAAATTGGTTTATTAAAAACTTATCTCAAACTGAGTTTAAAGATGAATATATCTCACTTCTTTTTTAGGCTATAGAACGTTCAATGAATTTATCTCGCTTTCTAGGGCTGTAATGAGAGACAGGTTGAGATGGCAAGGGCATGCTCTGTGGATGAAGGATGTCACATTGCCAAAGATTGTCCTTTTTGGTCAACCATCTATGGCCAAACGAAAAGTAGGTCACCTTCCGTTGGGGTGGGAGGATTTAATAAGGAAAGATTTAAGGGAAATGGGAACTTCCTGGCAGGGTTAGAGACGGAGGCTTTGAATAGATTGGGATGGAGGAGGAGCGTGCGTAACTGCATTGGCCTTAGGCGGCTTGGTGCTGCAATGAGTAGTTAGTAGTAGTAGTAATAGTAATAAATTTATCGGTATCCAAATACTTACCGATCAAGTCTCTGAATATCTTTTCTGCTTTTCGATAATTGTGCGTATCAAAAGCTATGTTCGCCATCACATCGTAAATAAACGTAATGCCATTTTTGTCATGTAAGTCCTGCGCTGTTTTCAAAGCAACGTGCAAGAGTTTCTCTGCTTTAATTGCATCTCCTTTCTGAAATAGCAGGAAAATCTCTATTATTGATCCAGAAGTTCTACATTAAGAAAAAGTACTCAATAAGTAATGTGTTTGTAGTAACGACTTACACAGAAATGTGTATGAACCGTTCAGAGACTCTGGTACCCACTGTTATTTTTGAATTTTAGTATGAGAAAACTTGATTGGCTCATCAGGATAAAAAAAAAAAACGTTCGAAATATTTTCCAGTGTCAGAAATTCCATAATCAAGTGAAATCATTGTAAAACTTTTATTGTAAAAATTATTTTAGATCACGTAAAAGAGCTAAAAACCTAGTTCCGTATATATTTTATATTAAATATTGATCTCAAAAAGGTAGCTTGGATTCAAAATCCGTTTTGTATTGATTTAAATGAGATTGATCTTCTTTTATTTATGTTACTGCAACAAATTCAATTTTGATGAGAAATAGGGGATATAATTTTTGTAAGTATAATAACGATACCTTTTCAACTTTAGTGGAATTTTTATCTTAGATCTTTGTATGTTTTTAAACGAATTCTGAAACTATATATTTTCATGTGTATGTGTATATTGTTACATAATAAACGAATAATCAAAAATATTTATTTGTCTTTTAATTATATTCATATGGGGTTGCCAGGAAACTTGCAATCAGAAATGGGGTCATGAATGAAAAAAGTTTAGGAAGCCCTGATCTAACCCAACATTATATTTTTTTATATTATAGGCTATATTATTATATATTGTATTAGTATTTCCTCTTAAGACTCTCTTTTTCTGGCTGATGGACGATTAAAGAAATTGAGCAAGTACACATAAATGCCATTTTAATTATAATAAATATATGTTAACAAGGGTTGTTCCTAGAATTTTGATCTGGGGAGGGGTTATTATGGAACAGTTCTCTTAGTCATACAATAAGCAAGAAAATGCTCATCGTTTAGTTTTCGGGTAATCAAACATGGTAAACGGCTACTTTAAATTCGCCTGTGTGGATCTATGAAGACATACAAGACTACCAATATACATATCAACATAGTCTGCTTTTTGTTGTTTCCACCCCAGTTCCAATGCCATCATTCCACCAGCCTGATAGCCCACAATTGTCTAGTATACTCTTGATTTGCACAGGCCAAGAATCTTTTTTTTTTATCCAATAACATTTAATTGAAAGGATAATTTGGCCTAGCAATAATTTTTTCCCAATAACCTACAATACGTACTAACCGTTTATTTCTTAAGCTAAAAAGACTCAGGTCACCCTTTATAACAATGCTATTAAACTTTTTATCTAACCAAGGCCTTCCCAAACTATGGATCGCGACCCCAAATGGGGTCGCGTAGCAAAATCATGGGGTCGCAAGAGATTTTAAACTAAAATATTTAAAATATTAGAGTCAAATGTTTATAACATACTACAGGAAAATATTTATATTGTAAAGTTGATGAATTTTTAAAGACTGAAGGTCTAGAATGGAAAAATTGCTGTGGAATAAGCATAGATGGTGCAAAAATAATGACAGGCAAAAACATTGGTTTTAAATCATTTTTTAAGCTAAATAAATTATCACCGTGTAACTTTTACTCACTGTCTTATTAACCGAGAAGCCCTTGCAGCAAAAAAATTAGCACCATAATTGAACGATGTGCTTCAGAATGCTGTTAAGATTATAAATTTTATTAAGAGCCACGCCCTTAACAGTCACTTATTTTCAAATCTTTGAAAGGATATGGATTCCGTCCATACAACTCTATTATTACACGCAGAAGTGAGATGGTTGTCAAGAGGTCAAAGATTAAGAAGATTATCAAAGGCAGCGCATTGAGGCTGCGTAATGCGATTCAAATATATCAGAATATTAAAATGTGAGGTAAAGCAAAGACCTATACGAATTTTGAGCCAAATTGGATGAGAGGAAGGGGTCAAAATACGCATCTCAAATTTTGGCGACTAACAGACAGACAGAGAAGCAAGTTAAGTAAAAACATGATAAAAAAAACTTTTGTAAGCTACCTGATACTCTAGAATTCCCCTTTTGACCATTTCTTCTAGCATTTCTTCTTGCTTGCCAATTGGTGTAGAAAACAAACTAAATAATCCAAGCGTGACAGTAGTTCCTTTAGGTACAGCTCGAAGTGGCAGCAACAACTTGCGAGGACTCCAGCTCTAAAACATGGTTTACTTGATAATCAGTAACAAAACATAAATCATAGGCAACGCAATCGCGCTGCCTAAGTAAAGAACGATGTTGGCACAATGTATTATTATTTTTTTTTCCATACCAGGGCACTTCGTATCGAAGGAGTTGTCATAGAAACTTCGAAAAGGGCTCATTCGATTGGAAAATGGAGTGGCTAGTGCCTTTTTTAATAGTCGACAGTGATTGGAGGGCAACTAGCCCCCCCCACGCCCATTATTCCCCCAAACACATCCAATCAAAATTTTGAGATAACCATTTTGTTCAGCGTAGTTGATTTCCAGATAAAAAATATATTTTTGAGGAGGACACTCCCCCGCAACCCTCAAGGCAAGGGGTTTAAGTTATGCCCTGGGGGCATATAAGAACGATGTTGGCACAATGTATTATTTATTATTTTTTCCTTTAGAGCAGGGCACTTCGTATCGAAAAAGTTGTCGTAGAAACTTCGAAAGGGGCTCATTCAATTGGAAATTGGAGTGGCTTGTGCCCTTTTTAATAGTCGAAAGTGACTGGAAGGCGACTAACACCCCTTCCACGCCCACCATTTCCCGAAACACATCCAATAAAAATTTTGGGATAGCAATTTTGTTCAGCGTAGTTGATTTCCAGATAGAAATTATGTTTTTGAGGAGGACACTCCCCGACTGCCCTCAGGGCAAGTGTTGTAAGTTATGCCCTGGGGGCATATAAGGTTTAGATAGAAGGAGTTGTCGTTGAAACTTCATAAAAGGCTCATTCGATTGAAAATTCAAAGGTCTAGTGCCCTTTTTAATATTCAAAAGTGATTGGAGGGCAACTAACCCCCCTCTCACGTCCACCTTTTCTCCAAACACATCCAATCAAAATTTTAAGATAGCCATTTTATTCAACGTAGTTTTAAGTTCTGAAAAATTAGATCTTTGAGGAAGAACCCCCCCCCCCCCAGTCCTCAAGGCTAGGGTTGTAACTCATGCCTTGGGGACATATAAGGTTTTTATAGAACGCGTTGTCGCAGAAACTTCAAAAAGGGCTCATTCGATTTAAATTGAAATGGCTAGTGCCCCTTTTAATGGTCGAAAGTGATTAGAAGGTAACTAACACCCCTTCCACGCTCACCATTTCCCCAAAAACATCCAATCAAAATTTTGAGATAGTCATTTTGTTACACGCAGTTTAAAGTTCAGGAAACTATACATTTGAGCAGGACACTCGCCCTACGGTCTTCAGGGCAAGGGTTATAAGTTATGCCCTGATGGCATATAAGTTTTTACTGAAATCTTTGTCTAGAAACTTGAAAAAGGGCTCATCAAAGGTCTAGTGCCCTTTTTAATAGTCGAAAGTGATTTGAGGGCAACTAACTCCCCTCTCATGCCCACCTTTTCCCCAAACACATCCAATCAAAATTTTTAGTTAGATTTTTTGTTCAGCGTAGTTGATTTTGCAGATAGAAATTATGTTTTTGAGCAGGACACTCCCCCACAGCCCTCAGGGCAAGGGTAGTAAGTCATGCCCTGGAGGCATATAAGGTTTTTATAGAACGCGTTGTCGTAGAAATTTCAAAAAGGGCTCATTCGATTGGAAATTGAAATGACTAGTGCCCTTTTTAATAGTCGAAAGTGATTTGAGGGCAACTAACCCACTTCTCACAACCACCTTTTCCCCAAACATATCTAATCAAAATTTTGAGATAGCCATTTTGTTTCACGCACTTTAAAGTTCAGGAAATTATACCTTTGAGCAGGACACTCCGCCCACAGTCAAGGGTTACAAGTTATGCCCTGGGGGCATATAAGGTGTTTATTGAAATCTTTGTCGTAGAAACTTGAAAAAGGGCTCATTCAATTGGATATTCAAAGGGATAGTGCCCTTTTTAATAGTCGAAAGTGATTTGAGGGCAACTAACCCACTTCTCACAACCACCTTTTCCCCAAACATATCTAATCAAAATTTTGAGATAGCCATTTTGTTTCACGCAGTTTAAAGTTCAGGAAATTATACCTTTGAGTGGGACACTTCCCCCACAGTCTTCAGGGCAAGGGTTATAAATTATGCCCTGGGAGCATATAAGTTTTTATTGAAATTGTTGTCATAGAAACTTAAAAAAGAGCTCTTTCGATTGGAAATTCAAAGGGCTAGTGCCCTTTTTAATAGCCGAAAGTGATTTGAGGGCAATTAACCCCCCTCTCACGCTTACCTTATTCCCAAACACATACAATCAAAATTTTTAGATAGCCATTTATTCAACGTAGTTGAAAGTTTTGGAAATTAGGTCTTTAAGGATGACAACCTCTCCCCCCCCCCCATAACCCTCAGGGCAAGGGTTGTAAGTTATGCCCTGGGGGCGAGTAAGTTTTTTTTTTTTTTTTTTAATAAAAAATCGATGTTATAAAAACATCAAAAACGGCTAATGCAATTGAAAATTGAAAGGGCTAGTACCCTTTTAATAGTCAAAAGTAATTGAAGGGCAACTAATCCCCCTCTTACACCTACCATTTCCCCAAACACATCCAATCAAAATTTTGAGATATGCATTTTGTTCAACGTAGTCGAAAGTTCTGGAAATTAGGTCTTTTAGGATGATAAACCCCTCAGAGCCTTCAGTGCAAGGGCTGTAAGTTATGCCCTGGGGGCATATAAGGTTTATACAGAAAGTTGTTGTAGAAAATTCAAAAAGGGCTCATTTGTTTATAAAATTGAAATTGCCCTTTTTAATAGTAGAAAGTGAGTAGAGAGAAATTGACCCCCCTCTAACACCCACCATTTCCCCAAACACATTCAATCGAACTTTAGAGATAGCCATTTTTTCAACGTAGTTAAAAGTTCTGGAAATTATGTATTTAAGGATGACAAACCCCCCAGAGCCCCCAAGGCAAAGGATGTAAGTTATGCCCCGGGGGCATTTAAGGTTTTTATAGATAGAGTTGTTATAAAAACTTCAGAAGGGGGGCTCATTCAATCGGATTTTGAGAGGGCTAGTGCCCTTTTTAATAGTCGAAAGTGATTGAAGGGTAACTAACCAGCCTCTCACGCGCACCATTCACCCAAACAGATCCAATCAAAATTTTCAGATAGGCATTTTGTTCAACGTAGCAGACAGTTCTGGAAATTAGGTCTTTGAGGATGACAACCCCAGCCCTCAAGGCAAAGGTTGTAAGTTATACCCTGGGGGCATGTAAGGTTTTTATTGAAAGCATTGTAGTAGAAACTTCAAAAGGGCTCATTTGATTGGAAATTGAAAGTGCTAGTGCCTTTTTTAATAGTTGAAAGTGATGGGAGAGCGACTAACGCCCGTATCACGCCCACCACTTTCCCAGACACATCCAATTAAAATTTTGAGATAGTCATTTTGTTTCACGCAGTTTAAAGTTCAGGAAATTATACCTTTGAGTAGGACACTTCCCCCACAGTCTTAAGGGCAAGAGTTATAAATTATGCCCTGGGGGCATATAAGTTTTTATTGAAATTGTTGTCATAGAAGCTTAAAAAAGAGCTCTTTCGATTGGAAATTCAAAGGGCTAGTGCCCTTTTTAATAGTCAAAAGTGATTTGAGGGCAATTAACCCCCCTCCCACGCTTACCTTATTCCCAAACACATACAATCAAAATTTTTAGATAGCCATTTATTCAACGTAGTTGAAAGTTTTGGAAATTAGGTCTTTAAGGATGACAACCTCTCCCCCCCATAACCCTCAGGGCAAGGGTTGTAAGTTATGCCCTGGGGGCGAGTAAGGTTTTTTTTTTTTATAAAAAATCGATGTTGCGAAAACATCAAAAACGGCTAATTCAATTGAAAATTGAAAGGGCTAGTGCCCTTTTAATAGTCAAAAGTGATTGAAGGGCAACTAACCCCCCTCTTACACCTACCATTTCCCCAAACACATCCAATCAAAATTTTGAGATATGCATTTTGTTCAACGTAGTCGAAAGTTCTGGAAATTAGGTCTTTTAGGATGATAAACCCCTCAGAGCCCTCAGTGCAAGGGCTGTAAGTTATGCCCTGAGGGCATATAAGGTTTATACAGAAAGTTGTTGTAGAAAATTCAAAAAGGGCTCATTTGTTTAAAAATTTAAATTGCCCTTCTTAATAGTAGAAAGTGAGTGGAGAGAAATTGACCCCCCTCTCACACCCACCATTTCCCCAAACACATTCAATCGAACTTTAGAGATAGCCATTTTTTTCAACGTAGTTAAAAGTTCTGGAAATTATGTATTTAAGGATGACAAACCCCCCAGAGCCCCCAAGGCAAAGGATGTAAGTTATGCCCTGGGGGCATATAAGGTTTTTATAGATAGAGTTGTCGTAAAAACTTCAAAAGGGGGGCTCATTCAATCGGATTTTGAGAGGGCTAGTGCCCTTTTTAATAGTCGAAAGTGATTGAAGGGTAACTAACCAGCCTCTCACGCGCACCATTCACCCAAACTGATCCAATCAAAATTTTCAGATAGGCATTTTGTTCAACGTAGCAGACAGTTCTGGAAATTAGGTCTTTGAGGATGACAACCCCAGCCCTCAAGGCAAAGGTTGGAAGTTATACCCTGGGGGTATGTAAGGTTTTTATTGAAAGCGTTGTAGTAGAAACTTCAAAAGGGAGTCATTTGATTGGAAATTGAAAGTGCTAGTGCCTTTTTTAATAGTTGAAAGTGATGGGAGAGCGACTAACGCACCTATCACGCCCACCACTTTCCCAGACACATCCAATCAAAATTTTGAGATAGCCATTTTGTTTCACGCAGTTTAAAGTTCAGGAAATTATACCTTTGAGTAGGACACTTCCCCCACAGTCTTCAGGGCAAGAGTTATAAATTATGCCCTGGGGGCATATACGTTTTTATTGAAATTGTTGTCATAGAAACTTAAAAAAGAGCTCTTTCGATTGGAAATTCAAAGGGCTAGTGCCCTTTTTAATAGTCAAAAGTGATTTGAGGGCAATTAACCCCCCTCTCACGCTTACCTTATTCCCAAACACATACAATCAAAATTTTTAGATAGCCATTTATTCAACGTAGTTGAAAGTTTTGGAAATTAGGTCTTTAAGGATGACAACCTCTCCCCCCCCCATAACCCTCAGGGCAAGGGTTGTAAGTTATGCCCTGGGGGCGAGTAAGGTTTTTTTTTTTTTAATAAAAAATCGATGTTGTGAAAACATCAAAAACGGCTAATTCAATTGAAAATTGAAATGGCTAGTACCCTATTAATAGTCAAAAGTGATTGAAGGGCAACTAACCCCCCTCTTACACCTACCATTTCCCCAAACACATCCAATCAAAATTTTGAGATATGCATATAGTTCAACGTAGTCGAAAGTTCTGGAAATTAGGTCTTTGAGGATGACAACCCCAGCCCTCAAGGCAAAGGTTGTAAGTTATACCCTGGGGGCATGTAAGGTTTTTATTGAAAGCGTTGTAGTAGAAACTTCAAAGGGCTCATTTGATTGGAAATTGAAAGTGCTAGTGCCTTTTTTAATAGTTGAAAGTGATGGGAGAGCGACTAGGGGCAATCAAAATTTTGAGATAGCCATTTCGTTTAACGTAGTTGAAAGTTCTGGAAATTATGTCTTATAGGATCACAACCACCCCCACAGCCCTCAGGGCAAGTGTTGTAAGTTATGCCCTGGGGGCATATAAGGTTTTTATAGAAGGCGTTGTCGTAGAAACTTTAAAAAAGGCTCATTCGATTGGAAATTCAAAGCGCTAGTGCCCTTTTTAATAGTCGAAAGTGATTTGAGGGCAACTAACTCCCCTCTCATGCCCACCTTTTCCCCAAACACATCCAATCAAAATTTTTAGATAGCCATTTTGTTCAGCATAGTTGATTTCCAGATAGAAATTATGTTTTTGAGGAGGACACTCCCCCACAGCCCTCAGGGTAAGGGTTGTAAGCCATGCCCTGGGGGCATATAAGGTTTTTTATAGAACGCGTTGTCGTAGAAATTTCAAAAAGGACTCATTCGATTGGAAATTGAAATGGCTAGTGCCCTTTTTAATAGTCGAAAATGATTGGAAGGAAACTAACACCCCTTCCACACCCACCATTTCCCCAAACACATCTAATCAAAATTTCGAGATAGCCATTTTGTTTCACACAGTTTAAAGTTCAGGAAATTATACCTTTGATCAGGACACTTCACCCAGAGTCAAGGGTTACAAGTTATGCCCTGGGGGCATATAAGGTATTTATTGAAATCTTTGTTGTAGAAACTTGAAAAAAGGCTCATTCAATTGGAAATTCAAAGCGCTAGTGCCCTTTTTAAGAGTCGAAAGTGATTTGAGGGCAGCTAACCCCCCCTCTCACGCCCACCTTTTCCCTGCACGCATCTAATCAAAATTTTGAGATAGCCGTTTTGTTTCACGCAGTTTAAAGTTCAGGAAATTATACGTTTGAGCAGGACACTTCCCCCATAGTCTTCAGGGCAAGGGTTATAAATTATGCCCTGGGGGCGTATAAGTTTTTATTGAAATTTTTGTCATAGAAACTTGAAAAAGTGCTCTTTCGATTGGAAATTCAAAGGGCTAGTACCCTTTTTAATAGTTGAAAGTGATTTGAGGGAATTTACCCCCCTCTCAAGCCCACCTTATCCCCAAACACATACAATCAGAATTTTTAGATAGCCATTTTATTCAACGTAGTTGAAAGTTTTGGAAATTATGTCTTTAAGGATGACAACCCCTCCCCCCCACAACCTCAGGGCAAGGGTTGTAAGTTATGCCCTGGGGGCGAGTAAGGTTTTTATAAAAAGCGATGTTGTAAAAACATCAAAAAGGGCTAATTCAATTGAAATTGAAAGGGCTAGTGCCCTTTTAATAGGCAAAAGTGATCGAAGGGCAACTAACCCCCCTCTCACACCTACCATTTCCCCAGACACATCCAATCAAAATTTTGAGATATCCATTTTGTTCAACATAGTTAAAAATTCTGGAAATTAGGTCTTTTAGGATGATAAGCCCCTCAGAGCCCTCAGTGCAAGGGCTGTAAGTTATGCCCCGGGGGCATATAAGGTTTATACAGAAAGTTGTTGTTGAAATTCCAAAAAGGGCTCATTTGTTTGGAAATTGAAATTACCCTTTTTAATAGTCGAAAGTGAGTGGAAACTAATTGACCCCCCTTTCACACCCACCATTTCCCCAAAGACACTCAATCAAACTTTAGAGATAGCCATTTTTTCAACGTAGTTGAAAGTTCTGGAAATTATGTATTTAAGGATGACAAACCCCCCAGAGCCCCCAGGGCAAAGGTTGTAAGTTATGCCCTGGGGGCATATAAGTTTTTACAGATAGAGTTGTCGTAAAAACTTCAAAAGGAGCTCATTCAATTGGATTTTGAGAGGGTTGTAAGTTAAGGATTAAGGAGGTTGTAAGTTAAGGTTGTAAGGATTTTGAGAGGGTTGTAAGTGGATTTTGAGAGGGTTGTAAGGCAAAGGTTGTAAGTTATACCCTGGGGGTATGTAAGGTTTTTATTGAAAGCGTTGTAGTAGAAACTTCAAAAGGGCTCATTTGATTGGAAATTGAAAGTGCTAGTGCCTTTTTTAATAGTTGAAAGTGATGGGAGAGCGACTAACGCCCCTATCACGCCCACCATTTTCCCAGACACATCCAATCAAAATTTTAAGATAGCCATTTCGTTTAACGTAGTTGAAAGTTCTGGAAATTATGTTTTATAGGATGACAATCACCCTCACAGCCCTTAGGGTAAGGGTTGTAATTTATGCCCTGGGGGCATATAAGGTGTTTATAGAAAGCGTTGTCGTAGAAACTCAAAAAGGCTCGTTCGATTGGAGATCGAAAGGCCTAGTGCCCTTTTTAATAGTCGAAAGTGATTGGAAGACTTGAAATTTTTATAGTAAAGATCGATTTGGGTATAATGTATTATTTTGTTGTTGTTGTTGTTGTTTAGACCAGGGCACTTCGTATCGAAGAAGTTGTTGTAGGAACTTTGAAAAGAAATCATTCGATTGAAAATAGAAAGGGCTGATGGCCTTTTTAATAATTGAAAGAGATTGGAGGGAAACTAATCCCCCTCCCATCCCCACCTTCCCATTTGCCTTTATATTTAAAAACTAAATGTTGCCTTAAGATTAAATCAAAATGCATTGCGTTAATGCTAATTCCCCATAAGGCATCTCAGCAGTATCCCAAGACTGACTGAGGCTATTATGTTCAAACTTTCGGGGCTACTTCTGGTCTTAAAATTTAACCAAGTCAAAATAGCGAAAGTGTATCCAAGCTATCAAAGAAAGCAAGCAGATTTTTTTGCGAATGGTATCAAGTTTTCGATTTCAGGTCAACTAGAGGAGGTATGAAACAAAATTAAACACTACTATTTGTATCCAGATTTTTAAAAGGGTGTATGTTGTTAAAAATTGCTGAAAATGTTTCTCCAGCATACAAATAGCAACCCAAACTAAAAAGTCTTAAAAAACGAAAAGATTTAAAGTATTATTTTCTTTTTCCCTGAAAAGACTATGTCAATATAAAACGAATAGAAATTAATTAAAAAAACCTTTTCCACAAAATAAGTTTTTCAAAGAAAAGTAAACAGCCCCATTAAAAAAAAAATGAGCAAAAATAAAATCAAATAAATTACCAAGCGTGAAACTACCGCAGATCAGCATCGATAAATAAATGAAACCCAAAACGAACAGAAATTACAATAAATAACTGAGTAAAACTCAAAACGAGTAGAAATTAACAGAAGTTGGGCTTAAAACCCCTATGCCTTCCCAAGGTCAGAAGATAATTTGCACTTTACTCAAAAAATACAAATGAATGTGCATTGTCAGTTTAATATACATATACTGATAATTATTAATCGAAATGTTAATCTTATTTGATTTATCAAAGCTATAAAAGTAAAAACATTTATATTTTTTTTGAGTAAAGTGCAAATTATGTTCTGGCCTTGGTAAGGTATAGGGGTTTTAAGCCCAACTTGTGATAATTTCTGCTCGTTTTGAGTTTGACTACACAGAATAATTTCTGTTCGTTTTAAGTTCTGACGTTGCTCCTTACTTTCAGTTAAGAAAACTTGCATTTTTTTATTTAATCATTACTAAATCACCTTCTAATGAAAAAAATTTGTCTCACTAGACATTTTTTTAACATGTCTTAAAACATTACTGTATTATGGGATGCAGTTGGCTGTTTACGAGGGTGCAGCTAATGCTTCAACCATGATAAACTGTAATAAAAATCTAGTTTTATCACACTTTTTAGGGTTGAAAGAAAGGTTACTATTGATAGGCCATATTTTTCAGATGAAGGATGATAGATTGCCAAAGATTGTGCTTTTTTGCCATCCATATGGTGCCAAGCAAAAAGCAGGTCATCCCCAAATCGGATGGATTAAGTCATCAAAAAGAATTTAAAGTAAATCGGAGCTTTTCGGATGAAGAAAAGAGCCAAGCTTTGAACACATTGGAGAAGAGGAGCGTGTAGAGCTGTGTTGGCCTCAGGCGGTTTGATGCTGTAATAAGTTAATTCTAAGGTCACTCTACACTTTTCCTTAAAAAATTAAACTAGGTTCAGTTCTCTTTCAACATCATTTTCAAGATATTTCAGCAACTTTGCCTTGAGGAAAATAGTTTTTGTACACTTCAATCTTTCTCATTGGAATACATGTAACCCTTTTTATTTGCAATCTCGCATTGTAATTTATCAAGAATGGACCCCAGAAAAATAGGCAAGCCTTCAATCACTTCCTACTAGTAAAAATAGCACTAAAAATCGCAACTTCCACAATATATGAACAACTACAAGAACCAGGTATTCAACAAATACTGCTACCTAGAATGGAACTGGTTTTATCCTTTCTAAAGCTGAAGAAAACCCCATATTTTGTTTAAACTTTAAAAGCAACACAAAGACTTTGTTATAACTTCTTCCCAGTTTGTCACCCACTTACAAAACTCAGGGTGAGAACTAGTGAGAAGGTGAAGTTTTTCTTATTGTCCATCATAAGGACATTGTCAGTTGGATATAGTGGTATTAATCGTTTTCAGCATTTTCGGTTCTTTTTTTATAATAGATTCCAGCAATTTGATGAGATATAGATTACAAATAAAACTTCATTAAGATATTTTTCAGTTTTGAATTATATGAGTTTCAAAAGAACATTTGAACAACTAAGGTTATTACCATACCTTTTCTTTACATTAGCAGGGAGGGTTCGATGAAAGTGCGAGTATCTATCATTCTTTGTAAGTTTTTTTTTATATTTACAAATGAAAATCCTAAGGCTGAGAGATTTTTTTCAGGATTAAAATGGCTTTTGGCTAGAGGTCTCAGCTGAAATATTTACATTTTCCTTTTGGTTGGCTGGCTGTGAATTGTCTCGTTTGTTTACCTACACATGTCAGAGCTTGAGAGGGGGGGGGGTCTTGAAATTATTCTCTAGTCTCTTTATGCCCATGAATATATTTTGATTATGGGTATGGGTACTTGGGGTGACAGTACTTCTCTAATTGCAGATTTTTTTTTTCTATGCAACACAAAACATTGTTTATATGCTTACAGGCACAAAAGAGGGAGAGGTGTGAGGGATCATGAGCACCACCAGAAAATTTTCCTGGGGACAAATGCCACCAGAAGTTTTTTTTTTACCAAGATTTGGATGAGAATATGTCTTCTCATTTCCTGCAGGGGGGGAGGGGGTTAAAACCTCCTGGCCTCTGTACCTTGGGGTCAATCCTTGAAAAAAAATTATTTGGAGAACATACCTAGAAAAATGTGGAAATGATGACCCTGTGATTCATCGTGATATTCCAGAGCAACACTTCCCAATAGAAACCAAAACTCTAAAAAATGGAGATTAATAACAATGTATACAACACAACTTCAAGGATTGGTCTTTCATAATAAAAACAATAATAAATCTAATATTTTAATGGGTGTAAAACCAGATCTAAAAAGGGCATAATAAATAATTTGCATGGCTGCTTGTTTCTCTAAAAGGAATCACCTACACGTTTTCATCAATAGGAGAAAACAACAGTAAAAATGCCCTTGTTGCTATTGATTTTATATGGAACCACCAAGCAACTGAGTGTGTCTTATTTTCAAAAAGATCAGGGAATCTCCACATTACCATCATTAAATATTATATAAAACCTTGAATAGATCTTACCATACAAGAGAAGGTAGGGTAGACTATAAGGTTTTGTGGAATACCCCATGTTCACTTGGTATCACTCCCCAGAACTATTCTTTATAATCCTGAGGAGGTAGCATAAAAGACAACAGCACTTAAAAACAGCTTAAAAGACAGCTGTTGAGTTGAAAATGAATGCACAAGACCATAACTATTCAATGAAAATGTATGTAAAAACCAAAAAAAGTGTTTTTGTTATGTTTCAATTTTATTTTTTCATTTTTCAGAAGTAGCTGCATCAAAACAACCACAATTTGAAAGCAGCCTTTTGCAAAATGACTAAATAGTGTATAAAGATCCAACATAAAATGTATGTCAAATAGCATTATGTTAAAACTAATCATATTGTATACATTTTTGGGACACAGTAAAAGCTAAGATGAGGCATTAAAATTAACTTTTACCTTCCTTGAAGCTAAAGTTGCAATCCGTACAACATGGGAGTAGTTGAACCTCATTATACTACAGACAGTTCAGAAGCCTTGTGTTATATTTGACAGGTTATCCTGATGCTTGCACTAGAGGGTACTTCAAAAATGTTCAAGGGAAACTCGTATAAAGTTTTATCCAGTTGAAACCTAAAAAATTCATAAGGCTTTCTGCATGTATGTTTCTCAACTTGAAATATGGTAATCAACTGCCTCATTGTTTGGAAAATGACAAATGGAGACTTGAAATGTGTTTTGGTTTAAGCTTAAGCCATGAAATTTGCAAGCAAAGCTAAAAATGACACAAAGATAAATTCAATGCATGTTCCAAGATTAACAAGTACTGTTTTTTTCAATTGTGAGGTATACAACTTTTTTTGTAAAAAAACAAAAAAACCAAAAACAACAAACAATTAACACCAAACCCACAAGTGAGCATAGACACTCTTTCCCCTCCCCAACAACCAAATAAAAAAAAAAAAACCAAAGCCTAAAATACAAAATCCCTAATCAATATAAAAGCTTTGATAAATCTCAAAAAAGTAAATTGACAGCTTCTTTAAGTCTCAGAGATACTAATAAGCATCAGTCACATGGGTCACAGATGTGGACTAAATTTACAAAAAAAAAAATGTAGAGTGACAACTATTTATGAGCATAGGTAAACAGATATCAGGACTTGGGGCCAGAGTCATCCTAAAAAGCCTGAGAGTATTCAACTGAGAGCCATCCAACACATTGGGAAGAGGACTAAACCAATTTGTCAAGTTCCAACCTCCCAAGGAAATATCTAACTTCACATCAATGTTTGTGGTATTTATAAACAAATTCTACACTGACATTATAATAGTAAAAGGGGTTCACAACCAGAAGTTAAAATATTAGAAGCTACAGTGACGAGGGTGGTCAAATATAGTTGAGAAACATTGGTGCTTTGGAATGCAGAGGAGGATTTGTTAGATATTTTCTAGAGGAATTGTCTATGGACTGTTTTGGGTACCTTTTTGACTGACCGTATTTCAAACAGTAAGCTGTAGGAAAAATCTAATTTTATCCCAGTTTCTAGGGCTGTAATGAGAGAAAGATTGAAATGGTTAGGACAGCTTTTGCAGATGAAGGATGGCAGAATCCAATTTTTTCCTATTTCGCCATCCATCTAGGGCCAAACAAAAAGCAGGTCACCCCCAAACAGGGTAGGAAGAGCTTATAGGAAAAGATCTAAAGAAAACTGGAACTTTTTGGGAGGGTGTAAAGAGGAAAGCTATAAATAGATTGAGATGAAGGAGAGTAAGCAGCTGTGCTGGCCATAAGCAGCTTGGTGCTGCAGCAAACTTTTAGTAGTAGTAGTCAAGCTTCCAACCCTAGCATACCATGGCAATACAGGGGATGCAGCATTTGTTTGCAATCTATTATATTCCAAAATCCTCACACCCCTCTTTCAGCAGTCAAAATATGCTACAACATGTGACTACTCCTAAAAATTCCAACAGAATACCTCCTTTGGTCTACAGTAACTTCAGTTTTTAACAGTTTCTCTAAGTCTACAGTAACTTCAGACACTATCAACAAATTTGAAAATGTAGTTTACTCTGATTGGGCTGGAGAATGGTTATTTGCTTATAACTTACCACCTACATAACTGGTTCAAATGCAAAATCTTGACAGGATCCCATAAAACCTTATCTTGATGAAATGGTATTTAAGCTAATTGCTCAAAATTACTTTCTGATGAGCAATACATACAGCAAAAATTGAGTGTTGATGAAAACCCACTTACATGCCACCAAAGGAGATGTATTTGAAAATCAAAGTTAATAAATGATGAAGCACCCAATTCTTAGTCAATGGCTTATGGAGGAATACTAGTCATAGTTAAAGCCCATCATCCAGTTAAATGCATCATGCAATGGTGCATTGACTGTTTTGTCACTCCAATAGTTCAGTTTCTTAACTGCTCATAGACTGAAGTAAACCATGGATATGATTACAGAGCCCTTGTGCAAATCTTCTAAATATCATTTACCTCCAGGGAAACTACAAGCAGACTGGGAATTAGCAAATATAATACTGGTATTCACAAAAGGGATTTGCACCAAGCCTGAGGATTATGAACCTATTAACCCAATTTCAGCTGTTGTTAAAACTACTAACTTCAGATGCAAACAAGTCACCATGTCCTGATAGTCTACTCCACTATGTAAAGAAACCCTTTATGTGATTGCAGAGCCTCTCAATCAGATCTTCTAATCATCACTTATCTCCAGGGAACTACAAGCAGACTGAAAATTAGCTAACACAATGCTGGTATGTGATGCAATATTTTTTTGCTAATTTCTTACAAAAAAATTGACTTGTGATGCCAATAAAATCTAGTTTGAAAGAGAAACAGCAAAATTTTGCAAATAACTTAAAGCTATATCTAGCCTAATTTGAGAGCTGGAATACAGCTGCAACAGCAGGGATTATTATAATATTTGTAAAGAAGTTTTAAAAAGGAATCCAATGGTGTAGTTCTTTGATAGATTTGGAGTTTTTTTTTTTTTTTATTACTTAGGTAGGAACAAGGTGAATGCACAATCTGATGTATCTTTTTTTTTCTCTTTTTAAGTATAATAATTGCTTCTATTGTAATTTCAATTTTTATCCCTTAAAGGTGAAACCTTGATTCTTGTTTTTTCAGCTTGAAACAGACTAAAATAAATGATTAAAAACCTACCACTCCATTATAAATCAGTTATTTCTAAATCATATATTCTAGGCTACATGTAGTGATTTGTTCCTGTCAAAATCAATATATTTCTACTATTTTTCTGTTTTATTAATTCTGCCACTTTCAACTTTTTATAACCTACACTTTCTGAGCACTAAATTTTGAGACAAAATTGTCAAAGTGAGCAGAAAAATTTCTGTGTAGTCACAAAATAATCATGCAAGCAAATTGCTGAGAATTTCCTATATATTGACCTGCCAAGTAGAAAACATACCCTCATTGGACAAATATCTTAATGATGATTATTAGAGGCCCATATGATAAATAGGTACTCCTGTACTAACCAGACTCTTGGGCTTTAGGGGGGGGGGAAGGCACCTAGGTTAGGCTACATATTTAATATATGGTATGCTTTGATGCTTATAATTGATGCTGTGTATGCTTATAAATTTCCCATGTGATTTTTAGTTCTTGGTTTTGTTGCAGTTGACTCAATTTATGGGTACATGAGTTGAAACAAGAGTGATGCATGGCAAAATGCATGGGAAATTTAATTTAAACCTGAAAAGTCTTGATTCAATTCAAAAATGTGCCCTGAAAATAATCAGAAATATGGATGACTTTCTTTCCTATGAATCACTTTATCATTTATCATGCTCAGTTATCATTTTCAAATTTTTGTTTGGATTACTTCCATCAGCATTCCACAGTCTATTCCAGTTGGTATCAGAACAACATCCTAGGAACACAAGATCTGCCTCAAACCTTTTGATAAGACAAACACCTACAGTATGATTGGATATTGCACTGGATGTGGTGTGTGCAAAAGTGTGGAATGTGCTTCCACAAGAGCTGAGATGTAGGAGCTTCCTTCAGTCTTTTAAAAATAATTTGAAAAAATATCTTATTGAATTTCAAAAAATAGAGTTAATTAATAATTGAGATGTTTTTTGTCTTGTTTTAAAAATTATTATCATTATTATATCAGTTTGTTTTTTGTTTTTTATTTATCTATTATTATTTTGTAACATTTAAGGTAGCTATGCTTTTGGGGAGGAAGGGGGGAATCTCTTAGATAATGATTTGTATGGATGAGGGATGTGGTTGTGTTGAAGAGTAAAGTGAGGGTCTAAAGTGTGATTAGGAGGAATGGTTATTTTTTAAGGGACTCAATATGAGCTTTTTTGCATAGAGGAGTTTATTTATGTTTATTTATTTCTATTTGTTTTAATAAAACCCAATTGAATTTAATTGAAATTCAATTAGGCTATATATTTGTATATTAGGGAGCAAGACCATACCCAGGATTTTTTTTTCAAGAGGGGGGTTGTTTACTCAATTTTTTTTTTTTTGGGGGGGGAGGGGTGGTTTACACAAAAAAAACTAAAAAAAAGCATAAAAAATTTGCTTATATCCATTTTGTTACATTTTTACAAGTCAGCCAAACATTTTGGGGGGTTCAACCCTGACCCCCCAGGGGCATTGTTTGGGGGTGGCAAGGGGGGGGGGGGCAGTTGCCTCCTCTTAATTATGTGGAGAAATTCTATATATCCCTATATATATTCTATATATATCCCTATATAATTCTATTCTATATCCATGCCCTTTGACTATCCATATATGGACACCTCTTGCCCCCCCCCCCCCAATAAAAATGCTGGAGGTTCACCCCTGCCTCCCCAGGTATGGCCTTGTTAGGGAGGGTTGGGGATAAATTAAAGCAGAGCTGCAGTCAGAATGTTAACTACAATATACTATGAAGTAGTCTGCATATTATGCAGAATTATATATTAAACTACATAATTATGCATATCATGAAGTAAGAATTGTTTTGTTAATATGTTTTCTTCTCAACAGCCCCAATTCTAGACTTATATCAAAAATTACCTTTTTGTTACTGATTCAGAAATGGTAATTAGTGAATTATTCTCATTAGTTTTAATAGTAAAATGCTAGTAGCCTTTTTGAGGGATGCCAGGCTCTTTTTCAAAACTCCTGTAATTTTTTTTCAAATTAACATTTTACTATTGAGACTAATAAAAATAACAATTACCATTCCTGAATCAGCTACAAATGGCAATTTTGCCATCTAGACAGTTGTTTTATTATTTTTTTTTCTTTAACTGTTGGTCACTATGGACTGTTTTACCTTTTGGGGCCCCCATTAAGGGCTCAAAATGCAATTTCTCCAAGAAACAATAATTGAATTATAAAGGAGCATAAAAAAACCATTAAGTAATATATGGGTAAAGTTCTACCTACCAAATCATATTATTGAGTTAGGACTAAAGTGAATACACCATTTGATGCCTTTTTTTATGCTGATTACAAATATAATAATCATTTCTATCGGAAATGAATTTCAGCCGCCCTATATATGCCAATTCAGGGTTAGGTTAGGTATATATAGAGGGGGGGGGGCTGAAATTCATTTCCAATAGAAATGATTATTATATTCATAATAAGCATAAAAAAAGGCATCGAATGGTGTATTTGCTTTATTCCTAACTCAATAATATGATTTGGTAGAACTTTACTGTAATATATGTTATATAGACTAATATAATGACTTGTTATATAGTTTAAAAGAATTTTATGGCCTGTTGACTAGCAGTTATTTTTTTAAATTTTTACTCTTTGTATTTGGAGGAAATAAAAAGTTTGAATTGAATATCCAATTTGATCCTAGATAAACTATTTTATCAACTAAAATTCTAACTAGGCTATCTGATTTCTCACCATAATAAATTTTAATAAAAGAATGTCTTAAATTTGAAAAAAAAACCCTAAAGTGGCTTATAATCTTATTCAAATCATGAGAATTGTGTCTTCAAGATTTAAAGTAAACAAAAACATACTCAAAGCCAGATTGATAAGAAAGATTGAAGCTGCTTGCAAACGAGATTCTGATTTATTTTGTTGTTTATAAGACGAAGTCAAAACGTTGAACCACGTTAGGTTAATTTAAAATTTACTATAAAAAACAAAATTAGATGACGTTCGAACCAGTGCTTCCACTTTTCGATCTCAATTTACCCTAATTTTTTTTATCAGTTTTCCCTAAAATCCCCTTTATTTAGGTTTGATTTCTCCCTGTTTTTCTCCCTTGAAAAAAGAGATATTTTGCCTTACATTTCCATACAATCTACACGAAAAACCATAGCGCAGCATCAAATTATTTTTTTCCCTTCAGATAGTGATACATATAACATCTTTTACACTACCGAGAACACATAAAAAAGTTTCATTAAGTGTCGTCTCCAGCACTTCATCGCACGTAGCGTTTGCTTTCGTCTTGAAGCCAGCGACAGCTTTTGGTATGCTGAAAGTGGATGAAGTTTTATCTTCGTTTTTCAACCAGTAATTGACTCGAATAAGTGAGACTAGTGTGAAATTTTCGACACTATCTCGGACGTCTGTTTTGATAATTTCAGGAGACTAAACAAACGCTCAGCTGGTACATTGCTAAAAGGTAAAGAGAAAATCCGTGATATACACTTTCACGGTTCCGGGTACTTGATGTTGCCACTGCAAGTCTTCAGACTAAAGATCTTCATCCAGTACTGCTAAACTGACAGGTCTTCAACTTGAGCATCTCCCAAATGAAGCTCAGTGACATCAGTCATTACCTGTGACCTCGATTCTACGTCTGTTTTCTGGAGGCAACACTATTCTCTTAGAACAGGAAATCTCGCAAATAGTGGCCATAGAGAGTTTTACTTCAAATTTCTTGCATTCCTTGGTTCAACCAAAGCCAAAACGTCATAAATTTTGTCTTCAAACTTGAAACGGTCTTGTATCTGCTTGATTAGGACTATATAGTGTTTTCGACAAGACTGGTAAAAGAGATCAATATTATCACTTGACTCTTGAGCATCTATGAGTTCTTGTATTGAATCGGTTGCATCTATTCCAATCCAGTTTGGTAAACGAACCAACACTGCAAATATAGTCCCGTTTCTTGAAGTTAGACGCAACATTATTCACGAGTTCGCTGGCACTTGCCCTTAGGGAGTGAAGAAGTGGGAGCTCAGATAGAAAAACTGTGTTGAATTCGTTAGAAGGCCGAGAGAGTAGCCCATGCATTCAAAGTATGGCTTAGTCAACTTGCTTTGTAATGTTGACAAGATAAGCTCATTGGTTGCAGTTGGGTCGTCAAACGTGGTGTCTATGAAATACAGAGTAAAAGCAACCCAACGATCAATAAGCCTCTTTATGCAGGCCTGAAGGGACAATCAGTGGGTCTGTCCTGGTGCAAGGATTGGGAGTGCTTTGCATTGAAAGAACTCATGAAATTCAACATACTTATCTCACGTGGAAGCGCTTTCTGGAAAAGTGGGCATAGATATTTCGCGCCAAGTCTTCTAGTGTCTTGGGAAGTGACAAGAATACATAGGATGAACAAAAGTGCATAAGGTGGGATGAGCATTTCACATTCAAGATATGGGGCACCATGGCTTTCATTAGCGTTGAAGCATATCTATTGTCTCCAGACCGACGTTAGTAGTGTCTGCACAAAACCCAACAATATTTTGCAAGGAAATCGAGTTTTTTTCAATGACTTGTTTGATGCAGTTTGTCAGACCCTCAGCAGACCCATCACTACACTTAACCATGTCCAATACTTCGACATGAAGGTTTAAATCTTTCTCACTAAAAAAAAAAAAAAAAACTACAATGATAGCTAGTTGTTTATCATTAGTACAATCAGCGGTCTCATCAATTATCACGGAGAAAAAAAACAGTTTTGAGCAACTCGACTAACTGGTTGTGTAGTACCAAAGAAAAATTATGTCGCAGAATATTTTTAGCTTTCTGTTTACCCAGAGTGACCTCTGCTAGGGCCTGGTCTTTTGGAAATAATTTTCTTAGGAGAGGGATCAAGCTGCATGCCAGACGTAATGGCAGATTATTTTCCGCCGAAAATATGCAAATACGCAGTTCAATTTCTTTGGAATTACTGCCTACAGTCAGAAGCTTTTCAATGCTGCCACGGCCCACCTTTGTCTCAATTTCATTGCTTGCTTTTATATGCTACTTGGTCAGAGCATGCCGGGTCAACACTGATTTCCCTCAATATTCATACTTCAAACAGAACATACAGTATGGTACATAAGTATTTTTCTATGACTTGTTTGACACTCTTATATCTATGAAGTCTTTAAACATTAGTAACTGAAGCAACTTGTGAACAAACTTTTGGTCAGTTTTTTTCTTTTGGCAATTCTTAAAATCATTAATTTACCCCAGATTTCCCTGAAATCTTTACTTTACCCCAGATTTCCCTTTATCCCTAGATTCAAAATAAGTGTCCCTAAAAGAAGTGGTTTCTCCCTAAAATAGGGTGATCTCCCTAGAAGTGAAAGCCCTGTTCCGAACACAAACTGTGGGTAAAGAGCGAATAAGCTGAATAGTAACCGAAACTAAAAAAAAAGTTTTGAAACCAATAGGGCCGTTCTTTTACTCATTTTTGTGCTAAGATCTTACATCTTTTGACAAAGAACGCTTAAAAGTGAAATCTTAGATCTTGAAATCTTAAAGCACTAAGATCTTACATCATATAGCGTTCTTTTGCAAACGTGTTTCATCATTCTGCTCTGATCAGCGATCTTAGAACAATGATGACTATATCATCAAATTTCTCTCCTCATTGTTCTATATGGCAGAAAGATGGCGTCTTTCAAACTTTTTGCTAGCATCAGTGAGGTGCAAGATCTTAGAACAAAGATAAGTTAAAAGAACGGAAATTTTTGAAGAAAGATTCGAGATCTTAAATGTAAGGTCTTAGTGCAAAAGAATGGGCCGAATATATAAATTCCAATAATGAACTTTACGTGTAATCTCAAATATATAATAGTCAACAAATTTGAAATTACGTACCAAGAGCTACGAGCCTAAGAAAAATCACCAGATTTAAAAAAAGGGGAGAAACTCTGCTAGAGTGGCAAATGATCGTGATGGAAATTGAATCATGAGCTTCTGCACATGACAAAACGCTGTTGTAGAGTTTTCAAGCTTCTTTCTAGATCATTTTAGGAGAAGGAAGATCACGTATACATTTTTATATGTTTGTTTGCTTCTTGTTTTCCAGGGATTGTCGTATTAAACCAGTAGTCCTAAAATATCGGGAGAAGGCTTATTAGAACAGGAACTAAAAGTTTTAACGCCCTTTTAGGCTTCGAAAAAGATTGTGCCACAGAAAGGTGGCGTTTTTCACAGTATTATGGCATTAAACGACAATTTTGACTCAAAGAGGGCCAAGTTGCTAGAGATTAAAAATTCTGAGATATCCATTATATTTAATATTTTTGAAAAACTATATATTGAGCTTTTCAATTTCAGAGACAATAATGCCGTATGGTGGTGCGTTCGTTTCTAAAGTCACTTAATCCATATAAAGGAAATGGTTACATTTTAGACGTTTACTTCAAAGCTTTTTTAACCAAGCTGATTTACTTGATGTTATATTATATTAATTTAAAACTTTTTCCACAAAACAAGATTTTCAAGGAAAAGTTTTTCACTGAAAAAAAACAAACAAACAAATGGCAGTGGATTGTCAGTTTAATTTACATATACTGACATTTCTTCCTTAAGGTTCTGATAATTTTTCATTTATGAAAAAAAAGAAAGGTGAAAACCTTTCAAACGTATTTTGTTTTCAGTAAAGCGCAAACTCTGTTATGGTCTTGACGAGGCGTAGAGGTTTTCAGCCCTACTCATGTTAACTTTTGCTGGTTTGAGTTTGACTCGCCTATTTATTGTAATTTCTGTTCGTTTTGAGTTTCATTTATTTATTGATAGTGATTTGTGACAGTTTTACGCTTGGAAGATTATTTGACTTAATTTTTGCTCATTCTTTTCCTCTTTACTTTCTTTTTGAAAAACTTGCCATGTGGAAAAAGTTTTTAAATTAATTTCTGTTCGTTTTTTATTGAAGTAATCTTTTTCATGGAAAAAATAGTGTTGCATATATTTTCAGTTTTTTCTATCAGTATCCATAGTATTGGTTGCTATTTGTATGGTGGAGAAAAATTTTTCAACAATTTCTAATCTTGACACAAACAGTAATTTTTAATTTAGTTCTATAGCTTTTGAAGTTAACCTGAAAAATTAAACTTAATGTCATTCCCAAAAAATTCTATCTCTGCTCTTTGACAACGTGGATACACTTACACTCTTTTTAGTTATTTAAATTGTAAGAGCAGAAGTAGTAACAGTAGTATCCCAAAAGTTTCAACTTAATCCCCTCAGTCGTTCTCGATATGTTGCTAAGGTGCCTTATAGGCAACCATAAACACAATGCCTTTTCTATTTATTTTAAAGCAACATTTAGTTTTAAAGCATAATGGGCCAATTGCATAATTGTAGGGGTTGACATGCCTAATATCCCTAAAGACATAGTTGCTGGACCGTTCTAAAATGCTGAACAAAATGATTGTCTCAAAATTTTTACTGGATGCGTTTGGAAAATGAATGGGCTTGATAGAAGGGCTGCTTGCCCTCCAGTCTCTTGTTTCTCTTAAAAAGGGCAACAGACACTAGCGCTATAATTGGAGTGCAAGGAGATTTCCCCCCTCATAAATCGAGTAAAAATTCTTTAAACAAGTAAAACTTAAGTGAAAAATTTTTAAATGTATTTTATTTCCAGTAAAGTGCACATTATGTTCTGGTCTTAAGAAGGCATAAGGGTTGTCTGCCTTGTTCATGCTAGTTTTTACTTGTTTTTAGTTTGACTTGGGTATTTATTGTATGATTTAAATAAACAAAATACGTTTAAAATGTTTTAACTTTAATAATTTAAAGAATTATTAAAACTTTAAGGAATATATATCACTACTACTACTACTACTACTATTAACAACTCACCGCAGCAACAAGCCGCCTGAGGCCAACACAGCTACGCACGCTCCTCCTCTATACCAATCTATTCAAAGCCTCCCTTTTTAAACCCGCTCATGAAGTTCCCATTGCCTTTAAATCTTTCTTTATGACGTTCTCCCACCCAAGACAAGGACGACCTGCTTTCCGTTTAGCCCTAGACGGTTGGCTGAAAAGCCCAATCTTCGGCAATCTGTCATCCTTCATCCGTACAAAGTGCCCTAGCCACCTCAACCCTTTTTTCTTTTTAGCCCTAGAGAGCGGTATTGAACCACATTTTTCGTATAGCCTATTGTTTGAAATACGGTCAGTCAGCCGGGTACCCAGAACAATCCTTAAGCAATTTCTCTGGAAAACATCTAGCAAATCTTCATCCGCTTTTCGGGGAGCCCATGCTTCAGATTTTTGACCACTGTCATCACTGTAGCTTCTAATATTCTAATTTTGGTTTGCAGGCTTATCTTCCTATTCTTCCAAACTTTTTTTTTAACTGTAAGAAAACACCCTGAGCCCTGGCTATTCTACTTTTGACATCTTCACTGCTCCCACCATCTTTACTAATAATACTACCAAGGTAAGTGAAATTGTCCATCTGATCAATCTTAGCAATACCCAACTTCACCTTTTAATCTTCAATTATTCCTAGCCTTAGTGACTTAGTCTTCTTAACACTAATTTTCAACCCTATTCTAGCGCCCTAAACTCACAAAACCTCTATAACTTCATTCATTTTGCTCACACTTTCATCTAGGATGCTTAAATCACCAGTATAATCTAAGTCCAGGAGACTTTTTCCTCCCCATTTGATTCCGTGGTCTCCCATTGCCTTTCCTGTGTATATATCATTATATGCATACTAAACTAACAATCCACAGCCCTTTTTTTCAGTAAAGTGCAAATTATGTTCTCGTTAGGAGAAGGTATGGGGGTTGTCAAAGACATAATTTCCAGACCTTTCAACTACACTAGTAGAAAGGGGGGGTGCTACTCCTATCAGAACACCATATATGGGCATGGAATCCCCAGAGAGAATGATTGCATATTCGAAGTGGGTCAATGACCTAAATTTCCAAAGGTCGATTTATTTGTTGTTGTTGTTGTTTGGCCAAGTGCACGCTCAAGGCGAATGTTAAGATCCAGGAATAGGAAACAGGATCACGTGTTCCCTTCTTAGCCAATCAGAGACTCGTATACATCTCCTTTCTAGACCAATCAGAGACTCGCTTACATATGGTTTTCCCCATTACATCGCAATTCGCCCTTGAGATTTCGTATATAACGGACATGCATTGTGATTAAATTATCAGAAAGTTCCAGGACACAATGGATATAACACTAAATATTATTGATGAGCTTGAAGCATTGGCAGCCTCAATTTACCATGTAAGTTCCGTTTTAGTACATTTTCATTTTTTATTTTCAAAATAAAATTATTTTCATTGGTCACCCTCCAGTATATTTAGGTAAGTCCCCCTCCCACTCCAGTACAAACTCCTCCACCATGCTATCTTTATACTCGATAGAAAACATAAAATATGTTGTTTTTACCGCATAACCCCCCCCCCCTCAAAATCCTCCACTGTTTTTACAAGTATAATTCTCGCAATTGAAATAATTCTCTTTTCGATAAAATTCTTGCTTTCTGTACTGTGATTTAAAGTGTCCACTGACTTCTGTCAATTCTTAAGGCATTATGCCGCTCTCTTTCACATAAGGCTCCACGCAAGATTATAAATAGTTTTGTCACCCTTTTCCTGTTGTGTTTACATTAGCTGGTTTTAGGCAATCTAGGTTTTCAATGCTTTTTACGTAATTCTGTGTTTGTCTGAAAATAGCGGAGAACTAATTTTGTCTGCAAAATTAGCGATAGATATTTAGGACATTGGAATTCTATATTCTATGTAAGAGCGAAACATGTTATTCTCAAAAAATCATTGCTAACAATATTTTTATGATATTGCTGAAAAGAGGGGGGGGGGAGGGGGATTTTTTTTCTCCATCAAATTAATACGGTTTTTCAGACAATTGCAATAATTAAGCGCAGGCCTATGCAATCTCTATTTGGAGAAGTGAAACGGATTATTTTCAAATTAAGGTCTAACAATATATTTAGGACATTGGTGAAAGGGGGAAGGGGGCCATGCCTCAATTCTATCGCCATCATTGTAAAATGAAAAACAAAACTGTTTCTTCGCGTTAGGGCAGTAAGAGGATCGAGGGTTTCTAAGAAAAAAAGATAGCTTTATTATGTGTACATTTACATCCAAGATTGTAATTTAGGCCTACAAGCTGCTAGGCTAACAATCTTTTTTCTATTTTAAAGGCCTATAGACGGGATACATTTAAAAAATTTTCTCAGCAAGGTAAAAATAGGGGCATTTCTTGCAAATTTTACCTTTTGCTTTGCTTTTGGCGTAGGGGGGCTTTCTTAGTGATAAATGCGTTCTAGACAAAATTATGGTTAGTGTGGGTGAAGATACTAATTTTCCTTCTTTAAAAAAAGGGGGAAATTATTTTGATACTAATTTTTTTCTCTTCTTTTTTAAGGCCAATTATGAAGAATGTATACCCCCTCCCACCAAGAGAGCGAGAGAGGACGAGGCAGCCCCCGTACAACGGAGGGAGATGGCTGGAGCATCCAAAACCGTATCCTCTGCGCAACCTTCGAGGCCTGTGGTCATAAGACATGCTGGTTCCGCTCAAACCGCAAACCAATCTACCCAAGCCCGTGATATCACTGGTCCATCCACTAGCAGGAAATTCAAAAGTGAATGGGCAGCTTCCTACATGATGGCGAGTCCCGCTCCAGGTAAAGTCGCTGCCCCACCAACACAAGGTCCGCCGATGGTACAGCATGCTTCGCCTGGGCCTTCGGGCATTCAAATACAGCCAGAATTTGCGAATGTGAGCATTTTTTCTTACCTATCTTATAGAAATATCTAAAAACAAAACTATTTTTCAACCTAATATAAATTTATCTCAGAGATATTAAAATATTAACCCCTCGCCCCCAACCATTGTTTTAAATTTCTCTGCTCCCCCCTCCCTCAGAGATATCTAAATATAATTTTTTTTTGCTTTGTTAAATCGCTCTTTTTTTTCATATTTTCTCTGTTCCCTCCACTCTAGATCATAAACTGTTGCTATCTCTCATAATAATATTTTTAACTAATTTCTAGTCAATTACTGTTAGAGAACCTTTTTATCTCAAAATACCGTTTTTCACAATTGAATATTATATTTTTAAGGATTCGGTCTTCCACCAATCGTTTCATTTCATCGCGCAGTAAAAGTGTGTCGCAGAGATATTAAAGGACATTGTTCCCCCTTTTCTAGATCAGACCAATTATCGTATACATTCAGCAGTCTGCTGAATTCTCATAGTGAAGCCGAAAAGGTCTAGCTATATTCTGACGGCATATTTCCTCATAGAAAACTGCCTTTACATTATAAACTACGTGTTTATTTAAACACAATTTTCTATGAGGAGCCGTGGTGGCCGGGAAGCGCCGGTGGGCCCGAGAAGCGCTGTGGGGAAGTGCCGCGGTTGCCGATGGCCAGGCTCGGAGGGGGAGCATGAAATAGTGGAAATTGGGAGGGGGGGAAGTTGTTTGAACAAAATGAAATTGCCTTCTATGTCATTTTTAGATTGTAAATATCTTATATTAAGTTGCAGCATTCAGAATATCGATAGAGTAGGGAACAGTGAATTAACCAAATGATACTATGTGCATACTGCTACTACTACTACTAAGCGCGTTTTAAATAATACGTAAATAATAATCCAAATTTTAAACAGTAGGGGTGATTTGAACACTTTGAAAATAAGCTATTTTTCATTTATAGGTTGGACCATTGGTACCATATTCCATGTCGCCGTCCTCATCAGTTGGTGAAGGAGAGGAGGCACACGTGGAGCCCCCAACAATTTACCATGGAGTGATATTTCAATGGAAATTACAGATAATATTGATGAGTTTATAGAAAAAATTTTAAATGTAGATAAAAGCACAGTTGAGCAGGGGGACTTGAGTCAAAACACACTACAGCTTTTAAATGATTTTACAAATGAATTAACTGGGAACCCTCCCCCCACTCATTCATATTCCTATGATATTCCTATGATATTCTATCATATTCCTATGATAACTTAAAACTTCCTGTGAACTTCGTATCTCGTGATTTTTATTGCCAAGTATTTTCGCGAAATTCAAAACCGTGTTCCTTGGTTAGTGCCGTAATTCGACCGGTAGCTTTTCCACACTTCAAGACGTCAGGAATGCTACGAGGCATTTATATCGGAAGTATCCTTAGAAATAATTTTGTTTTTTTTATATTTTAAATATATCACATATTACTCACGGTACATTTTCTTTTTTATTAAAACTACAGTTGTTGCTGCTTAGACTGACAACATCGATTCGTTTGAGTTTTGAGAAGCAAAATATTTCCTTTCCCTAAAAAGCGTGAAGCTACTTCTGATTGGTTGGGGGCAGGAGTGGGCTTGCGCAGTACATAAGCCATATCCACCTTTAAGGGTCTCTAACTGTGTTACTAGACTATTTTCGTTCCATGGGGGTCGGTCATGACAGTTGGAATGTCTAATCATCAGAATATTGAAAAAAATTATTCGGCAATCAGTTAGCATAATGAGTTTAGTTTGTAAACATAATGACAAAGTAGCGGCCCCTCCACAGGAGTTGCGCTAATCATGAAATAGCTCTTAGCGCGCAGAATCAAGACTAGTGTTTTATAGTGTTAGAAAAGTGTTTTTTGGAGCATTATGATTACAGACATTATGTTCCTACCATTCTGCGAGCAATTATGAAATTATTATTCTGACTGAAGTGAAGCCTTGCTCATATACATACATTGTTGTACACCTGAAATGTAAGTCTCAATAAAACCATTACTTTTCTATTTGTGCTGTTTTATTTATATGCCTGTATCTCACCGCAAAGTAGATAACTAGTTCAAATGTCTCCATTGGAAACGCTCCTAAGGGATCTGATAATCCTACAAAGTTTGATTACGCTCCTGGATTGACGGCTCCCCAGCCTAATTAATCACCTCACAAGGCAATTCAAACCTAGTACTTTAATCCATTTTTTTATTTTCTTCCATAGGAAGTGGCGCGGTCACCCATTGATCTTACTCCCCATTACGAGTGGTGTAATCCTTAGCGGCACAAGGTAATCATAGCGGCACAAGCTTAAAATAGTAACAGCGTGGTAAAACCTAAGCGGCACAAGTGGAGCAATTCTATAGCGCCGCAGTTGGTGACATCCTTATTAACACAGCTTAAATCCTTAATGGCACAAGTGACACGGTCACAAGTGGTACAGGGCTGACAACCATTGAAAATCACGAACCAATAAAATTCCCACGGCAGAACCGATAAAATTCCCATGGCAGAACTGGCGCGGTCGGTAGGATCCAATAAAATTCCCCGGCAGAACTAATAAAATTCCCACGGCTGAACTGGCGCGGTCTGAAAACTTGGAGGAAAGCATGCGAACTAGTTATGCTACAAACTTCTTAATTTAAATTTAAATCAATGGATAGATACAGTCTTATAAGAAAAAGTGTATAGACATATAACCGCTAAGCTATAATAGGAAACCCTTTTAGAATATCTCATAGGAGATAGCAGTCTCCCCCAAATAGGTTAAGTGAAAAATAAATTTATTTTGAGTTATTCAAACACAAAAATGTCAGAAGAATGAAGCGAACTATTAATTGTGCAAAAGTTGGTCGCGAAAAATGTAAAAATAATAAAATCTATTCCGCAATATGATAGACAAACAGATGTCGACGAATTCAATATCCAATTGGCCCAATTGTAGAATTAACAAAAACAGAGCTAGAAACTTTAGTCGGTATGCTCCTCTTAAGATTAAGATGGCAGACTTTAACCTTCCTAAAGCAAATTGAAAATACTGTAGGAGATGATGACAGCTTGCCAATAAATACAATAGACAAATTGTTAACGGCATTCAAAGATAGATTTATCGAAACTAGTTCAACAAATAAATTAAAACACGGAATGGTATGCTTTGACCATACACAGAATGTAAGAGAATATCTTCACAATATACGGATTTGCAATAGAAGCAAAATTCGGAAAAGATTCAGGAGAATTGTATGAAAAAATCATACTACAAGCCTTTTTGCAAGGTCTTCCCCCAAAATTATATAGAATGGTAATATCCAAAAATATTCAGACATTGGATCTTGCAGTTCAGGAGGTGGGACGAATGATCGAAATTGACACGATTGTAGCAAACCACAGTAAAACAAAAATAAATAGCCTAGGCGAATTGACCGCAAGACTAGCCTCACTTGAAGGTCAGGCTTCTCCAAATTTCTTTTCAAGGGATAATTTCCCAGTGCCACAAAGAAATAGAACGCAGGAACCCTTGAGGCAGAAAAAAGTACGTTTTCAGCCCATTAAACCAATCAATTATGGAAATAGTTCCACAATTGTAAGATGCTATAACTGTAATCGACCTGGGCATATCGCGAGAGAGTGCCGCTTTAGGTTTAGAGATATAACGGCACCAAGGAATGCCGTCGGTAATACGCAAAATTATGGCAACCATTTTTTCGGTAGAAAAATTTTTACCGCCAAGGGTGCACAAGGTTATAGGCAGGGAAGATTGCAAACACCAGTACCTCACAATGCGTACCAACAGAATTTGTATAACCCTCCCCCAATAGACAAAATAATTATCGATTCAAAAACCCAAATACTCGTCAAAGCCAATATGGTGCAAGGATGGTATATAGAAATCCCGAAAATTTGCCGACGGGAAATGCAAATTTTCCAAGCCAACGGCATTTGCAGTCGACGCCAGCAACCGGCACTGTTGCAAGAAATCCAAACTACCATAATGATACATGGCAAAATCGGCAAACAAATGTAAATCAATTAGCTAGAGATTCCATGGACATATCTGAATCTCTATTGCAGACACCGACGTATGAAATAAATCTGCAGGTAAACGTGTCAGGCTCCTCAGAAGAATAAATTGGACCCAGAAGGGGCCTAGAATATTTTATAGGTCCATAATACCTGTATTACCCCAAAACTTAATAATACCTGCCTTTGAATATTTTCATTCAGATATAGGTGGACATTTAGGAATAATGAAAGCCTTCCATAAATTAAAACAATATTTTTACGTGCCGTCGGCATTAACAAAACCTAAAGAATTTGTGAGTACATGCGAAGCGTGTAACTTAAGAAAAAAACCCCAAGCCTATCCTTACCCCCCAATGGGAAGAGTCCCAGTAGCAAGATTCCCCTTCGATATTGTCTCGTTTGATTTATATGGAACCGGGAAGCTTACCTGTTTCCAACAGAGGCTACACTTGTATTCTTTCAGTTACAGATCACTTTTCTGGTTTTACTTTTGCTAAAGCATTAAAAAATCAAGGAGCGTACGCCACGAGTAAGGCGTTAGCGAAATTATTTTTAAAGTTTGGCATTCCAAACATGGTTATAAGTGATAACGGAAGCAATTTTGTTTCAAAAGTAACAAAAGACTTAATGAGTTTTCTTAACATAGAGAATTGGTGACATCCCCATATCACCCACAAGCTAATGGTAAAATAGAAAATAGGCTAAAATATTTTCGAATGTATTAAGCATGTATACAAAAGACAACAGGAACGACAGGGATCAATTCTTACTTTATTTAACCAACATAATCAATACTGCTTATTCAGAAACAACCAAAGAAAACCCTTTTTATTTACTATTTCGTCGAGACTTCAGAATACCGTATCATGATATTGTCGAATCCCGATAATATTATAATAACTCGGAGGATTACAAACAAAAATTCATAAATAGGATAAGGAAAACTTATAAAATAGTAAAACAAGAGTTGGAAAAATGTAAAATAAGTCAAGAGCTAAGAAACATACCCAAAGTCAAAGGGAATATAGATTTTAAGATAGTAGATTGCGTTTACCTAAAGAACGAGGCAAAGACGGAAGGTAAAAAACTTTCGAATAGATACTCTGGACCGTATAGAATAGTCAAAAAGTAGGATAACAATTTTAATTTTAAAATGGTGAACCCCGATAATGGAAGATCCTATAAGGCACATGTTAGCCGAATAAAAAGAGCCAAATTCCCGGCAAGATGGGTATCGCGTCCCCCGTCTACCGATTCGTCAGACGCAGAAGACGAGCCCCCTAAATGAAGATTGGCAGAGCTAAAACCCTTTAATTTCAAGCAAGACTATTTCGAGAATGATAGTGATGAGGAAAACTTTGAAGAATTTTTAGCTATGAAAAATGTAAGCATTCACGAAAGAAAATTCCTAGTACAAGCGAGAATAAAACGGCCCAAAAGTCCAGAAAGCTCATCATCAGAGAGCACAGGACAATTAGATTATACGATATCTCCGAAAAACCAATTTTTTCCCGATAGAATTTCGACCCCTTGTCCCCCCAAAAGATTTCCAGACGATATGGTTTCCCCAGCAACCCCAATAGAGAGACCCCTGTCGCTACAGGAGGAATTGAAACGAGCTGTAGAAACTCCGGGTATCACTGTAAAGAAGACTCCTCCCAAAGATTCAATTCAAACAAATCTGCGAGAAGCTATGGATTTAATAAATTTCCCCTTAAAAACGAGGCAAAGTACGTTGCCTTGGAATCAAACTCCCAAGGATGACCAGCAAGGACAATATCATGATATAACTGTGTCCAAGGTCAGGCCTAAACAATGGACTTCATGGAGGGAAACACTAGTGCAAAAAATGCCCCACCCCCCTGAAGACATGGCATTTAAACAGTAGAGGAACCCTGCAAAAACTTTTGATTCCTCTCAGAGCTCTCAAGGGTCTTTCAAGTCTCCCGAATTAAAAACTCAAAGTGAGGATGTTGAAAATAAACCCTCTACTTCCAGAGGAGTAGAAATTTACGAAGGAAGGGCAGGTGATGCCTCAAAAACGCGAAGTGCCACTTCTAAAAGTTCTAATGCGGAATCATCGGAAACCAGTTCTGAAGAATCTGACGGTGAATCAGACTATATGGTAGTTAAAGAAATAGGGAAAGCAAAACCGACTTCAGCGGCCGCGCATGCGAAAGAAACAAAATTAAAAGGTCAAGAATTTTTGAAAAAAAATACAAAAAGTTTGATCTTATATCCCTAGCAAAACCGAAAAAGAAAAAACCGCAGAAGTCGAGGAGAAAGTAACGACACAATCGGGTAGAACGGTTAAAAAACCCGATAGATGGAATTACCCTTAGTCAGTACAGGATTAAGAGATTTTTTTAATGGATAGGCGTCATAAAGGAATAATAATTTAAAAACTTTTAGCTTACGAGTAAAAATCATACAACTATAAAAATGCTATAGAAAAATTTTGTTCAACATATATCAGTTCAAGAAAACGAATTCTAATTAAAAAGTCACATTGCATATAATTAATTCGAATAATTTCCCTTAATATAAAAATTCTACCCGTACCATTCCAGTACGATGTATCCAGTCCAACTGAAAGAAGCCGGGGTGTTGCCTGGTGGTTTGGAGTATGGTGGGTAATGATATTGAAGTTTCCCAGGCCATACTTCGAGCCGACAGACTGGCTCCCAAATCTCCCAACTCCAGGACAATTCCCAATCCCAAAGAACATTTCAAGTGAAATTAAATTGAAAAATTGTTGAGGCACTGTTAACTATAAGAACAACCCAAAGGTCGGGCTAAAAGTTTTCCTAAATGACAGTGTCTCATATGGTACTCCCCAAGGCAGTATTATCAACCGTAAAGCAATATAGTTTAATTCAAAATATAAGTGGCTAATGAGAAAGGCCTGATGTAGGAAGCTCGTAGTTGACTGATGACGGCAAGTGGTGTTTAGAGTTCTATTTGGCACATTATGCCTACCGAGTAGCTCCCTTACGAGAATCAACCGTACCTCTACAAAAGTGAACTAATCAATTGAACAACCCAAAATACACCCAGTTATTGAGATTAATGACGGATTTTATGTTGTGGGAAGTTTGTGTTCTGTCTCGCCTACGAACGGTGTTTTGTTTAGTTCGTTGGTGAGACGGTTCCTATACTCCTCTACAAAAATCAACCTGTCGTACACTATTCCCAATATAGAAAGTGAGGAAAGGAAAACCTCAATATGGTCCAAAATAGAATAGAATAAAGGGACATTAAGGCTTACACAAATAAAAGAAGCATTAGATTCCCAGATCCCCCTATTTACTAATGAAGACAAGAGATTAACGTACGTGGATAATAGATACGGATTATTCTCAACCAATTTCTGGTGGAACATACTACTGACCGTATGTTTCGTATTCGCCATTTCCCTGACTATGAGAACCTTACTAACTTTTAATTATGGAAGAATCCTGAGACTAAGAAGGCAAAACCCAAAGGAAGAACACGGGGAAACGACTGAAATGCAGAAGTTAAACCCGGAACCACACGAAAACGTCTAAGCCAAGAAAAAGGGAAGACATTAGAAAACGAGTGGGTATAGAGGTCTCCACTCGTCCTTGCTGTGTCTAGTTCCCTCATTGTAAGCGTCGTTTACGTAAAACCGTGCGGTTACGACGCTGCAACATTCGTTTCTTAAACAGCACGGTCGTGCGTGAACAATGAAGGCATGAAATATGTTGTAAACTGAGATCTAAAACTTAATGATGTAGCGCAACTTATGTTTAAATGGTTATTTTAAATCTAATGTAGAATTAAATAAGTGTTGAAGGAAATTCAAATAAAGTATGTGTAATAGCGTATACTAAGGAGCATAATAAGAGACATTACTTAAAGTTAAAGGAATTAATCTCTTATATCGTCGTTATTCTATAAAAACTTAGAAGAAATTTCTATGTTTTAGGTTTCCCAATGGAAATTCTATATATTTGAAACCAACATGATAATAATGTCGTTTTGTTAAAACCAATATATGTATAATAATATTAATGTATTTGTTTAATATCGTCTTGTAGCGTAAAATTCACCATAAATGTACCCAATCGTATTACCTATTATGTATTATGACTACTCGTTTTAAAGAACGTGTGATCCTGCCTCCTTATTTTTATTACAGGAATTGGAATGACCTATCGGAAATCAATCATTACAATACGTAGTCCAAGTGCAGATACAACCTAGTAGCATCTATTTCCATCATCCCTCAACCAACGAAGAGTACTCACCATAAGTTACAGGCAACGAAGCTAGGACGAAAATTACGGTTACCTTTTTGATCGTTGTTCCTCCAACACAAACCATATTATGTACCAGGTAACACTATCTAATAAATCTCAGTATCCAGAGCATTATCGAACTATATAAACACATCAATCCTGAGAACCCCATCGATCAGTACAAGATATAAGTACATAAATATCACCCTTGATAACCCTTATGGACCCATGCACCATATAACTGTATAGTTATTATATTTGATGAACCCAAATTATTTACGTGTCGCAGATTCACGCGTTGAATCTCTTTCGACCATTTCTCGGGACCCATCCTATCACCTCTATCAAATTCGAAAAGTTCCTACCTCTGTTATCCCATAAATGTTACGAGATAATTTCTGAAAAATGGACCTGGAAACCAACCACTGAATTACAGAAACCAAATTAACCCCAGTGACTAACCCCTCAGTGACAATATACTCCACCCACAAATTCAAGACGAGACGTTGAAGAAGTCACTAAAGTTTGATGTTGATCCATTCCAAATCCAAACATCAATCCCCTGTGATTAACCAAGGAATCACCGCAAAAACTAATAGATGCAAGTCATGCACGAACAATTTCATAAGAGAACTTAATCTCTAAGTGCACGAACGAACAATTTTATACGAGAAATACATTCTCTATGTACTTCAAAATAGCCCAAGAATGAAATGCTAAGAAGAGAGTCAACCCATCTATTACCGGCGCGATCCCAGTGCTCAACCCCTTAACGAGAAGGCACCTTATGAACTATCCAAAAACAGCAGGTGAAAATGAACTCTCATATTAAAATTTCACACACCTGTACCTGGATGTAACATTTCCCATTTGACAAATTAATGAAAATCCTTCGTCCAAGATGAACACAGCCATGCTCGAACTATTCTGTGAGGAAACTATATTGTAAGTCTTTTAAATTTTTTTGCATCAGACGAAAAGAGTGAAGGAACATAATTTACAGCAGAAGGAGTGAGTACGCTAAGAGACACGTAAGTTGGTTAAGTAGGTTTGAATTTGCATGTGTTACATTTTAACAGTTTTGACAAATTAACAATTTCGATATCTTATCTTTAATGTTACATAACGAACAGACCCAGTGAAAGCATTTTGAAATTTACCAGTGAAAGTGGTGACATAGTATTTATATTTTAAATCATTCACATATATACATTGCTAATTGCTTAGATAGAGTTATGTGTAGCATTGCAGTATTACTCCATTAATTTACCGTAGATAGAAAGTATAATAATCCCATAAATAGCATTAGATAAAGACTTGCACATTTCAATTAATATTATTATCATAACATTATAAATATCTTAAAATAGTAGTAGTATAGCCCCAACCACATAAAACGTTTTCCATGATAATGTTTAAAACGGTGAAAGTGTAGAAGCTATGAGTGTTAGATGTAGAAAAAAACAAAAAAATCTTTAGTATAGTAGCTAGGCTGTAACTTAGCTACTTAAACAGCACGGTCGTGCGTGAACAATGAAGCTACTAGCTACTTTCTTAAACAGCACGGTCGTGCGTGAACAATGAAGACATGAAATATGCTGTAAACTGAGATCTCAAACTTAATGATGTAGCGCAACTTATGTTTAAATGGTTATTTTAATTCTAATGTAGAATTAAATAAGTGTTGAAGGAAATTCAAATAAAGTATGTGTAATAGCGTATACTAAGGAGCATAATAAGAGACATTACCTAAAGTTAAAGGAATTAATCTCTTATATCGTCGTTATTCTATAACAACTTAGAAGAAATTTCTATGTTTTAGGTTTCCCAATGGAAATTCTATATATTTGAAACCAACATGATAATAATGTCGTTTTGTTAAAATCAATATTTGTATAATAATATTAATGTATTTGTTTAATATCATCTTGTAGCGTAAAATTCACCATAAATGTACCCAATCGTATTACCTATTATGTATTATGACTACTCGTTTTAAAGAAAGTGTGATCCTGCCTCGTTATTTTTATTACAGGAATTGGAATGACCTATCGAAAATCAGTCATTACAATACGTAGTCCAAGTGCAGATACAACCTATTAGCATCTATTTCCATCATCCCTTAATCAACGAAGAATACTCACCATAAGTTACAGGCAACGAAGCTAGGACGAAAATTACGGTTACCTTTTTGATCGTTGTTCCTCGATCACAAACCATATTATGTACCAGGTAACGCTATCTAATAAATCTCAGTATCCAGTGCATTATCGAATTATATAAACACATCAATCCTGAGAACCCCATCGACCAGTACAAGATATAAGTACATAAATATCACGTGCAGATACAACCTAGGAAAAGAGATCAGACGAAAAGAGTGAAGGAACATAATTTACAGCAGAAGGAGTGAGTACGCTAAGAGACACGTAAGTTGGTGAAGTAGGTTTGAATTTGCATATGTTACATTTTAACAGTTTTGACAAATTAACAATTTCGATATCTTATCTTTAATGTTACATAACGAACAGACCCAGTGAAAGCATTGTGAAATTTACCAGTGAAAGTGGTGACATAGTATTTATATTTTAAATCATTCATATATATACATTGCTAATTGCTTAGATAGAGTTATGTGTAGCATTGCAGTATTACTCCATTAATTTACCGTAGATAGAAAGTATAATAATCCCATAAATAGCATTAGATAAAGACTTGCACATTTCAATTTATATTATTATTATTACATTATAAATATCTTAAAATAGTAGTAGTATAGCCCCAACCGCATAAAACGTTTCCCATGATAATGTTTAAAACGCTGAAAGTGTAGAACCTATGAGTGTTAGATGTAAAAAAAACAACAAAAAAATCTTTAGTATAGTAGCTAGGCTGTAGCCATAGATAATCTTAGTCTCGTGGAGGAACATTAGAAAAGCATATATAATAAAATAAGAAAAAAATACAGAAAAATTTTTAAGCACTCCTGATTAACCTTAATTAAAAAATTAAAATTATGTAGGACAAATAGTAAATAAATCACGAATATTTAAAAACCCAAGGGCAAGCAAATCCTAATGACGGGACGTCATTAAATGATGGGAAGGGTAATATGTACCGTGAGTAATATGTGATATATTTAAAATATAAAAAAATAAAATTGTTTCTAAGGATACTTCCGATATAAATGCCTCGTATCATTCCAGACGTTTTGAAGTGTGGAAAAGCTACCGGTCGAATTACGGAACTAATCAAGGAAGACGGTTTTGAATTTCGCGAAAATACTTGGTAATAAAAAAAACACGAGATACAAAGTTCACAGGAAGTTTTAAGTTATCATAGGAATATGAATGTCTAATCATCAGAATATTGAAAATAAATTATTGGGAAATCAGTTAGCATAATGAGTTTAGTTTGTAAACATAATGACAAAGTAGCGGCCCCTCCACAGGAGTTGGGCCAATCGTGAAATAGCTCTTAGCGCACAGAATCAAGACTAGTGTTTTATAGTGTAAGAAAAATGTTTTTCGGGGCATTATGATTACAGACATTATGTTCCTACCATTTTGCGAGCAATTATGAAATTATTATTCTGACTGAAGTGAAGCCTTGCTCATATACATATATTGTTGTACACCTGAAATGTAAGTCTCAATAAAACCATTACTTTTCTATTTGTGTTGTTTTATTTATATGCCTGTATCTCACCGCAAAGTAGATAACAGGTTCAAATGTTTCCATTGGAAACGCTCCTAAGGGATCTGATAATCCTACGAAGTTTGATTACGCTCCTGGATTGACGGCTCCCAAGCGTAATTAATCACCTCACAAGGCAATTCAAACCTAGTATTTTAATCCATTTTTTATTTTTTTCCATAGGAAGTGGCGCGGTCACCCATTTATCTTACTCCCCAATACGAGTGGTGTAATCTTTAGCGGCAAAAGGTAATCATAGCGGCACAAGTTTAAAATAGTAACGGCGTGGTAAAACCTAAGCGACACAAGTGGAGCAATTCTATAACTGCGCAGTTGGCGCGATCCTTAATAATACAGCTTAAATCCTTAATGGCACAAGTGACACGGTCACAAGTGGTACAGGGCTGACAACCATTGAAAATCACGAACCAATAAAATTCACCAGGCAGAAAAATAAAAAAATATGAGAGACAAGCGACAGCGGTAGATTTATTTGAAGGAAAACGAAAGAAAAGAGGAAAAAAACAGGGAAAAGAGGAAAAGAGAAAAAAAGAAAAAGGGAAAAAATTGTGAAAATCCTATTGATTATCCTCATATAATAAAATCGATGCCTGATGATGCGCAAAAAAAAATTTTGGAGCATTTAGTAAAAACAGTTACGATTTAGTAAATTTTTCCTCTCAGATTTAGTAAATTCTTTCATGCCAGTTTGGCCAGGGCTTCTACTATCCCCGAATTTTCGGGGATTTCCTCGAAAATCTATGTGTCTCCCCGAAAAAATCGGTTCCCTGAAAATCACCCGCCCACGATATCACCCCTATTGACTATCCCTAGTAAAAATTACTTTACATGCCATAATTTTCACTACTCTCTTCCCGTTAACTTTTATCTCCTGTGCTGCTTTGCATGAAAACCAGACCGATACAATTTAAGTATGGACGGCTCTTCATATGTTCACAGAAGTATCATTTTTCTGAATTTAGATTAAATCGTTTCGAATGCAGTATTCCAAATGCTAAAGATTCTTGAATTTGCATCATTCGTAGTCGAGACAACCTTGACAAAATTAGCCAAGAACTATATTTGAAGCATTATTGCCGGGTGGCGCACATTTGCACCATTTGGGCGCTTTTTGAATTCATTGCGCATTGAAGTTTTCAAATTGGCGCACTGTGCCGATTTCGTGCATTTAAAAAAATTTGCGCAAAGTGGGCGCATTTTGACTACACAATAACAATGACAAAACTCAAATTTTAAAGTCTAGTGTTTACTGACAACTTCTACTGACAGATTCAAGAATCTGTCTATAAAGACAGGTGGAATTTTCAGAATCCCGTAGGGATTCTCATATCGCATTCCAGGCTCCATGACGACCTAAATTTTAAATTATCAAAGCGTGCATCATCCTTAGCGTGAAAAACCAAATGGGAAAAATGTTCAAATTTCGATAAAAAAGAAAAAAGAAAAGAGTGGGAAAAGCTGACCTTTGTTCGACAAAGCTCAAGCAGCTCTTTCTGTCTTAAGCTTATCCATCAGCAACCCCTTGGTCAAGAGAGTGTTTTCTGTTATTAATCTTGTCAAGTACAAAATTCGAAACAGGATGCACCTTAAAATGCTGAACTTTACTGTGACTATTGGAATTAGGCTAAATTGCCAAGGAAAGTGCTGCAAGGACTTTGATCCCACACCCGCTATGCTGAATAGATTTACCATTGACATGTATGATATCAAAAAACTATCTGATGACAACGAAGATGAAACTCTTTAGAAAATTTTGGGCGATATAGAAGGAGGGTTTGCTGTTTAATATTGAAAATGATATTGAATACTAGTTGAAGATATACGATTTAAAAATGTACAAAACTAATTTGAAGTTCATTAAAAGGAAAACACAAATAAAATAACAATCGAAACTATTGAAGGACCTTGCCAAGTACAATTTTGTCTCATATGTATGTCTTTGGCTTCTGTTTCATGACAAAGTCTCAGAGCATTGTCTTTAGCCTGCAATTTTAGAGATAGCTGCATAAATAACGGCTGGTCTAATTTCTTATGTTTGACTTGGTCGCTCTTGTCGTTCTAATTTATATCTTTAAACTACGAAACATTTTGTTCTCATAACTAAGTTTAAGAATTTATATCTTTTTGAAGCTTAGAATTGCTATGTCATAAAAACATTGTATAAAGAAGTAAACTTAAATGTCACTTAGCTAGATGACATTTTAGAGAGATGTGACCGTCAAGGATCATGCTTCTCTTTAGTTCTACATTAGAAAATCCTATCTATTAGTTATCTTTATCTAATGCGCCTTTAACTTCCACGTTATTGTATAACTTATCTATATTGCAAGACCACTATACTGAGAACATATTTCTTTTTTTTGTAGTTCTTTAATCATAATTTCTATTTTTGATAGGGAATAATTCAATACACTAGCCAGAAAGTAATGTAAAATACCACCTTAGATATTGGCAAGTATTTTTTTTTGTTAGATCTTCTTTGATTCCCTTTTTTATATAATTCTCTGACATACCAGAGAACTAAGGGAAATATCTTTCTTGCCAAAACAGAGATTGAGAACAGAAAATTTCGACCACAAAAGCGCATGTAATCAGTTAAAAATGCTTCACTGTTTCAGATTTCGGAATATGGAGCCAAAACCTGCCAATGAAGACTGAATCCTACCAATTTTGAGTTCTAGTATTTGGAAAAGCAAAATTCACACTATTTGGTAACATTGTCTCTGGTTTTTTTTGCACTCATCCCTGCAAGATCTAATTTACCCTCAATTTTGAACTCCACCCAAAAAATATATAACAAAAATGCGCCGATGGCCCATTTTCGCTTCCCTTGGTGCTCTATCTAAAGTCAGGCACCTGGGATCAATTTTGAAGTTGTTTAACGGAACGCTCAGTTGGATTTTGGGTTTTGAAATTGAACTTCTAAGGAAGGAGAATTGTTTTGAAAGCCAAATCATAAGTTTTAATTCGGTTTTCTTTTGCTATTTTGGATTTTGGACATACTATATTAATGTTTAATAATGACAGATCGCATAATATTTTGAAGGAATTGATCTTTTTCCCAGGAATTCTTACCATTTAAATTTTTGTTTCATTCGGTGTGTAAAATTTAAGTTCTTTTCTTTTCATCTGAGAGTTGTACTTGTCATACCACCTTTTATCGTCAAACGTATTCAACCAACACTCCCCTCACAATTATTATTCTGCTCCTTTCACCCGTGTAATATTTCAGTGGGTGTAATATTTTAAACTGCAGTTTTAGGATCTTTTTACGGTTTTGCAAAGCTGTTTGTTAGGTGAAAGAAATTTTACGGAAATTATATTGTGCTCAAATTCGGGATAGCCAAGTAAGTTTGTTTAAATATTTAGGCCTATCCTTACAACTTCTAATGCTTGAACAATTAGTAACCCTGTGTGAAGGCTAATTCTGAGATGGAAACAAAAGAAATTTAAAAAAAATTGTGGTATATTTTTTTCTTTTTAAGAAAAATCTCTAAATACAATCTTCTTACCATAAAAAATGTACCACCCCCTCCCCCTCCTAATGAGACAAAATTTAGCTATAGACTATGTACAAGGTTGGGGAATAGGGGATTTAAACGGAAGTGGCCCCAAAAATATTATTCATAAGAAAATTTACATTACAGCTGAAAGTAAAAATTTGGTTATTAGCCTCATATTGTTTATCTTGTCAACTTTTACATTATTTTAGGACTTATTTATCATGAACTTTTGGTTAACAATGCCAAATAATCTTAGTGTGAAGAAAAAGAATAAGTAGTTTTTATATGATTTGTAGCCTATAGCTATCACGTCCAGGCATTAGATGGGCTGATATAAAAATGAGACTGCTATCAATAAGTATTATATTTGGAACATGGATGGCCGCAGGATTGATGGGAGGGTTGGTGGTTAATCGGTGACTATATTGTAATTATGAGGTAACCAAAAGAAAGGAAAGCATAATAAAAACAAACAATGAAAAAATGCATGTTCCGAGGTCTTAAATACTTAAGCCCTTAGAATCGGCAAGAAAAACCAATAATGTGTCAATCGTCGTCAAAATTAATGACTTAGAGAAAAATTGCCACTGGTATTTAAAGTTCACATCTGTTCACTATTTTTTTTTTTTTATTTGAAAACAATTTTGAAGTTTCTGCCACAATATCAGCAATAAGCGTTTTCAGCTATGGGTTACAATCCCCTGCTATGGCTCTAAAACCTATTCTATAAAAGGCTTGATTTACTATGCAAATCCAAGCCTTACTTGAGCCTGAAAACGAAGCTAAAACTTCTTGGATTCTAAATTTTCACAACGAAATTTCATTTTGTTTTTTTCCCCCGAAAAATCCCCGAATCTTTAAGACTTGCCCCCGAAAACTCCCCGAATTTTAATATTCGAGAGTTGAAGCCCTGAGCGTGGCAACTCTGATTATTTTATTAAAAGCCAAATCAGTTCAGCATGACAATTTCTTAATATCTACCCTTCTAAGGTATTAGACAAGAGATGTTGGTTAATCAACCATCATCATCCTCAATATCTACTTCCAAAGTAAGATAGACACCAGTGCATTTACCTACCAGAGTGATGTAGCCTAATGAATATAGCTCTGGAATAAGCACTGTGTTTGCTTTTTTGGTAAATAGGCAATAGGCCTATAGCCTGCATGATTCCATTACTGATATTGGACAAGATGAAAACACGCTAATTGATGCCTTTTTTTGTGCTGTTTATAAAATTCTCATTTCCGACATAAAAGATTATTATATTTTGAAAGAGCATAAAAAAAGGCATTGAGTGGTATATTCACTTTATTTGTAAGTCTATAATATGATTTGGTAAGAATTTACCATTTCTTGACTTTTGAAAACTTTTAGGCCTATATCTGAATATACTCTCTCCTTGTCTTAATTCATGTAGGCCTACATGCTATGTCAGATATCAGATATTAGGCCTATTTTAAATTAATATTTGAGTATAAATAGGCTAGCCTAGAAAATTACAGAGAACAGAGCTCACCTTATCTTAAAAATAAACCATGTATATGCAATGTCAGATATCAAATATTATTTTAAAGTAATTTATGAGTACCTAAATAAGGTAGTGCAGCAAATGAAGTAAATTTCATAATTTGACTATTAGAAACATGCAGAAGCATTCCTAGAGTTGGTTGCATCCTGGGAAAGAATTAATTACAGTCCCCATCCCAACTCAAATTAAAGCAAAAAGGTAAATCAAGGTGGACAACCTAGCAACAATGCCTAGGATAGTTTGCCTTTGTTTTCCCTCCCTATGGATAGCTCTGGATTATATTATATGCTCTATATTATAAAGCAACAATTTTATTGTTTAAGTGTTTTTTTTCTTTAGTTCTATACAAACTTGTATCATAGGTGAAGAATATTGATATGCTGTGCTTGATGTGTGGTAATGTGTATTTTATGTTATTAAGGGTGGGATAGGGGTAGATACCTTTATTCTCCCTTTATAGGGGAGATAAACTATGGCCCTAAGGTAATTAAACTTTGGTAGCATGCCTGAGGCTATGACCAGACTAATGAGGCATACCAGCTAGGTATGTTTGAGAGACTAAAGGTAGATTGTAGAGGTGTTGACTATAATACAATACTTTTATTTATTTAACATATACTGGTACAAGGTATAATAATATATGTATATTTCCACTGGGACTGGGGGTTCCAGGGAGACAACAAGTATCAGAAATTTGCAATAAGATATAATACAATAAATACTTAGACACTTACAGTAATACAACAATATTCCAAAGTATTTCTAAATCAACAGACCAGAGGTCAGTCTGGCATAAAGTTAGTATCCGTCTTCCCCTTCCCATAAAATGTATCTTTTATACATTTTTATCAACCACACCTTCCTGGACCCAACCAATGCAATAGCTAGGAAGTGGTGATTTCTCAATTTCCCATTAAGCAGAAACTTAGCAGGATATGTTCCTTATCTTAATAAAAAGTGGTATTTCAAAACTTTGTATTTGCATCTTAATATATTTTTACTAAATTCCAAATTGACTTAATTATAAGCTTTACCACAGATGCCCTGCTTGCTTATATATGCTTTTTGTTGTAGGTGCTTGCTTAGGTTTCCATTAAACCATTGATCTAAACCAAAAATTTTGCATGGTGTCAGAAGTAAAACTGTAAACATCAATAGTACCCCATATCCATCTTTGGACTGGTCATCAGCCTGGTAAAGGTTCAGACAGTACTTTGAATTAATGTTCTCTGGACCACTGGAAGGCAAATCCCCAGCTGTCCATTGCTTGTATTTATTGATATGGGTTGGTGATAAAGGAAGAGACATTTTCAGCACATGGACTCTAACAGATGCTGAGACAAACAGGGTTCAAACTTACCTTAATAAATTTGGAGCCCATATCAAACCCCATAGTGACAAGATTTACTTTCCACAAGTGAGACCAGGGTAATGAAAGTATTGAACAATATGTGACCACTCTCAAGTTAATTGCTAATGAGTGTGACTTTGGTACTAATAGAGATGACCTAATAAGAGATTGTGTTTTCTTTGGAATTAAGAGTGACAGGATTAGAGAGAAATTCCTAAGTGAAGGAGGGACATCAACCCTTGCCAGGGCAATAGAGACTTGCTCTGCCATCAAACCTGTACAGGAAACCCAAGTGCAAAGGAATGCTGCTAATAAGACTAGAGTGCCTGTGATGAAACAAGAGATAGATGCCCTGAAGAAACAGTCCAGCAACAAGGAACGCTATTTCTGTGGTGCACCTTATACCAAGAACCACAACTGCCCAGCCAGGGGAAAAACATGTTCAAAATGCAACATACTGAATCACTTTGCCAAAATATGTAAAAGAAAAGTTGTGAATAAAATAAGCCAACAAGAGGCAGGAACAAGTGTAAGTGAGTTCATGATCAACACTGTCAACAGCATGCTAGTGAAACATGCAGATGGGCCAGATGCTTCTTACAAATTGTTGATCAGAAACTAGACTTAGTCTTCAAGATAGACACAGCTGAAGCAAATGTTCTTCCAGTCAGTGACTATAATAGTATGGTACCTAAACCTCATTTGCAACCAACAAAAGACATTCTAACAAGCTACTCCAGAGAAAGTTTACAGGTTTTGGGGTTTGTAGAGCTATGTATCTGCTACAAGGAATGCAAGAAACAGGTTCACCAGTTTCATCTGGTCAACATGGATTGCAAGCCAATCCTTAGCAGAAGGACAAGTCAGAATATGAATTTGATCAAGTTAATTCTGAATGTACATAACAAACCTGCACTCACAATGAAACCCAAAACAGTCAGAATACTTGAGGAATATGGAGATGTTTTTGAAGGCATAGGAAAACTCCCAGGAACGTGCAAAATCCACTTGAAAGAAGGAGCTGTACCAACAGTACAGCCACCAAAAAAGTCCCATTTGCCCTGCAAGAAAAACCCATAGAAGAACTTGATTTCCTTGAATTCAAGGGCATCATTGAGAAGACGACTACACCAACTGAATGGGTAAACTCAATTGTAGTTCTCTTTACCACCCAATACCATCATTTGATGATGTTGTAGCAAAATGTTCAGGATCCAATACATTTTTCAAATTGGATGCAAGACATGGATATTACTCCATGGAGCTAGATGAGGAGTCATCTCTCCTAACACATTTAGCACTACGTTTGGCAGATATTGCTGGAAGCAATACCCATTTGGAGTCAAGTTGGCACAGGACAAGTTCCAGCAGAAGATGGAGGAAGCCTTCAAAGGACTCATAATAGGTGATATTGCTGGAACTGCAACAAATACAGAAGATCATGACGCCAAGTTGAGGCTGGTATTACAACAAGCCAGAGAAAAGGGAGTAAGGTTCAACCAAGATAAATGTATTTTTAATGCAGTAAGCATTCCATACTTTGGGCACTTGCTGACCACTGAAGGGATCAGAGCAGATCCAGAGAAGACAATGCAATTGCAAACATGGCAGCACCAGAATCACACAAACAGCTACAGGTGCTCCTAGGCATGTACAACTATTTAGCAAGATAAATCCCAAACCCCTTAACTTTAAACCACCCACTGCATGAACCATCTAAATCCAAGACTTACCACTGGACAACCCAGCATGAAAATGCAATGAAGCAAATCCAAGCCTCAATCTGCAAGAACCTCTCATACTTTGACCATAAGAGCAGCAATGTGGAAATCATAGTAAATGCCTCTCAACATGGGTTAGGAGCCCAACTATTCTTCAACAGCAAAACAGTTGCCTTTGGATCCCAGTCCCTCAGCAGAGCGGAAAAACAATATTCACAAATTGAGAAACAAATGCGAGCTGTAACATAGGCTACACTTGTAAACATATATATATATGTTTACAATTTATATATATATATATATATACATATATATATATTATATATATATATATATATATATATATATATATATATATATATATATATATATATATATATATATATATATATATATATATATATATATATATATATATATATATATATATATATATATATATATATATATATATATATATATATATATATATATATATATATATATATATATATATATATATATATATATATATATATATATATATATATATATATATATATATATATATATATATATATATATATATATATATATATATATATATATATATATATATATATATATATATATATATATATATAATATATATATATATATATATATATATATATATATATATATATATATATATATATATATATATATATATATATATATATATATATATTATATATATATATATATATATATATATATATATATATATGGTAGAACAGCCACTGGAACCAACAACTACAAACCTCTCAAGTCAATAATTAAGAAGACCCTATCCAAAGCTCCACTGCAACTTCAAAGAATGATGATTGTAGTTGAGAACTATCACATACAAGTCATATATCACCCTGGCTCCAAGATTCCAGTTGCATATGCCCTTTCCAGGTTACACTTGCCCCAAACAGATCCAGACACAAAGCATGCCTCCAAATTTGCAGTACTGAGCTTTCTGAAATCTGTCCCAATTCACAACAACAATAGCAAACAAGGATAGACCCAAACCTACAAGTGTTGGTCAAGACCATTGCTGAGGGATGGCCTGATCATTGCCATGAATGCAACACTGCAATATTCAAGTTTTGGAATCACAGAGGTGAACTAACATATATGGATGGCATGATTCTGAAGGGTAACAGAATCATAATCCCAGAAACACTTCAGAATGACATTTTAAACCAACTACATGCTTCCCATGTAGGAATGGTCAAAACCAAAGAACAATCCAGGATGGTAGTGTTCTGGCCAAACATTCCAAAATATATTGAGAACATGATTGGCAGCTGCAGTACTTGTGGTACTACAGCACAAAACCAAGCCAAAGAGTGTATGATAATATCTCAAATCCCCACCCATCTATATGAACATGTTGGAATTGATATTTTCAAATTCAGGGGACTTCATTATTTAGTCACTGCTGACTATTACAGCAGGTTCATCAAAGTCGATAAGCTAACAACTATCACATCACAGTAAGTGATCACCAAACTGAAGGCCACCTTGCCAGACATGGAATCCCAAAAACATTGACGTCAGACAACAGGACTCAGTTTTTGTTGAAGGAATTCAGAGACTTCATAGACGAATGGAGCATTGACCACAAAACATCAATCCCAAACTATCCAAAGTCAAATGGATTTAGCAAAAAAAGCAGTACAGACAGCAAAATGATCATGCCCAAAGCTGTAGAACACCAGTCTGATCCATACTTGGCCATGCTGGAGTACCATAACACCCCAGTCAATAGGCTAGCCTCGCCAGCACAGTTGCTGATGAGCTGACGACTCAGATCCGTCTTGCCAGTTCTTCCCAAACACTTAGATTCCAAGGTCATTCCACCCTCATCTTTCCAACAAGCCAGAGAAAGACAACAGAAACTACAAAGTGAAATGTATAATAGACACTCAAAGGACCTAAAAGCACTGCTGAAGGATCAAACTGTCTGGGTGAAGCTTGACCACAATGCTAGGTGGCAGAAAGCACTGATATTGGAAAAATACAAACATGTGCCACAATCCTACATTCTTCAAACAGAGAATTGAAAGATCTACAGACAAAACAGGCAACAGATCAGAGAGAGAAACCAAGGGGTGCCCACCAAGCTGTATTTTGAAGCAACATCCCTGGAACCCAGTATGCCTGGAGAGCAACCCTACGCATCTCCTCGAGCCCAAATGGGTATCAAACATCCAGATAATGTCCTTCAAGTCCCACAAATTTCTCAACACCACCTCGTGCTGCAACTACACCCGCCGAAAGATTTGATACCCCAATAGCAGGTGCTGCAACTGCAGAGTCTCCTCCACGATCCCCTTCGCACCTAACCCAACAATAAAGACAGCCACTACGCGGCGCCATGTTTTCTGGCCGAATCACAGAGCCACCCACCAGGCTCAACCTTTGAAGTTGTCAAAAGAAGGAGGATGAAGAATATTGACATGCTGTGCTTGATGCCCTGCTTATTAAACGTGCATTGCCTGTGCTTATAATTGCTTGCTTACTTATATATGTTTTTTGTTGTAGGTGCTTGCTTGGGTTTCCATTAAACCATTAATCTGAACCAAACGTTTTGCAATAGGGCTATTTATGGAACCATAAAGTGGGGGAGGGGAGGTAGGTGCTAAAATGGGTACAGGCTTATATTCATACTGCTATTGTTGCCTAGTTTATGTTGCCAGTTTTACTGATTCACCAATTTGCCTTTTACTTTTGATCTTAATTTCAATACATGATCTTAAGAGTCAGGATAAGTCTTGCCATAAACAGTGGAACCAGAGTCATGAGGCATTTTCTATCTTAAGAAGCTTAGACACAAATTACAGAGATCAGATCTCACCTTGTCTTAATTCATCTATAAGATGACTAGAAGAGTCCACAGTCATACCTGCCTCTTCTTAGCATTCTTATTGCCTCTCTTTTCCTTATTATTCTTTTCTTTGTGATCTTTCGTCTTATTGTCTCTTTTTGCCTTACAAAACAATTGAAAAAGATTGTGCTTGTAAATGTAATTTTTTTCAAATATAAGATAAATGTTAAAAAACTACAACAGTGTTCTACTTTAGCCTTTGTAGTGACATTCATTATTGTTCATGGTAATGCCCAAAATGATGGATCATTATTATCATTATCTGTCATTTAAGGCAAGCCTTTTATTTACCTCTTTCCCTGGCATTGAGTCATTTAAGCATTAAATGTAAACTACACAAAAATGTAGAGAAGGTTATGATTTTAGTAATATTCCCTGGGAATAATTAACATTAGTTTCTGTAGGGTAAAGCTTATCTCTTTTATTTCAAAACTATTTCAGTACAGAGCAATGACGTAAGTATGCTGCAATTGATCAAACACTAAACCCAAAATAGTGTCATGTCATTAGGCATGCATGGCAGAATCTATTCAAATGAGTGCTGGTTTACCAAAACCCTCAAAATCAGACAAATTACAGGGAAACATGGGTAAACTCACTGGGCACCAATCGTTGTTTTTCTTAGAATTGTCATCCAAAAATAATGCCACTTTTTTGTTATTGTCATTAGGAAAAAACAGTCTTGGCACTAGATTTTGGAAAATACTATCTTTCAGGGCTTGGAACTAGTCTCTAAAGTCTCTATTTTTGGATGAAGTCCCTTCTAACTCTCTTTTTTGGATTAAGTTCCTTCCAAGTCTGTCTGAATGCAGGAAGTCCCTTAACTCCACTCCCCTATAAGTCCCTAAAATTTCCTGTTTGAGAGCATGGTATATTTGAAAACTGAAGCATAATATATATGAAAGACTTTCTTTAATAATTTGGCTTCTCCACAAATCCAGTTGTACTAATCTCTTGGTTATGCTATGACAGTTCAGGAAGGAGCAACAAAGACAATGGGAACTTTCTCTGTGGCCTAAGTGTCATTTTCAAAGACAAAATTAGGATATTCAAGACTTAAATCTTTTTTTGCTGCTTTCAGGGTAAAAAGTTGTCAAAATTTAGTATTTATTATGCTCATTTAGTAATCTTTTCTCAAGATTCTAGTGATTTTATTTTTGAGCTGGTGGGGAGCCCTAGTAAGATTGGCAATTGTACAGGAAATATCAAGTATAATGAATTTTTAATTGTATGGGATGTATAAAATAAATCCAGATGTGAATTGATAATGGAAAAATATAGAAACTTTTGGCTGGAAGTATGAAGGATCCAAGGACATTTCAAATTATTTTGTAAAGAAACTTTAAGGAAAAGGAAAGCTCTGAACGATGTCTTTTCAGCAAGCACTTGGAAAATGAAAAACTCAATCCACCTTACTAATCAACCCTCTGACTAAGTTCAAAGAAAGGAACAACGTTTTTCTACTGAAAGTGAAGAGAAAAACTTGTAAAGAGCAAAAATTGTTGGCACTCAACCAGCCTAGTTTTTGTATTAGACTTATCTGTAATATTAACTAGCGATTTTCTTAAGCAAAAAAAAAAAAAAAAAAAAAAAAAAAAAAAAAAAAAAAAAAAAAAAAAAAAAAAAAAAAAAAAAAAAAAAAAAACAGAGATAACTTAGTTTGCAATAAATAATATTGCCCACAAATTTACCCTAGTTTTTTAACAGAAAATTCACCTCAATGATGTTTTGTATACAAGAATAGCATAACCAGTCTACTTGGGATACAGCAAACATAATTTTGAGCAGATAACTCTCTTTTATACTATATTGTTCAATTGTTACATTAAAGCACTACTAAAAAAAAGTATGGAGGTGAAAACTCTATCCAAAGTTAGGTTAATTGAACATGGAGCATTATTTTCATTCTGTGGTTCAGTAAAGTACTATTTAGTTTTACAGACAAGTCTACTGCATAAGATTCTCTGGTAGGGGACATCAAAAATATGCCAACAAAACCAAAATTTTGAAACAATATTTGAAGTGATGAAAATATCACAATAAAAATATCAAGACTCTCATCCAGGACCATGCAGCATCACTAGCAACAAGACCTTCATCCAGGACCATGTAGTATCACCAGCAACTCAATCAACTTTGAAAGAGGTCTATGCAACAGGTGCTGAAAAAAAAAAAAAATCTGACCAGCTGGCTGAAAGATTTAGAAAAAAATTGAAACCTTGGTACTTACTCCATTTCAGATTTCAAGGCCCTTACAGTAGAGTGGACATTCTCTTTTACCCTAAATGATTTTAGGGTCTCTTTTACAGTCTAAATGATTTTGTTTTTGCAATTGCTATGGAAGAACATAATTGAGTATCTTCTGAAGATATGCTGTAATACATAAATAAGAGATGGACACCAAAGAACCAAGCTGATCTTCAAACCACAATACAAAAGTGAAAACGGGTGAAGTTAAGCATCTTATGAATATTGAATATCATGCAGGCTCTCTCTTGGCTGCTGTGAGTGTGATCCAGAGCGTGACGGCCTTTGGTGCAGTTTTATTTTGTTTTGATGAGAATATCTGAAAACAGGGGGAAATGGCCTGCTCTGTCTGGGGGTTTCCTAAGCTGGCAAATGGAGTGTCTGGTGAGAAACCCACTGAAAGACTATTAGAATCTTACTGTAAAAGATGGCACTATTAAAAGCCATGATGAAACACTAGGGCCGTTTTTTAGCACTAAGATCTTACATCTAAGATCTTTCATCTTTCTGCAAAGATTATCGTTTTTTCAACTCATCTTTGTTCTAAGATCTTACAGCTCACTGATGTTAGCAAAAAGCATGAAGGACGCCATCTTTCTGCCATATAGAACAATGAGGAGAGAACTTTGATGATATACTCATCATTGTTCTCAGACCACTGATCAGAGCAGAATGATGAAAAACGTTTGCATAAAAACGACAAGAGATGTAAGATCTTACTTCAAAGATTTCACTTTTAAGCGTTTTCTGACAAAAGATGTAAGATCTTCGCACATTGATGAATGAAAAAACGGCCCTACTATGTCATAAACGTTTCTGGGAAAGATTTGCTGTGCCTTTAGCTTCATTGAAGAACAGCAAACAAGGTGTTAGTAATGCTCTCAACAAAATAATGACCCCCTGAGAAATGTTGTGGAAACTATCTTGGGTTATGGGGTACAGAACACCCCCCCTTTGCTGTCACCATGATGATGATAAACTTGGTATTCTAGGTTCTGAAGTTTTCTCAGCAGGAAACAGTGGGAAATTCCATCACATGCTGCACTGTTGTATTTAGAGTAGGGACTTACAACTCCAGAGGCTTTTAGAGAATACAAGGGGGAACGCAAAACATGCAAGTAAGCAGATTGAGAAGGAATTAATTGCAACAATTGGATAGATAATAAAGCCAAAATTGCCAGAATAACAAAGAGTACAGTAGTTTGGTGTCTAATTGCTGACAAGTCAAAAGCCAGTCAAAAAAGGGATCTGATGGTGATTGTTTGCTGTTTTGTGCATAAGATAGAAAAACTGCAATTTGAAAAGATCCCTTTGCTATGGTTTATGCCTTCCAAACTTATCAAGTTTTGCTAGAGACCAGGAGATTGGCAATAGTTAAGGCTCTGAAGAAAAATTGGTTGGTATAAATCTTGAGAGGCTATTGTTGAATGCAATCAGGGAATTCAATTTGGATTTGCTGAAGTGTGTAGGCCAATAGTCTAACAAAGCTATGAGCATGTCAAGTTTGACTAGTGGTACTGCTGCTGAGATGAATCATCACTTTCACTGTGTCAGCCATGCTACTAATCTGTCATGCTGGAAAATAGCATCAATACAAATTTTGCACAACACCCAAGACAAAGTTCAAGAATCAATTTTTCATTTCATTTCAAAAGCTAAGCAGACAAGGCTTCTTGAAAGCATCTAATTTCGGATAAAGTAAAATAAGAGGCAGTGATCAGCCTCTGCATAACACAATTTGTAGATGAGGCATGAAGTGATCAGCAGATTTTGGGACTCCCTTTCATAATTCTTGCCCTCAAGGAGATGCATGGATGGTGTGATCAAGGGGCAAGTATCAGAGCCTATGCACTAAGATTCTGCATTGAAAAATCAGACATGCGTGTCAAATTGATCTGCTGAGTTCAGTTTCATCAGTTATGAAACCCTTGGTAAAGTCACTGCAGCAGAAAGATGGTTACCTCGTTAGATCATTAGTACTAATAAGTTGTGTTAGTGCAACACTAGAAGATATGTGTTCCCAAACAGAAACGGAATTCAATACTCTATTCCAAGGAGTTGAGAATATGGCTGTTGAGATTGATACTACCACCAAGGCTAACAGCCGCTCAAACCTTCATGTTGCACTTATTGGACAAGGGGCACCCTAGATGTATCCAGAAAATCATTATAGAATGACTGCTTTATTCCTACCCTAGACTCCATGGTGTCGGATTTCAAGTAACAATTCAATTCTCATTTTAGAAGTGCTGCAAAGCTGTTGTCTTTGATCTTGGCTTTACTTAAAAGTAAATACTGGAATCAGCCAAGGTATGAACAGGACAAAAAGCTTCTTTTGGACACAAGACAAGATTTTGAGATAGAGTTTGAGGTTTGGAAGCAGTATTGTTCAATTGACAGAAAAATCGAAAGCTACTATTTCAGCACTTAACAGCTATCAGGAACATGTTTTCCCAAATATCTTAGTTCTGCTGATAATTCTTGCAACACTTCCAGTATTAACCTGTGAAACAGAACATGTCTCCAAAATTGGCTGGGCATGCTGTTCAAGAAGAAGGACAATGACTGAGGAAAGGTTAGGGCTGGTAGTACTAATGCAAACATGTAGAGACAATCTCCCAAAGATAGATTGCATCGTTGATTCATTTGCTCTTAAAAAGGCTTGCCCCTGAATTTGATTATAGCAAGTAATGCAGATAAATAAAAATATCAATTTAGTCCCATATAGTCTTTCTTGGCGCCCTCTATCTGGTGCTGTACCTTAAGATCTTCCTCTAGATTGGCTGGTGTATATATATCATAGGCAGCGATATTGCGCTAAAAAGCGATGTGGGTAAAGTGTATTATTTATTTATTTAACTTTTTAGACCAGGGCACTTTGTAAAGAAGGAGTTTTCATAGAAACTTCAAAATAGGCTCATTTGACAGGGAACTGCAAGTTCTAGTGCCCTTTCTAATAGTCGAAAGTGATCAGAGGGTGACCAGCCCCCCTGCTTCCCAGGTTTGGAAGCAGCATTGGTTGAACAATGGAAAAACCGAAAATGGCTATTTCAGCACAACAGCTCTCAGGAACATGTTTTTCCAAACATCTTAGTTCTAATGACAGTTCTTGCAACATTTCCACTATCAACATGTGAAACAGAGCATATGTTTCGAAAGTTGGCAAGGCATGCTCTTCAAGAAGAAGGACAATGACTGAGGAAAGTTTAGAGGTGCTAGTACAAATGCAAACATGTAGAGACAATCTTTCAAAGATAGATTGCATCATTGATTCATTTGCTCTTAAAGAGGCTCACCCTCTAAAAATGATTGTAGTGAGTAATGCAGTCTAATGCAAATAAAATTAAAAAATATCAACTGAGTCCTATATAGTCTTTTTTGGCACCCTCTATCCAATGCCCCACCTTAAGATCTTCCTCTCGATTAGCTGGCGTGTATATGTATCAGAGGCAGCGCAATAGTTCTGCTTAAGTAAAGAGCAATGTGGGCACAATGTATTTTTTTTTTTTTTTTTTTTAGACCAGGGCACTTTGTATTGAAGGAGTTTTTGCAGAAACTTAAAAAGGGGCTCATTCAATTGGAAATTGCAAGTTCTAGTGTCCTTTTTAATAGTCAAAAGTGATCAGAGGGCAGCCAGCCTCCCCCCGCACAGCCACCATTTTCCAAAAAGCCTCTAATCAAAATTTTGAGATAGTCATTTTTTCAGCGTAGTTGAAAGGTCTGTAGGCCTAAATTATGAGTATGATAACCCCCTCCCCCCATAGCCCCCAGGGCAAGAGTTGTAAGGTGTGCCCTGGAAGCATATAAGATTTTTTTAGAAAGGGTGATTGAATAAACTTTGATGGGGGTTTGTTGGGCTGGTAATCCGAAGTGCGAATGCCCTTTTTAAGAGTCAATGTTATATGGAGGGCAGCTACCCCTCCTCCTTTTTTTGGTTTTAGACCAGGGCACTTTGTATAGAAAGAGTTGTTGTAGAAACTTTTAAAGGGGCTCATTCGATTGGAAATTACAACGTCTAGTGCCCTTTTTTGTAGTTGCAAAGGATTGGAGGGCAACCAGCCCCCCCCCCCCATACACCTATTATTCCCCCAAATACATCCAATAAAAATGTTGAGATATCCATTTTGTTCAGCGTACTTGAAAGGTCCAGTAATTTTATTTTAGAAGACGACAAACCCCCCACAGCCCCCAGGGCAAGGGTTGTAAGTTATGCTCTGGGGGCATATAAGGTTTTTATAAAAAGGGTGGTCGTATAAACTTCGGAGAGGGCTCATTGGATTAATATCAGCAGTTCTAGTGTCCCTTTCTAAGAGTCAAAGTGATCAGAAGGCAACTAGCCCCCCCTTACAGTCTTATTTACCCCAAATGTATCCAATAGAAAGTTTAAGATAGTAATTTGTTCAAAAACAGTCCATAGATCGCGTAACAAGGCCTTTGGGGTTGACACAACCCTTCAGAGTCTGGGGGCAAGGTTTGCTAGTTTTGCCTCAGGAGCATATAAGCTTTTTATTGAAGGGGTGGTTGTGTGAACTTTAGAGGAGACTCATTTGATTGGGAATTTAATGTTCTAGTTCCGTTTTAGCCAGAATATAATTATTACTTTATTAAAAGCAAACAATAACAAATGACCCTTGATTGTCCCTTTAATATACATATACTAATATTTATTCCATAAAGTTTCAAGAATTTTTTATTTACTAAGTTAAAAAAGTAAAAACATTTAAAATTTATTCTGTTTTCAGTAAAGTGCAAATTATGTTCTGGTCTTGAGAAGGCATGGGGGTTGTCAGCACTACTCTTGTTAATTTTTGCTGGTTTTGAGTTTGACTTGGTTATTTATTGTAATTTCTATTAATTTTGGATTTCATTTATTTATTGATGGTGGTTTGTGGTAGTTTTATGCTTGGAAGATTACTTGACTTTATTTCTGCTCGTTTTTGGTTTAATGAAGCTCTTTACTTTTCTTTGAAAAACATGTTTCGCAGAGATTTTTTTTTAAATTAATGTATATAAAGAAGTATTTATAGTTAAGCTTGATTTATTTATCTTAATCTCTCTCTTACTATTAATAAAACATTCTCCTTGATATTTTTATATTAAATTGATTGAATTGACCCGGTTTCTTGTGTGCTTGCCTTTTTTTTTATTCTAGAACATCCAAAGTGTTCTATATTGTTTTTGATCGGACCTCTTGGAGCAAGAAGTGATTGGTTTTACAAAAATGTCAAAGGGGCTTTATTTATTTATTATTTTGTTTACTGGGGCAAATAAGACTAGGACGAACTAAATCATTTATAGATGCCAGAATGTACACTTGCAAAGGGTTTTATGGTCAGTTGCAGAAGTTTTTCTCAAAGGAAGAACAAAATCTGATTTTTGGGAAAATATTAGGAGGTATGATGATTTTCGAGAGATATTTGGGGAATCAGGGAACAAAATTCTCTTTGTTTCCACTAGACTTGTTGAAACATGAGAGTTTTTCCCCATGACGTGTACCATGCAGTTAACAAACAATCAACAGTCCTGGTGAAGCTTGTGTGCCAACTTATGGATACTTGTGCCAAAGCTGCAGACAAGGAGTCAAAGAGCCGCTGCAGCTTGGTAGCCACACATTGCTGACCACTGGCCTAGACTATATCTGAGCATTAGAGGAGGGGGAATTCATTTGAAAAGCCAGTATCAATACTTATTTGTTCCCAAATATTATCAACTAATGGTATATGTTTTTATCTTTGGCCATGTTCTTCATGCAGGTAGGAAAACCGCTGTTCTTAGCCTTCATTTTTAATTTCTGCAAAATCATGCCTTGCTTTTTCACTCTGACTGGTGAAGCATAAAGATTAAACATAAAAATTAACACACTCGTGTCAACAAATTACATTGGAATATAGTATTGTTTCTGTAGTCATGCGTGGTTTTGATTATTGCTTGTTCTTTATAGTTATCAAGTTCTTATGTTGATTTCCAAGAAATATTTTCAGATGTAGGCTGGCTTACTAGGCTACATTGATTTTTTTTTTTTTTTTTTTTTTTTTTTTTTTTTTTTTTTTTTTTTTTGCAAAAAAAAAGAAAAGCTTGCGTTTTTCGGAACGTCCCGCCCAAGTAATATATTTCTGAGAATTGCTAGCTAGCAATCGTGTTGGTTAATAATTTCGTTTACACAATCTAACACAGAATCATTAGTTAACATTGCTAGTTGTCAATTTTATTGCAGAAAAAAGGCTTGGATATTATAATTTTAAATTATGGGCTTTTGCTATCTTAAAAAGCATTTGAGTTAGGTGAATGAAACTGTCGCGAATATATCCAGACCCAAATTATACATGGGAAAGACTTTTAATTATTTACTTCCACCCTTTCCCCCTCCAAAGGACACTGGCCTTTGATGAACCTGGACAAATTTTATTATGTAAAATAGAAACTCATAGATAGATATACAGCTCAAATAAAGCCCAAGAATAATGTTTTGGCTCAATATCTTTGCCAAATCCTGATTTATAATGTTTTAAAGAATTTGTAAAAATGTTTAGGAAAATGGCCAAAAGAAATTGTTGGACAGTAGACATGAAAATAAATAAAAAACGTATACTCTCTTATGGGCGTCAAAAGCCTACTGATAGTTACCTACTCCGATTGGACATTGGAGAAATAATTGCTTCAGGTGCTGGTGCATAATATCATGTGGTTATTATCAGAATGGTGATTGGTTTGGAGCTACCAAGATTGCCAATTATATAGATAGATTTGAACAAAACAAATTATATTATGGCTTTAAATCTTACTCGTATCATTAGAACTGTGTTTTCAAAACCTAGAGTCAAAGAACAGTAGACTCAAGCCAAAATTAAGGAAAGCAGTTGCTTTTGTCAAAGCCAGGACAGTGACCTGTCTTCTATATAAGCCTTAGAAATAAGAAAGGAGCAGAAGTAGTAGATTAAAAATACCTTCCTTGATCCACTCCTGAAATTTTCATTCACTAGTTCAACTACATTCCGAGATAACGCAAAGCCCTTCATCTAGAATTTTACCCTTCTCTTCCTAGAACTCCCTTCTTCTTGAGAAGCTTCAGAGCAAAAAATTCATGCAAAGCTTCTGAGATAATATAATTATTACATTATTCGTTTGTTGTGAACCTAGGATTTACAGTGTGAATCCGTGTTCGCGAGGACGAGGTCTGGACGGAAGTCCTCTATTTGCATGAACCTGTGTTTTCACGTTTAATTTGTTAACAAGAGTATGTTTTTACTTTAGTCCTCCTTTTGTCCATGACCCATAAACTAGACGAAGCGCTTTTGTTCAACTCTGCTTTGAGACTGGAATAGAGGGCAGAGCTCAATTTCTATAGAAGTTTGCATACACTTGATAAAATTTGTAATATCTGAATCCTTGGAGAGTTTTCGAGACACGAAAATGGTAGTTTTTCTTCCATAAACAGGATTTGTTAAAAGGCATATAGAGGCTCATCCTGCATCAAGAGCCTGGTTCATCTTCCTTTTTGCTTGTATTCAGGTAGGGTATACAATAAGACAACAATAGGCGTTATTCAAGTAAAATCTTTCGTAAACCAGGTAATGTAAACCGATAATAACAAGGAGGCAATTTACCTTTAATTTGAGTATAGAGGGTGGTTGAGATTAATCTGGTGTTTCTGTTCACCAAAGAAATCCACCTTTTTCCTGAAGGAATGGCTGTTTTAATGAGGATGGGAGGTTAACAGTTGTTCAACAGCCGAATTCGCGAAAGCGGGCGCCAGATTTAAGCACAAGCTAAATCTGTAAGGTTTCTATAGAGTTGTTTTACACATCAGTTCTGTCTTGCAGTCAAAAGTAGGTGCTAAATTGTGTTTCAACCACAGTATGTAAATAATAGACAGTATGATCGTTCCCTATCTCACCCATTATAAAAACCTGGACCGAGGCGCGAGTGCTCCTGGAACGTAAAAACATAAGCGACAATAGATCTTTTCACGGGTAGACAAGCTAGATTTCTCTTGAACGCGAAACTTGGTTTCAACGTTGGAACACTAAATTTTAAAGAAACTAATGTTAAATTAATATATTTCAATACATATAAGAAAATCGGTAATTAGAAGTGCAATGTTATTATTTGATGTTTTTAGGAATTACAAGTAGGTTTCGGAGTCTCGAGTTGGTTTCAAAGGCATTTTGAGAAAGTTTCTGCCAAAAAATACGTGTTCCAGGGTAATTGGACCGCTAACACATACTAACATTAGTAACCTGCTAATGAAAGAGTATGTGGGAGGAGCTGTTTGTTCGCACCGAGAATGGAGAGCCAGAAATCATCTGCGTTGAACTTACTGTTAATTATCTTTATAAAGTGGTTTCAACTAAGTAAATTTTTCACAAATTGTTTGGAAGCTCCCTAAATTTGCAAATACAGTTTCTAGTCATGGGCGCCCATAAGGGTGGCAGGGGCGCACCCGCCCCCCTGGCTGAATGATGCTGCCTTATTTTTATATTTGTATTCTGAGATTTCTATTATATAGCATTAAAAGTGCCAATTAGACGAGGTTTGCCCCCCCCCCTGGAATTCAGCTTATGGGCGCCCATGTTTCTAGCCTATAATTTTCATAAATGGCTTCCAGTTTCCACTAGCAAAGGCTTCTAAAACAAATGTCAATTCAAGAAAATATAGGGGGGGGGGGCTTAGTGAAGATGCAAAAAAGAGAATTTTTAATATCTAGCGGATGGGGGGCGTTTTTATTTTTTGATTTTTTTTAATGAAGACAGAAAAAACGCATTTTTAAAATATAGGAGGGGAATAGTCTACTCCCAATATGGCAAGAATATCTTTAACAAATGGTTTTTGATATTCAACAAACTTGGTATTTCACTAACAAGAAACATGAGACTAAAATTGTAATATGAGATCTTAAACCAAAAACAGTGTGTAACTTAGAAAAAAACGCCATTAAGTTTCCACCACAGCCAGTATCAAAAGCTACTGAATTTGATGTGGCCACTAATAAAAAGGCGATTTCAAATGTAAATAAAACATGATATTTTATTATCTTCTATAAGTTTTAACATTGATCTTCACTTATATTTAAAAAAAATGTTTTGTTTAATTTGGTATATTTCTAACAACATATTCAGGGCTATCCTCAATAAAAAGGAGGTGGGTCTGTCACCCATGCTCTTTATGCTAAAGTTTAACTTTTGTATATCTTTATGTTAAAAAAAAAAAAAAAAAATTAACATCGCCCCTAAAAAGGTACTACATGGCAGTACGAACTTGTATCCTGCAATTCTGAAGGGGAGCCCCACTATTGATTTACTACAGTAACTGCAAAATATCCACTTCATCACACATTTGTTGTCAAAGAAAAGAATTACTGAATTCCACACTGAATGTGGGGAATAAATTTTTTCCTTGCAAAAGGCAGAGTTTCAAACAGTTTATAAGCGCAACAGTATCCACAGATCTGCCACAAAGTAAAAAATTATAATTTAGTTACATTATTCATTTTCAGCCATGAAGCATATTATTTTGTGAGGAAGGCGTCCTTCTGTACATATACATTCGTCTAATCTGCTGTCGAGGTTCCCCAGTGACTATGCAAAATCTCGCCTGGAATATCACGATTTTCGTCTTGAATCCTTTGTTTTAATTCGTCCGCTATCTTATCCTTTTGTTTTTAATTTGTCCGCTATCTTATTCTTTTGTTTTTAATTCGTCCGCTATCCTGAATTTAAGGTTAGGGTCGCAAGAAAAATCACAAACAGACAAATCCAAAGATCTTGAGGACCAGGGAATATCAGCAAACCCTAAGATGTTGGTTACCAAACAAATTTCATATAGTTGGTTTTGATTGCCCTGCAGCGTACAGTACCCCATATTCCTGGTGGGTTTACTGTGCCACTGATCTTATTACTAAATTGTGAGATTGTTTACAGCTCAAGGTTCCTGCTAATCAGTGCTGTCAATTATATGTGGCTGGCACTATGCCTTCCGAAATTTCCCGTTTGTCTTTGTTACCCTTTATGTACTTATTATGTTTTGATTTAGAACTTTTATGTTGGGATCTTCATGACTTTTGATGCTTAATATGATTAGTAAAAAAATCATGATTAGTATTTAATCGTTTAAGCCCATTCTTTAAATAATCCATGTTTAATAATGAGCTGAAAGTGACAACTTGTCTATATTTATGAATTTGGGACGGAGGAGGGGATTCAAAGAGAACAGGCCCAAGACTTAAACTTTTGACATTTCAATTTTAAAGAATAAAAATCTATGCATGACCCAAATTTTGTAAGGTGTGATATGACCACCATTTGTGAACTAGGCAGAGGATGTTTTTTCTTTTAGTTCTCGTTATTATAAAATTAACCTCAAAAGTGTATCCAGCAAGAAAAACACTTTATAAATTAATTCTGGTGGAAATAAAGCAGCATTATGAAATATGCACTTAGTGTTGTTTTGTTTACGACATTCTCACTGTGTTTTGTTTTCGACATTTCGTACCTTTGCGTCGGCGTAAGGTGTGGTCGAGAAGTTTGAGGCGACGTCTTTTGATGATACAGGATAGCTCTTCAGCCTGGACATAGCGGCTTCTTACTTCGCTATTGGAAATTCTAACTCATGACGAAGGGTCGCTGGCACAAGGACCCTCCAATAATGTAGATTGAAAATGTTAGTATAACCCTGATTTCAAAAGGTGACACAGGCCCGCCACATATTCTATTTGATAAATTTAGCATAGAGTGGGGCTTAGAAGGGCAGTTCATTGGCTAGCTAATTGAAATTTTAAGAGGTTAATTTAGCTAACAATTTCCTATACCTTTAAATGAAATAGAAATAAAGTGAAATATAAAAATAAAATAAACTGCCATTTTAGAAGTCTAAAATTAAATCGATTATCACAATTGTATTTGTTTCAAGGATTTTTTTTTCTGGTTTTCATAGTTTTTTTTTTTTTAATTGCTATAAAAATACAAAGGAAGTATTTTTTCTTTCGATTTCTGTTATAGTTGGATCTGAATCCATGTTAGCGTCAAAGTGAAACTTACTGTCGTCTTGTTCTTGCCTTGTCATGCAACAGAAATTTTCTCACTTTCAGATTTTTTTGTGATTTGAAATTAAGCAAGTTGACCAGAATCCACTAAGAAGTATGGATGGTGTTGCTGTAAGTGGCTGGGAAGATGATAATACTGGTATTATTCCTGATTATCAAGAAGGCCACCCTGGCCATGAACTTTTGTCCAAAGCTGAAGATGGGAATTGTGGTGCAGTAAAGGCAATCATCAAGGCATATCCAGAAATGATAAACTTCAAAGACGGAGACGGCTATACAGCTTTGCATAAAGCTTGTCAGTGTAATTTCCTTGAAGTAGCCAAGTTTTTAGTATATAATCAAGCGGATATTTCTGCCAAAAGTGAAGAAGGCTGGACACCTCTTCACTCAGCAGCACATTGGGATGCTGTGGACTGCGTTAATTTTCTTCTTCAGTGTGGCGCTGACATAAACTCTAAATCCATTGGTGGCTCCACCCCTCTTCATGTTGCTTGCAGGTCTCAAAAGAGAGACACTACAATTGTTATGCTTAGTCACCCGTCTTGTGATCTATCTATTGCTAATGATGCTGGTGATACTGTTGGTGATATTTTGCGACGAAACACTAACTATGATTATCTTATCCATTTAGCCGAGAAACCTTTTAATACTCTGAAAGTAGAGGATACAGTTCCTTAATGATAGTTGTAATGAGAATAGATTTAATTTTGATATCCTTAAAGCCAATGCGACGCAGCTAAGGTAAATAATTTCTTCTCAAACAGTGGTTTCTTTTAGATTTAATCAACTAATAGAGCAATTTATAGGAAAGGAACGAGAAATAAATTTACACACTCCTTAGTAGTATATTCATTTTAATGGCATAATTTTTCACCTCCAGCGCCTTTTGGGAAGTCAAACCACGTTTGACTTTACTGATGATTGACAAATAGTGACTATTCCTACGTAGCAAACACCAACAATATGAAAGTTTTGTAGGTGCTTTGAAGAAAAATGAATTTTGGTGCGTAGCGTTCTTTTTGTTCTTTGTTCTAGTATGACGCGTTTCCATGCTTTGAAATCCCCCAATGGTAAATTCGTCGCGAAGGAACAGTGAAGTACCTAAATTTTTCGTTGTAAGATATTGCAGTAGAATTTGTTTAGAAGAATGAAATAACAATAAAAAGTTCGAACTTACTTTCTGCGTTTCAACTGTTTTACATTTGGTAAATATATTTGTATATCCATAGGTTCCTTTTCAGTTTTTGTCTAGATATCGTTTCAACTGTTGTCCTCAACGCGATCAGGTCATTTAGCAATTCCACAGTAAAATTAATTTTAGCCATAAATTTAGAGCTGGAATGCAGTTGTTTCCGAAATGGGATGGTTTGCCCTAGATTGGCATTTATGTCATTGGTAAACATTAGAAAGTCCTAATATATGAGAACTCAACAAGAAATGTCATTGCCTTCAACAAAGGTAAAGATCTACAAATAGCTTCTCAATTCTCAAATAATAAAGTGGTTGTCAAAGTTTAACTTTGAGAAATTAAAAACAAATATCCGTTGTTTTCTATGCTGTTTTTATGTTCATATCGAGGAAAAAAGCACCGAATCTTGCCAGTACCAGCTTGTGACTTCTAATATATAGTATTCGGTAAAGGAGAGAAACCCAGCTTTGAGAATCCGGTTTCTAAATTCATCCAAGTTCCCAAGTTTCTTTTGATTAATGCCCGATCTTCAATCTTTTTGAATAGCATTAAATGTGGAACCGTCTATAAGATAAACTCAGGTACGCGTGCCAAAAGCTTACTGATGTTTTTTACCTTTCGAAACTTTTGAACAAAGGAACTATTTCGGAATTTCGGTTCAATATCAAGGGGGGGGGATGGCACGGAAGGGGTGCCTGGTTGCCCTCAAATCACTTTCGGCCCTTAAGTGTTGTTATGTTTTCTTTATAAATGTCACGAGTCAAAATTCAAAAGGGAGAACAACACAAATTTTATCACTTACAATCGAAATTTTTTAGTCCCTAGGAAAAATTCGAAAGTACCATTCTTCGTTGTTACTCGTGTGACTTGTCGACTTTTTGCGCAGGGCTCTTCCTTGTTATTGAAAGTTCCATTCATTATTAATACCAATTAGAAGATTAAGCTTTTGAAAATGAATACCAGAGCTGCCTCTCTGAGGTACAAACAAGAATGACCTCTGAAACTAGGATGCCACATATATAGCTTTTCGACAGTTCTAAATCTATTGGCCATGTTAGAATATCGTTCCGACTTCAGACGATCATCCACCACAAGGTTCGACAAGCGAAGTGAGGCATTAGAATTCGCTCAATGGTTCTATTGGAGAGCTGCTTAGGATGGTGTGAGTTTCCTGAGAAGTATGCATCAACTTGACTTTAGTCTAGCATGGACTGGAATTTTAAGGATGTTTCTGAATGAAGGCCGATATCGTCCACATAATTCAAGTCAGTTATGGGAAAATATGGACTGACTTTAACATTATGGAAGTTTTCCATTGTCATTTTCTGGATGCAATCAATGGCAAAGTTGAAAAGGACTGGCGATGAAATGCATCCCGGTCTGGCTCCATAATCAATTAAAAATAGCAGCGAGAGCTCTCCAGCAACGTGATTTGGAGCTCTAGCATGGAGTTAGTATGCCTTAATGAGCTTATTGCCATCTCGGAATTAATAGCTTTCCGTCTTCAGCCATAGCTTTCCATATTCTCTCGCGCAAAGTCAAGTCGAAGGCTGTGACTTAGTCAATAAACAATGGAGCAGTCCATTTTTGGCGTTTTCCTCTGTTCTCTAGGATTTGACCGACGAAGAGAAGCTACTCTGCAGTCCTGATTTCCGGTCGAACTCTTTCATGATGGGGTCTTGTTTGTGCGCTTCGGCTGCCAATAGTAGTAACAGTAGCTAGTAACAACTCACTGCAGCACCAACTTGCGTGAGGCAAGACAGCTATACACACTCCTCCACCCCATCTATTCAAAGCCTCCCTCTTTACGCCCTCCCACCCTATTCGAGGGTGACCTGATTTTCGTTTGGCCCTAAACAGTTGCCCGACAAGGACGATCTTGGGCTATCTTTCATCCTTCATCTGCTGAACATTTCTTCACCATCTCAACCTTTCTTTCATTATAGCCCTAGAAAGTGCGATTAGCCCACATTTTTCTTACAGCTCACTGTTTGAGATACGGTCAGTAGTCGGGTACCCAAAACAATTTCTCTGGAAAACATCTAGCAAAACCAAATCTGTTTTCCGGAGCGCCCACGCTTCAGAACCAAACTTGACCATTATCATCACTGCAGCTTCCAGTATTATAATCTTGGTGCGCCGACTTATCTTCCTAACTTTTTCCAATCGAGAAAAAACCATGGGCTATTCTATTTTTAACATCTTCACTGCACCCACCGTCTTAACTAGTAAAAATACCTAGGTAAGTGAAGCTGTCCACTTGATCGATCTTCTCATTATCCAACGTCATTTCTTCATCTTCACTTATTCTTTGTCTTCTTAACATTAATTTACAAGCCTATTCTTGCATCCTAAATTCGCGAAACCTCTAAAAATTTATTCCTTTTGCTAAAATTTGGATCTAGGATGTTTAAATCATCAGAATAGTCAAAGCCTAGGAGAGTTTTTCTTCCCCAATTGATTCCGTGTTCTCCCATTGCATTTACTGTACTCCTTAGAACAAAGTCAATCAAAATTATCCGTATAAATTTGGATAGGACAGAACCCTGTTTAACTTCTGATCTAATACGAAACCAGCAACTAATCTCAGTTCCTACCTTAACCGTATCAATGTCACTTTTCAAATCTCTCCATTTTTAAGGAACTTGAGAATCTCACCAGGAATGGCGTCCGGACCTAGGGCCTTCTTTGAATTAAATTTCTTTGCCGCTTGTGGGTCCTCAGTCAGGGTTAGTGGGTCAACGAGGATGCCTTCGTAGATGGTGCTAGAGGAGTTTAGTAGGCCTGGTTCCTTTGGCGTAGCTTGTGGCTACTGACTCGGAGCCACAAGGGGGACTTGTTTAAGCAGCTTCTCAGTTTTTTTTATATCTTCAAATCGTTGGAGAGGAAATTTCCGTTTTGATCCTGTACTTGTGGACATGGACAATTTGGTTCATCTTGCTTTTAGACCTGACACATTATTTGTATTCGACCGAGAAGCTGTTGTTTCCATATTTTGACTGATCACGAGTGAGTTAGAAAAACCGATAAGAGAACAAACCTGACATCAGCAAAAATAAAACTGATGAAATATTGTAGTTTTTTTTTAAAGATGTTTATTAGAATAAAGTTAAAAAAATACAGAAACTATTTCAATTTCAGAGCGACAGTATAATTTATCTAACAGCGCCAAAACAGTACAACTTCACGGTTATATATAAGAAAAACAAAAACACATGCTCATTTTTTTCTGAAAGATGGACCTGTTTTTCTGAGACTAAACTGTTAAGATCACGTTTCTGTGACAAAAAATGACAAAAAAAACTCCCTCACAAAACTAAGCGCTTATTCATCAAGCTCCCATCCTATTGTTGGAAGGTTAAGAAGGACAGAAGTCTTTTTCTTATGTACATATGATTGGCCTTCTAATAATATGCAAATGGATGGTGTTTAAGCTGACATTTTGCATTCACACTTGAGAACAAAAGCGCAAGTGCCAAACGAAGGAAGGAGAAGCAAGTCATTGATAGTTGAAAAAAGCTACTGTTACTAACAAAAAGAACTAGCAGAACATTATTTAATTTTATCTGATGCAAGTCACCCTGAATATGCCGTAAAAAAAAAAAAAAAAAAAAAAAAAAAAAAAAAAAAAAAAAAAAAAAAAAAACTTGATTTAGGCGATATTATTGTTTCGATCTGGACTTCGTACTCTGGAATGTCTGTCTGTTTTTACATTATATTTTGAAATACTTGGGCCTTTGGACATAATTTCAATATATTAACAAAAATTTGCTACTTCATGGATTCCTGGGAATTTTTTAATTTCTTGGATTACAAATGAATGGATAAAATGCTTTTCTATTTACGATTAGAATCAGATGGGCTGAAAAAAAAACCTGAATTGTTATGGTTGGATATACAGATATCCAACCATAAAAAAAGCTTAAGGAAAGGCAATGTTTCCCCCCCCCCCAGCATATGTAGGCTACTCAATTAATTACTGTTGAAAAAGGATCCCTTGCAAAAGAATATACTTTCGTATTAATAACATACATAGAATATAGTCACTTCTTCTTAATAAAATTACAGCAAAATCGTAAGCAAATACGAAGGTATGACTTGGTTTGATTCACATTAAAGTCTAAAAAGCCTAAGGGAAAGATTTCAATACACGCTGGAAAATTTTATAGATAATCAGTGTGAAGCAAAAATAAATCCAATATCAAGATAAATGATTCCTTTGGATAGTAAGCGTCAAAAGTAAATAATAATTAGAGCGTATTGATTATGGGAAGAATATTACCTTTCTTTAGTTTTGCGAGGAAACAGTTTGATGAATAAATACTAAAACTACACTAATTGATTGCACTTCACAGCCAAAACAATTCAAACCGTTTCTTACTGCGGAGATTACGGTTCTTTATAAAACAGCTTTATGAGACTGTACGTGAAAGGGTACACGTCAATGTGAAAAAGTCTTCAAAAATCCAGAAGCGTAACATAGGTCACTTATTGCAGTATTTTTTTTACATGAGAATGTGAAAGCTCTATTAGTCAGTAGAACAAGAAAAACCTGTCTCACGTTATATGCATCTAGACATTTCGAAAAAACTCTCAAGGGTAAAACTTTGCACTAAAATGAAACCGAAATAGGAAAGAAAGTAGTTAACATAGGGTGCCTAAAAGTTTCCTACATCCATGTGACAAATCAACTGTTGACGAGACACGTTTATCACATCCTCACCAAAGAGTATTGGCAACTTATAAGACTGGAAATTGGCATTGGTGTCTAAATAAAATCAGCTACGCTGTCTACCGTTTGATGTTTCATGGTATTATTTTCAATTTTTGTAATTGTGTTTCTTTTTCAGAAACTAAGATCAGACACTTATTACTGCAATCACTTACCAATTACAATAATTATACTAATTCTGGCTTATTATTACACTGAAAAATGCTAAGAAACACCCAAAGCTAGATAGCGTTGATGATTTTTTGGCTGACACTACCGCCAGTTTCCTTCTGGGAAGTTACCTATACTCTTTGATCCTCACTTGGAAGTGTTGGTAATCAACCTTGAAGTAGAAGAGTTGTGATAGCAGTGAATGGCATACAAAAAATAAAAAAAAAATATTATGGCAAGTACGATGTGCCTACTATTGTTGCTGAAATGGAAAAGAAAGAAAAAGCGTTTTGACTCAGTCACTAAGAGAGAATTTGACAAAGACAAGTGGCAGGTCAAGTTTCTAAGAACGCCCCGGTGACAAACACCAACCTTGACGACTCAAAAAGAGAATATTTTCAAGACAACCTAAAAAAGTTGAAGACCTACGATAGGCCGCAAGGCAGAGATGAAAGTGGTGGAATAAGCATGGCTTTCCAAAAATTTGAGTAGCAACTAAGTAAAAAGACAGTAAGTTATCTGCAATTTATCATTTGGATAAAATTACTTTCAACACACCAGTATTCAACCAAAATAGAGGACGAAAGTGAATTTAGAATGAAGAGAAAATCTTGTCGACTAGCCAACACGCAAGTCTCTGGAGGTACATAAAATCTAAATTAAAGCCAAGAAGCATCATTTTCATGTATTTCTGCGGCAATTCTTCTGCCAATTTAAGCCTCAGGATTGCATCACGCTCGCATATACTAAAAGAAAAGAAAAATGTGAGTTTTTTCCAACAAGAGAAGTTTTCTAATAAAAGAACTGGAAGAATAAGATCCTGAAAAGGTAAAGGAAAAATATGAAAGAAAAGATCAAGAAAAAAGAAAATAAAGTTCCCTCGAATAGTTAAACGAGAATAAGTAAGTTCTTTTCGAGGGATGAAAACCTTAATTTTCTTTTCAAAGTTTAAAAGGTCTGAAAAGAGAACGGTGGAAAGAGAATAGGACATTAAAAATTCTGTAGAAATGAAAAAAAAATCCTAGTAAATTAAAAATCCATGACAAAAGGACTGAGATGAAAAAGATATTTTCTCTTTCTTCATATTAAAAAAAAAAATAACACAAGATTAATAGATATAAAACTATATATTTCACATATAAAAAGACAGGTCCAAAAGAAAAAACATTTGAGAGAAGACAAAACGAAAACGATGAATAGATAAGGAAATTGTTGGATTCCTTCTTTAATCACTAGTACATGTTGGCTTTTACCTCACTTAGAAATGATAATCAATAAAAGTTTGTCTTGAAATGAAGTCTGCCAGTCGATAAGTCAATTAATTTTCTTAAAGACGCTATTTTATGTTTAGAAATGGTTAAAAATGGCTGACAAATCTATCTTAATTTGATATGACAAAAAGCTTGGATAAATACTGATTACCTAAAACTGAGTTTTATGATATATCTGCACGTCTTTTTCGATGCAACAACAGTACAGACAGCACTTCAAATATCTTAATTATGCAGCAAGTCTATTTTAAATAGTAGCCTAGATTAGATTTAGTCGTCATTCGCTTAAACCAAACTCTAACTTTATTGTGCTTTATGTTTTTACCTTTGGAAGACCAAACTCATCAGCGAGGATAAATCATAGCATTACTACTCACACTAAATACTGCTTACACAAAGGGAGAAAAGAAGCAGCCCCACAGAGAAGAGTTTTTTATCCCTGAAGTTTAACTGCACAAGAAATTTCTAGCCTAAAAGAATTTAGCTCAAAAAGTGAAGAACAGTGCACAAGCAATAATAAAAAAAATTGTTCCTTAAGGAACAAATGCGCCTCCTAGTATGCTATTTTGAAGTTTGAGCCATTTCATGGTCACTTTCCCATGTTTTGCAGCTAGTTGATTGTATAATTTTTCCCAAAGGATTTTCAGCTTAGTTTCTTTTTTTATTTTTAAATCTCTACTCCACTTCTTGTATTTTATAGTGGGTTGAATTATAACCCTCAATTGATCAAAGGTCATACATACACAGAGGGGTGATCAACCTGTCTCAAGTTCGCTATAAAAGATCATTAACCTGAAAAAAATGGCCTATAAATGTCATTATTAGGAGCTCAGACTCCTCCCTCTAAAAGAAATTATGAGAACCTCTCCTGAGATTTTGGACGAGTAGGCTGTGCCAATCTCTTGTATTAAGTGATCGGGAATAATGCCACTCTAAGCATTATACTTCCACCTTTTCTTTTCTAGAACATCAGCGTTTTTGTAATTTGATATTATGAAGCCATCCATTAGAGTCAAAGCTCATATTTTTAAAGCACCAAGGACATCGAAACGAATTTTTTTTTTCCCACCTAGCTCCATTTTACTTTTATTCATGCATGAAAACCAGGATTTTCTACGATTTTTCTTTCGTTTGTTATAAAATATTAAAGGTCAAATTTCGCGCGTAAAAAATTTCACCAGTGTTTCCTAACCAAACCATGAAAAACAACATGTGGAAACTAATTCGATAAATTCAATAATACTTTGCACTAAAAAAATTCAACGATGTTGCAGAAACCTGCAAATAAACCATTTAAAGTCATTTCTTGGGTTTTCCAATACGCAATGTTTCGCATTTATCCTCCTTGAGGTAGTCTAGTTAATAGATAAACATCTTGTATCTACCGCTAGCCAAACTAGCCAAGGGTGAAACAAGGGTGATTTCAATCTGTCTTTGTTACATTTGAATGTGCTATGTATTGATTTCTTTCATTGGTTTCTGATGTGAAACAATGAATTTAATATTTGCATTTGACGTGATACAAGTAGTAAAAGTGACACTTTTGGAATAAATTTTTGGAAGGGATAAAGTGGGCAAAATAGGATAATTGGTTCTAAAAAAAGATACTCTTATAGGTAAGTCAGCAACTAATAATTTGAAGCGTTGAATAATTTTAATAATTTAAATAATTTTATATTCCGGGTTTTAGCAATTCCATGATCAATACACTTCTTTCCAACTCCTATTTGTTAACAAGATGTTAGGGTTAGCCAATATTTTACTCTTTAATTGGATTTGCCAATTAATGCTTGTGTTTTCCTTCCGTTACTGCAACTGGGAAAGTTACATTTTCTACAGCTCCATGATGATACATTTGTCGTTCATTTTCTGTTGATTTTTAACACACGTTCTCTATTTTTAAAATTGGCGGGCACTTGTAAAAAAAAAAAAAAAAAAAAAAAAACTAAAATTGAAAATGGAAGATCTTCTTCAGTAAAACTTGAGTTCGTGTTGTTTTCCTAACTTTATAAGACGTTTATGGTTGTGCAAGTTTTAACCTGACCCATTTAAAGAATTAGTTTTCATTTTTGATGTCATTGGTACTTTAAGATGCTCGTAACTAATTAGATACATAAGATAAAAAAAAGCCAACAATTATACATTCTTTGGCACACCTATGCACTTTGAATTGTCTCAGTAAAAGGAAACTAGGAATTTTTTCAGGTCTTCCTTTCTCTTTAAATTTGTGCTTCAGAGATTCACGAACTCTGAAGCAGGTTATATTTTAACGTTTTTATGACTAGATAGATCCCCAACGGGTTATCCAATGTGGCCAATCGCAGCCAAGTACACAGGTTTGTTTTTTTTTGGAAAGGGGGGGGGGTTGATAAAAAAAACTTATTATATTTCATAACTTGAATAAGAAGTGCCAAGAAATTGGAGACAATTTGGGATTTAAGGGGGGAGGGAAGCTTGCAGCGAATTCCCCTCACCTGCGACGTTCCTTATCCCACATACTATTCAGCTGACTGATGAAATAGCCCTTGTTATTCTTTTTAATAAGCATTATGTATTGGATATTTCAATCAACCAAGACAGAATTATGAAAAAAAAAACAACAACGCATTTTTAAAAAAAAATTGAGATAAGAACAAGTTTGGGTTTTTAATGCTGTACCTGATACGCATATGCTCCAAACATTTTGAGGTTTGGTGGTACGTAGCCAAGGCGGAACGTTTAAAGAGATAGTGGGATAAGGAATTTGCCAGGGTTTTAGTTTCAGGCAACTTAGGTCTATCAAGCATTAGTGTATGAGCAGGTAATACAAGATTGGACAAAGATTGACAACTGGTCTGAACGAGATACAAAAGTAATGATAAATAATTTACATTTAAAAGAGATACTACAGCTTACATATATATTAAGGCCAACCCGATTAAGTTCCAGTGATATGGCTCATGCACAATATTCTGCGATGAAAAGTTAAAAGTAGACATCAGGTCTCGCAATTCACTGTCAATGTTGCAGTCTCCAAAATCCAACGTCCTCAATAGGTCAGGAATAACAAGTTTAAGCTTGGTTGCAACAATATGACGTCTTTGGACCTTTTGAGAATAACGATCCACTGGTGGCAGGTACACACATTCTTTTTCTTCTTCTTTAGTTTCTACAAAAACAAACACTAATAAAACGAGTAACATATTTTTTTTATATGTTATAAGTGTCAGGGAGTCAGTCGTTTTTTTTATCTCGAATAAAGAAACCATAAATGGCAAAAAAATAAAAAATAAAAATAAAACCACATAGAAGTATCTAAAGAAGCTGCATCAAGATATATTCCATCAATAAAGATCATGCCTCAAACGGGAATTATATAAAATCACTAATAAAAGTGTTTCCTTTATTAAACAGAAGAGATGGCTTCATTCGAATTACCCAAGACTGGGCGTGTTGGCAGGGCCGTTCCTAAGGGAGCGGGGGGGGGGGCAGCTGACAACCGAGTCAGCTGTCCCGGGCACCGCAGCTGGGGGGGGGGCAGCTGGGGGATTGCCCACTTTGATCAAATTTTTCGCTTTGATTCGGCTTTTTTTGGAAATAATTGAGTCTGGGAGGGGGATGTAATTACTTTCTCCCTGGGTACCACCAACCCTAGGAACGGCTCTGCTTGTTGATATAAGTCCTTTACGCTATTGGTGCACACAGGCCCAACTCTAAGGGAGACAATAGAATAGACGAAGTTTAATTTGAAAAACAGTAGATTTTCGGCACAAGAGCAAGATAGAAAGAAAGATTTGCGCTGTGCATTTCGAGACATACGGTTTTGCCGAGACACTTTTGGCACCTGTTCTTAAGATGCTCAAAAGATCAATAGTTAAACTAGGCCATGATGTAAAAAGAGCGTCTCTCGTCAGTTCATTGTCAGACTAAGACGCACTAAGACCTCTTCCTGTAAATTTTTGTACATTTGACACCTCAGTCTCAGGCTCAAAACCGGAAATATTGATACTAGCTGCGGACTTAAGCCAAATTGTCGATGTCGTAAAAAAAAGTTAGACAATATCAACAATCAATTAGGAACTCTTGCTACAAGGGTTGATTATCCGGAGAAAGAACATTCGCTACAAACAAATAAGATGAATAATACTGAATTGAAAATGGCCAACATTGAAAAAGAAACATGCTGCCTTAAATTGCACATAAAACATGTACTAATGAAAAAATGGAGTCAAGAAGAAAAACGAAGATTATATGTATCAGATTGTGAGAATGGAAGCCCCTAAGCTAGAAAATTACGTCATCATATGGAATACAGTTTCCATGATAATGATCACGCTAAAGTTTTATTCACAGAGGTAGTTCGCCATGAACTAGAAATACCTGATGTAAGTTTCATAATCACTCAGTATGACAGCAATCATGAACTTCTGAAGGTGACACTGAATAAAAAAGATGATAAGTTTGCCATAATAAAAAATGCTAGGAAGCTTAAGGATAAGAAATTCCATGCAAACAACAGTAACTTGTTTATCAGCGATGATATTCCAGCCGAAATTCGTAAATGCGTAAGCTACTTTTGGTGAAACGTTATAAATTACAAAAAAGTCACGGATGGGATGTATGAACATGGAAGGGGCTTCAGACGAACTTGTTTGTGGAAAGACCAGACAGTTAAATTACAAGATATTCATTCAGTGAAACGCCCTGTTTTTATGAATTAAAAAATTATAAATCTGACGTGGTTAGATCTCGTTATACTTAGCCTATTTATTTGTCTTCTTAGCCTGTCTATTCATCACAAAAGCTCATCCACTGCCGATTAAAGGAAGCAACCCCTTTCATTTGCACGAAAAATGCCAAGTCTGGAAAAGAGATAACTGCTAGGTATAGAAGTTTGTTTATTCCGATCCACTTAGAGGTCTTGCAGAGTAGCAGTATTGAAATAAATCGACTTGGAATGAAGATTCTTTTCTTTTCTTAGTTGGTCCCATTTGGGCGCATACAAAACCTCTACCGGTACTTCAAACAGAGCAGTGAGAATACTCGGATTTTTTTTTTGCATCGACCATCAGAACTTGGAAATGCTTCATAAACAAACACGATATTTGTTTTTAATTTGTTAGATTTAAAAACACATATGAGAAGTTAATATTTGGATATGGCGTTTTCTAATACAAAATCCTAGTATATGTTTTTTTTGGTAAATATTATATGATAAATATAATATATCTTTAGTAAATATCATAATTTCTTTTATAAATTCTGGAAAATCTAAATTTTTAATTAGGTACCAAATACCATTAATGTCAAAAAAATATAAGTTAAATGATAAAACTTCAATTGCTTTATCCCAGAAACCTCAGCTGAAATGAAAGAAGAAAATATTAAAGATTATGAATTGACCAGTGATGATGGAATATTAAAATACATTATATTTTTTTGTCTTTCTGTATGTTTATTTTAATGAACTCATGCTGGGGTAGCCTCCTACTGCCCATCATTTCTTTGTTGATTATGTTTTTTTTTTTGGTTAACCAAGTTAACCTTTGTTATTAGATCATGAAGAGATGCATTATTTCATTTGAGACTCTGCTGGGGCTTAATGTCATTTGTACTTTCAAGTGATTTAAATAAAACAGTTCAGTAATGCCAGGATAGTTGGGAAGTATTAAACTAAAACGCATATTTTTGAGAGCTAAAAAAAGAAAGAAAAACTACTAGCAAAACCTACAGCTTTTAACTTTGAACTTTTTTTTTTACGAACGGATTCTTTGTTCACTAAAAAGTTGACTACAAAACTACTATTAACAATTCTTCGTCCTTGGATATCCACAAAGAATTTCTGGGAAAAAATTCGAACTCGAAAGCTCATGCTTTGACTTCAAAGATGGAGATGCAGGATACATACCAGTACCAGTATTACAAAAATGGCTTATTTGTGTACAAGTCTTTTCGTCATATCTCCACTGATGTTGGACCAGGAATGAACAGTGTTTCTATCACCAAAAACTAAGTGTCCACTTTCCTCTATGATAGTGATTTGGCATTAACAAAAAGCACAAGAAGTTAAACTCAAGGATTTTTTTTGTCTTTTTGCAGAATTCAATGGGTTTACTATCCAAGACTTCAACATAAGCAAAGCGGCCTTGCTTTGTGATCAACTAGCTGCAGATAAGCCTCTTATAAGAAAACTATTATAAGAAGCAGTTCTTCTCCATACGATATGAAAGAAACGGACATTATGTTAATTATTAACAAAATAAATGTAGTCAGTAAAAATATCCAGCCAGTCAGTAAAACCTATCGCCCACCCCAATATTTTGGCTAGTAACACCCCTGGGTGGAACCCTCCATGGTAAAAGGCTCGCCTCTTGCAAATTATGAAGATTTATTTAGTGTTTCCAGGCTGTTTATTAAAATCGCTCACTCAAGAGGCTCTATTTTTAATCCCGGAGTTTAATTTTTTCATGTAAAATTTCGTAAAATGGTTAATTTGTTGTTAGTATAGATGGATTCGGCCTACTTCATTGTTTTGAAGTAGGTCAGGAAGGTATCGCCTACCTGAACCTGATGGTATGTTTCTATTTTTTTTGTACAGCTAAGGTTATAGAAACTTAAAATTTTCCAACAAACTTTCAATTTTATTTGAAAAAGACTGATGAACTTTTCCAGTTCACTTTCTGGCAAATAAAACGTTAAAAGCGAATAAAGTAGACTTATTCGTTAACTAAATTTCATTAAATCAGTTCAGCTGAACCTAATTTATCAAGATAAATGAGAACTGGTCTAAGGTCACTTCCAAGAGTGAAGATCCTGGAAATAACCCTTTTCCTGCCTCCACTTGAAGAATTCATATCGGAATACGCACTTTTCAGTTAAAAATAGAAAAAAAGAGCTTTCCCATCATTGACCCCCCTTCGCCCAAGTCAAAATCCTGTGTTAACCAGATATTTTTTTTATAAGCTTTGGTCAAGCAGGTATCCAGGATTTTTGTTCGGGGGGGGGGGGGTTACCCGATTTTTGTTTATAGCATCTTTTTTTCTGGTACGGATTTGTCTTTACAGGTATTTTTTAGACTAATTTTCGACTCGGTCAAAAATTTCGGGGGGGGGGGGGTCAAACCGGGTAGCCCCCCTCCTGGATACGGCCTTGGCTTTGGTTCTTCTGCAGGTGCAGCCCCAGGTCATAGGAAACAACAGACTGGAATTAGAAGTGAAAAGCAAGGAAAGAAAGAAGAAAAAAAAAAAAGAGTCACCTTGGTCATTATCAGGTCGCTCGATGACCGTTTTCCCTTTTAGAAGTGCATAGACTTTTGCATTATTTTCTCGTGTCTCCTTTTGTAACTGTTCCAAAGAGGGCAAAGGCTTCTTAACTGCTTCAATTTCTTTTTCATCCTTTAATAAGTATAGTACTATTATTGTTTATCTTACTCATACTATTTGACATAATTTAAGTCACAAAAAAAAGAAAAACACCGTAGAAAAAAACTTCATCACTTGAAGGGTGATACAACTCTGACCTTTATAACAAAATGATTTTACCTGAAATGCAGAAAAGGAAAGCAACAGAACTGTAACAGTCCTTTGGGTAAATTCAATATTATATATTCAGTATGCATATTAAGTAAATTATTTCCAAAGATTTTTTCTTTCTAATATCTTTTACTTTCGTGAGCTATTCACTGACAATATTGAGATTTTTTGAATAACAAAAGTAGTGCTTCAAATGTTTATTATACTCTTAGAATATCCTAATCCTTTACTGGTGAAGAGGTGGAAAAAATTTCTAATTTTCTTGCATTTGTTATACAAAATAGCATTTATTTATCAATTCAAAATTGACCACATAAATTCCTATATTTAAAGAAATATAGTACATTAAACTATCTGATTAGAAGGTTTTGACAATGAATTTGGAACCTCCTCCTTGTTAATATACCATTGTATTTTCAGTAAATCGGCTTGATTGGGCATCAGTCGCTGAGGGAAAAAGGCTGTCGAAATTCGATGCCATCTGCAATTATGAAACAGACAAATTTAAATATTTGGTAAGATCAAAAACAATTTTCCTTTTAATTATGACCTTTCAACGCCCAAGTACTAGGATCACATAAGAAATTTTGTTTTCCATACGAAATGATACGTTTTTTCTCTATAAGCAGAACATGACAATTCAGCCATTCAGAATCTAAATCAATAGAGTCTATGTATAGATTTTCTTTTAGAGTAAGCAATAAAGCCCTTGGCTGACTTTTACAAGTGTGCTGCTACAAGACATTTTCCTAGAAATAAATCATAGCCAAACCACTAAGAAAGTCTCAGGTATTGAATAAGTACTTCTCTATATCCTTGAGGCTTAAATACGTGAGTAACAAAATAAAAAAAAAGAAAAAGGAAAAAACAGAGAAAACACGAAAGAAAGAAAGAATTGTTTGATTTGGCGACTTAGTGACTCAATTCCTTTTAACGTACTTTGTATATATCGGTTTGACGATTATGCTAAAATGAGACTGGTACTAAACTCGAGGATTCTTACCTGAGAATCAGCGATCCCTTCTTGCACATCCATGCGGTCAAGGCGGTCTAGCAGCCTATCCATAGCTCCAGGATCCACTCCACAGGATTCTACAGTGATTGTTTTCCCCTTTGCAGCTAACACATCATTCACAATTTGCTCACCAAGTAGATATTTTAAACTATCTAAAGTGAACCATTCACAAAGTGTGCGTTCAACGTGGATTGACACTAACTCAGGTGGGGTTGAAGCCTGCTCCTCTCTTTTTATGCTTCTTACTTTCTTTGTCCTAGCTATTCTTTTCTTTTGACCTGGGATCTGAACATTTTTCTGACTATCCTCTTCTTTCAGCACTGGAAAATGATCTTCTTTCGTAATAACGTCACAATTAAAAGAGTCCAGATAATTTGTCTTTTTAAGCGGTGTTTCTTTATTTCTTGTTTCTACCTCAGTATTATCAATAATAACGTTTTCATCCAGGTTCGCAACAGCTTTAATATGGATATCCTTTACATTCTCATTCACGGTGTCACAAATCTTCTCAGTGTCGATGGTTTCACATTCATTCTTGAGTTTTTCACCTAGACTTTCTATTTCAGAGTTGTTATCTTTTAAATTGAGACTCATTAATTCCAGACCCTCTTCAATATGTCCCTGGATAGCACCGGTTTCATATCCGCCACTTGATTTAGCTACTCCATACTGTTTATCAATTTTTCCAGAGGAATCACACTCTGTCTTTAACTCCTCCGCAAATCTAACTTGCTTTGCTGTATTACCACTGCCTGTCTTGTTTATTACTTTGTGAAGTTCCTTGTGAGTTTTTTGGCTCTGCATTACTTCATCAAGATCAATGGTTTCGTCGATATCACAATCCAAGTCACTTTGACAAACTTCTTGGTCTTCATTTGAAATTAAATGGCGAAGTCGAATTTCTTCCCCAAAAATTTTACTCGGAATGTTATGTGGTTTAAAATGGAGGTCCAATTTTTGCTCCTCATCCCTGGACGATATAGGTGAAGTTAGAAGTTGTTCTTTAAGGTGACAAGAAGCAATGTAGCAACTGTTAGAGCAAAAATTCTGAAAGAGAAGCAATTAGGCGAAAAAATTGTAAAAAAATACAAACACATCTGGTTTACTTTTAAAAGACAAAAATCAACCATACAAATAGGACAAACAAAAGTAAACCAGGACAAAGGACTACATAACAAGTTCTTTGACTACTGTCCATATATTTCCGCAAAGCTTCATAACAGTTGAGACATTAAAAAAAAAAAAAAAAAAAAAAAAAAAAAAAAAAAAAAAAAAAAAAAAAAAAAAAAAAACCAGAATGTCCTCTTTAGGCTAGTTTACTACAAAAGGCGAAGTTTTCTTTTTTTGCTGCACCCAAGTATTTGATCGAGGGGTTGCAGAAAGGCTACTGACATCGGTACCCAACATGGGTGCATGCAAAATTGAGGGCTGTTTTATTTTATTTCTTTGGTTTTTGTTGTTTTTTTTTCAGAGAAGAGTCTGGAGCTCTACAATAACACTTTTCTTCACTCTTCTCCCATAATATGTCGAAAGTTGTCGATAAATACAAATGCAACTCAAATACATTTTAGAGCAGCGTTCTTCAATTTCTAGACTAGTTTAATGTCTAATTAATCCAAACGTACTATGCCAAAAAGCTTACATTTTGCGCAGTTATATTTTTTACTTCCTAAATTTTATTGTTTTTAGATAATCTTATAGGCAACGCAATCTCTTTGCAGAAATTTTTCAATGCTACTTTCCATTGTTTTTTGGAAAAAAAAAAGATTGTCTCTAGCTACAGCATTCTTGACTTTATGTAGGCCATTACAATTAGATCCTAGCTACAGTATCGTAGACCGTATTTTTTTTACAACAGGGTTTAAGGTTCTGTAATTCAAAGCTTGATAATAAATGACTCATGTATATTCCTAATGAAATAATATGAATGACAATTTGAATACACACCTCCAAGATAGGTTCAACGGACCCACCTTGTTCTGGGAACATTATAGCCTGAAGAAACAAGGTTACCGCCATGGTCAGTTCCTAAAGTGCTACAATCACCCAGATGTGCATGCTACACAGCAATTCTTGGCGCTATAGTAAAAAATTGATCGTAATGGTGCCAAAATAGCACTTTCGTGCTACAGGTGGCAACTCTGTGGAAAAACACTTTTTCGTTATTCAATTTTAATAAAAATCTCAAGCAATTGAAGTTTGAAGCTACAGAGGTTAGATGGAAAATGCCGTTTCATGTTATTTGTTTAAACCAGGAAAAATTAAAAAGGCGCTATATAGTAATTTGTCAGATGTAACCAATCAATAAAGTAATATTCACAAACAATATATCTAAAACAGACGCAAGAATACTGTACACAACCAACATCTTGATCGGGGTCATCTGTACCCTTAAAGATGTGTGAATCACACACTGAGGGCATAGTCAAATTGAAAAGGTGATTGCTAGTTGTCTTTAAGATGACCTCAATGGACACAATAGCCTCGTATAATGCAGCTAAGTTGGAACTAAGAACAATTTACATCACAGGTTCATATTTTGGGTTATGTATATTCCCAGTCCTTGGGTTCTGGTGCTTGATCTCTAAGTAAATATTTGGAAATTATGTGGCAACTGTTTCAACAGCCAAGTTAAGGGTTTATTGGGTTGTGCTGGGCGATTCATTTGCGATTAAGGGAAATCAAATGGTCAATAACCACTGCTATACACAATTAGTCTTCAATTTCAGTGCTGATCTTCATGTTAGTTGATAGTACAACTAATTGAAATAGTTACAAAACAAAGTCGGAAATTAGTATGATGGGAGTCTTACTTTGATAGTCCATTCCACGTGTTCCCAATTCTTTGATATTTTTTTTCTTTAAAACATTTACATACTTTCTTTAAGAGCTTTTTTCCCCTAATTTTTACCACATTATTTTGATACTGTAAACTGGTTTCTGCCACTTGATTAGCTTGCACCTTCTCTTGCACAATATAGGCTTCTAGGGCGTAAATATTTGTTGCCTTCATTATGTTTATCACTATTGTAGAGTGATACTTTTTCTTTTTGTTTCACTGAGCATCTGGTGTGTTAACATTTCGTGGCTTCATTATTTTGAACTCTTTAAGAAAGACAGATTAATTGGATGGTTAATATAAGAACAAAATCCACCTTATTGAAATCAAATAAGGAGACTTACCTTCCTATCCGTGACGTCATAAACTTTGTTATGATAAGCATCTATTTTATAACTTTGTTTCAGTGTTTCCCCTTTTTCGTTGTAACAAAGTGGATAACCACAAATTTTTCCAATAGCCCTCTCTTCCACAACATCTTGATATGATTGAGGATCAAGCCACATGGCCTAAAACACAAAGAAAATGCACATATTCAGTTTTGATGGTGTTTAAAAATTTCATGAGTGCGATTTCCTGAACAAGCACAACGTTTAAATCAAACATCAATATGACAGGTTAAATCCAAGGAAACCATGCCACACAGCTTTTTCATTTTATCTGTCGAATTACTCTTTGTACCCTCTTGCATGTACTTAACATCTTAAACCTCCTTTGAAAAAAAAAAAAAAATCAAGAACTTCACTTGACGTTGAATTACAGTCTTTTTGGCCTACGTATAGGTATGGGTATAGACATTGTAAATATTTAGGCCTGGGGCACAATACTTTCATTATAATACTTTATTATGTGTCATAGCTCCACAAACGTTCAACCTTTAAGGGGGGGGGGAGGGAGTAAGTAGCTATGTTAACCTTATACCACTATCATTCTATTTTTTTTGGAGGGGGGTGTTTGATATTTTTCCTAAGGAAGTGGAACCCTTAAGACACTAAACAAGCAAGTTTTTAGGCCAATAATTTTTATCCCCTCCCCATGTGTGCAGATGCGACATAGTATCTTTTTAAGGTGCCCATAGTTAGATTATTTTGTTTCGATATAATTTTCTCAAAATACCCATAGGAAGACGTCTTTGACCAGTCTTGTCGCCCTTCTCCAGGTTTATTATTTTTTAAAGGAAACTATTATTTTTACATCCCCAAAACTTCAGATGCTTAACTAATGAAACAAGAAGTTTAGTTGACAAACACGACTTCTTGAGAAAAAAATTCCGATTGGGGATACTCATTTCATCTAGCTAAGAAAGTATTTAAAGGAAAAAGTCACTTATTTGTATAATATAAGCATTGCAACTTGAATTTTACATGTATTAGCCTTCATAAGGGTTCTTTTTGCCAGGAAACCCGTCAACAGCATATTGTTTCAGTAATTCGAGTAGTTGTTGTTCTGAAATGCATAAACTAAAAAAAGAAAGAAAAGAAAACTTACTGTTATGGAACATATTTTTTGGGTGTTTCTTCAATTGGCGTGCACCTCATTTTGTGCAGTTCTGAACCCCCAACAGGACACTAATGACTCAAATAAATATTTTTGTTTATCTGCATTTATCTGTTCAGTGGCATATAATTTTTCAGATCTTCTTCTGTGTTACCTGTTTGGTGATTATGATTGTATTAAGCCAGAACTAGTGTTAAAGAGATGAATAATTTGACCCATAATTAATACACGCTCAACATGCAAAGATCAACTGAGACTTGAAGAAAAAAGAAGGAGAACAGTGACATTTATGGCTAGTGGTTGCCTCTTCCAAGGTAAAGTAATTCTATTCTAAGAATACAAGAGATCAAATTAGACGGAAAGGGAATAAAAGGGAATGGCACGAAAATCTTACCACATCTTTCAAGTATGACAAATCAACTGATGGCTCTGAGAGGTGTTCAACTATTTCTCTAACCTTCTTCAGACATTCTTTCTTCTTAATGGCAGCTTCTTTTAATAGTTGTCTGAAAATGTGAGCAAGCTCAGACGTATAGACTAAACAAAAACAAAATACTTAACAACATTAACACAAGCTAAGCTTGGGAAGAAGACTGGTTTAATTTTTTGGAAAAGTAAAATCTCCTGTGCTTATTTTCTGAAATCACAAACTAGTTACAATTTTTAAGTACAAGCTCTTTCAGTTGGTTTTAAGAATTATTTGAATTTTCAGTATGCAGTGCTAGCGTTGCTGGTAAAGCAGTATAGGCATACCTAGATAGAATGCTACTATGAGTGACTGCATAAATTTTTAAGTTTTCATATGGATCTAACCAAATATTCAGTTGGATAATCATCTATTGGTCAATTTCCATTTACAAATATTCAGTTTTGTAGTTTTAATAAACTTTTGAATCCAATAATGAACAAAGTGTCTGTTGAATTAATGCAGTGTCTCTAAGTAACGAAACTCCTGTCCTATGATCAAATCACACCAGAACTTACTATTATAGGGTTATTTGGAAAAAACATAGAATGACCAAACAAATCATATACTCATCTTTTACCTTGCAAGTTAATCAACTTTCCAAAAAAAGATCAGATCTTACCATGGAACATCATGATCCAGATAATTTTTTTTCATGGATATAATGGATTTTAGAACCAATTTCATTAAAAGCAAAAATAACCTATATCTTTCTGGAAATCATGAAAAATTGTCCAAAACCTGGTAAACTCGGTGGAGCATTCCTTTTTAAAATACCTATAAGACAAAAAATTTCTTATCTTACATTATTAACACAGTCCTTATAACACACTCTGAAAATACTTTCAAAAATTTACCTTTTTTTAGTTGGTTATAGTGTTTTTTTTTTTTAGCCCATAGGATAAAACTTTCTACAATCACTGGAAAAGATGAGAGTCTAAGAAGGAAAAAGTCAATCAAAGAATGCAAGGGCTAGTGCCCCTTTTAATAGTCTAAAGTAATTGGAGGGCAACTAACACCCCTCTCATGCCCACAATTTCCCAAAACACATCCAATCAAAATTTTGAGATAGCCATTTTGTTCAACATAGTTGAAAGCTCAGGAAATTAGGTCTTTGAGGATGATAATCCCCCACAACCCTCAGGGCGAGGGTTGTAAGTTATGCCCTGGGGGCATATAAGGTTTTTTTTTTTATAGAAAACGTTGCTGTAAAAACTTCCAAAAGAGCTCATTCAATTGGAAATTGAAAGTGCTAGTGCCTTCTATAATAGTTGAAAGGGATTGGAGGGCAACTAACCCTCCTCTCACGGCCACCATTTCCCCAAACACATGCAATCAAAATTTTGAGATATCCATTTTGTTCAACACAGTTAAAAGTTTTGGAAATTAGGTCTTTGAGGATGACAACCCCCACAGAGCACTCAGGGCAAGGGTTGTAAGTTATGCCCTGGGGGCATATAAGGTTTTTATAGAAAGCATTGTCATAGAAACTTCAAAAAGGGCTCATTTGATTGGAAACTGAAAGGGCTAGAGCCCTTTTAAACAGTCAAAAGTGACTGGAGGGCTTTTCCCAGATGCATCCAATTGAAATTTTGAGATAGCCATTTTGTTCAACGTAGTTAAAAGTTTTAGAAATTATATCTTTGAGAATCATAACCCCCCACATCCCTCAGGGCAAGGGGTGTAAGTTATGCCCCGGGGGCATATAAGGTTTTTATAGAAAGCATTGTCATAGAAACTTCCAAAGGGGCACATTTGATCGGAAATTGAAAGGGCTAGTGCCCTTTTTAATAGTAGAAAGTGATTGGAGGGCAATTAACCCTCCTCTCACGCCCACCATTTCCCCAAACATATTCAATCAAAATTTTGAGATAGCCATTCTTTTAAACGTAATTGAGAGTTCTAGAAATTAGGTCTTTAAGGACGACAACCCCCACAGCCCTCAGGGTAGGGGGTTGTAAATTATACCCTGGGGGCATGTAAGGTTGTTTTCAGAAAGCGGTGTTATAGAAACTTCAAAAAGGGTTCATTTGATTGGAAATTGAAAGAGCTAGTGCTCTTTTTAACAGTCAAAAGTGATTGAAGGGCACCAAACCCCCCTCTCATGCCCACCATTTCCCCAAACACATCCAATCAATATTTTGAGAGAACCATTTTGTTCAATGTAGCTTAAAGTTCTGGACCCCTCCCCCCACAACCCTTAGGGCAAGGATTGTAAGTTATGCCCTGGGGGTATATAAGTTTTTCTTTTATAGAAAGTTTTGTTGTAGAAACTTCAAAAAGGGCTCATTTGATTGGAAATTGATTGGGTTAGTGCCCTTTTTAATAGTCAAAAGTGATTGGAGGACAAATAATACCCTCTCATGTCCACCATTTTCCCAAACACATTCAATCCAAATTTTGAGATAGCCAGTTTGTTCAACATAGTTCAAAGGTCCAGAAATTATGTCTTTGAGGATGATGAACCCCCCGCAGCCCCCAGGGCAAAGGTTGTAAGTTATACTCTGGGGGCATATAAGGTTTTTATAAAAAGCGTCATCATAGAAACTTAAAAAAGGGCTCATTCAATTGGGAATTGAGAGGGCCAGTGCCCTTATTAATAGTCAAGAGGGATTGGAGGGCAAATGCCCTCCAATCCCTCCCATGCCCATCATTTCCCCAAACACTTCCAATCGACATTTTGATATAGCCATTTTGTTGAACATAGTTGAAGGGTCTAGAAATTATGTTTTTGAGTATGACAAACCCCACACAGCCCTCAGGGCTAAGATTGTAATTTATGCCCTGGGGGCATATAATGCTTTTATAGAAAGCGTTGTCGTAAAAACTTAAAGAGGTCATTGGATTGGAAATTGAGAGGGCTATTGTCCTTTTTAATAGTCAAAAATAATTGAAGGGAGAATCACCCCCACCCCATGCCAATCATTTCCGATGAATATTTGATATGGCTATTTTGTTCAACATAGTTGAAAGGTCTGGAAATTATGTTTTTGAGGATGACAACCCTCCCCCATAGCCCTCAGGACAAGGGTCCTAGGTTATGCCCTTGGGTCATATAAGGTTTTTATAAAAAGTTTGTCATAGAAGCTTCAAAAAGGCCGCATTTGATTGGAAATTGAGAGGACTAGTGCCTTTTTTATTAGTTGAAAGTGATCAGAGGGCATATGCCCCTCCAAGCCCATCATTTCCCCAAACACTTACAATCAAAATTTTGAGATAAACCTTTTATTCAGCATATCAGAAAGGTCTGGAAATTATGTTTTTGAGGATAAAAAATCCCCCCAGCCCTCACAGCAAGGGTTGTAAGTTATGCCCTGGGGACATATAAGCTTTTTATAGAAAGTGTGGTTGTATAAACTTTGGAGGGGGCTCATTGGATTGGTAATCAAACACTCTAGTGCTCTTTTTAAGAATCAAAGTGATTGGAGGGCAGCTACCCCCCCCCCCCTACACGCGTCGTATTGCTCCAAAATGCATCTAATAGAAATTTTGAGATAGCCATTCTATTAAAAACAGTCTAAATATCCTATAACAAAGCTTTTGGGGTTGAACCTACCCCAAAGCTTTTGGGGTAGGGTTCTAAACCCCAGTCTTTCTAAAAGCCAGAATATAATTTGTAATTTACTGAAAAAATTGGATTGTTATTGGATTTGCCCCCTAGTCAATACCTCACTCTTTATGCTAACGTTTTTTAATACTTTCATAAGAGCTATTTATTCTAATTAACAGCCTTTGTGACTAAGGGGTAATTTTTAAAGAATGGGAACAAAATTCAAACTTTAGCATAAAAAGCAAGGTATTGACTAGGAGGCAAACCCCTAATATACATATTAAAAATATGTATATTCTATATAAATATAGAAGTTTGTTACATAAGTTACATATGTTTATTACTAATAAAAACGTTCATAATTAAATTAAACAACTTTCAAGAAAGCCATTTAACCAGAAAAGTAAAATTAATATGCAAATTTTGTTTTAATTATTCATGTACTGTGAGCCAAAATCAAAACCTGCATTAATTCAATAAAGTAATTTTTTGTAACAAAAAACTAATTCTTTTTTTTACTAAAGAAAAATAAAAATTCACTGATGCAGCTAATTTACTAAAAATTAACTGACTTTTGTTAGGTGGTTTCTTCAAGAAAATCTATGATGGGGGGAGGGGAATTTACTGTTCAACATCAAGAAGGAGGTGAAAATGTGTTGTTTTTTAATTTGTCTGTGAAAACACCAAACCAGTGTCATTGGTGGCCACTTTTCAGATGGGCAAGCCTGTATTATAGAAACTGCACCACATCAGGGGGGGCAGGGAGGGGGGGGGGGGGGCATGCCCCCCCCCCTTAGACTTTGAAAATTACCTTCTTATTTATATTTCACAGCTATTTTCTATTTTAGCTATGTGCTATATTAAACCAGCAACTGGTCCAATAAATACGACCAACAAACTGGTGCCCTAATTATATAATCTTGTTTTGAAATGTCTAAGAGCGAGCGCGTCTACGTTATTTTATTTCCGAGTAGGGTTCATTCAAAACTAAGCTTCATGTGGTCAGTACCCGTTTCGTTATTGTTCTTGTGAAGAATTCGTTGTAAACTATGAGTTTTGTATATTGCCTTTTTTAGTAGCTGGGAAAGGAAATGTGTTCTAGGGTTTCAAGGGGTTTTGGTCAGCAGATTCTTGACGTTGTTGAATAGTTTATGGGATGACTAGTCCCAGTGGAGTGTATGGGACTGTCGTGAACAGGAAATGTAAGTGATTGGTTTATGGGGTTTCTAAGCGGGGTAGTTTCACTGAGGAGTATGGGAGTGATTTTCTAAGTGAGTTTCTACGTGTTTCTTCAGTTCTTCTCTTGCCGTGTCTGAGTGAAGTCATTGTCTACTACTCGTTTAACTATGAGTAAAAAGCGACAACAAACTTTAGATTTTTTTTTGGTGAAAATGCGGAAGAAAAATGAAGAAACTTTAGTGCAAGAAACTGGCAATAGCGTCAGCGCCCAGTCTCGGGTTAGTTGAGATAAATTCCCCCACCTGTGACAGAATTTCGGAAACAAGCGGAACAAGAAATGGCTCAGATCAACATGAAAGTTCGGTCTGCATTGCTGAACCCCTTGCGGATTCCAGTAGCAGTCAAGAAACTCTCTCAGATATATCTAGGACGCGTCACGACAAACCAGCTCAACCTATTCTTGAGAGATATCTGGCTTCCACTTCTAACGGAAGGAAATTCAGTGCACATTACTATAAGACTTATGAATGGATTGAATACTCAAAAAACTTGAATTCCGTGTTTTTTTTTGCTTGCCGCCATTTTTCTATGGGGACTCTAAGGGCTGGAGAAACTGCTGGAAAAAAGGCTTTCATTGAGTCAGGATTTTGCAAGTGGAAAGACAGTTCTGCTCTATTAAAGCAACATGATGGTTCTGAAAGACATAGGCATTGTATGTCAGCATGGACGGAATTTAAGATAATGAGTACTGATACTTCGAAATCTATAGCGAATGCCTTAATTCAATCCAGATCTCAAGAGGTTCAGGAAAATAGAGATCATGTGAAGTACATTTTTCGCGCTATTTGCTTTCTTGGCCGCCAGGGTCTTGCTTTGAGGGGTCATGACGAATCAGAAACATCTGCAAACCGGGGTAATTTGGTTGAATTGATGGAGGAAATGTCTAAAGGCGATGAAAAGCTGAAGGCCAAGTTACAGCGCCGATATGGTCACTATTGCAGTCATCAGTACCAAAATGACGCAGTTACACTGATAGGAAATGCCTTGCACCAAGATATTATTTCAGAAGTAAAATCAGCTAATTACTTTGCTATTCTTGTCGACGAGACAAAAGACGTTTCTAGAAAAGAACAATTAGCGATCCTACTCAGGTACATATCAAATGGAAAAGTAGTGGAGCGACCAATCGGCTGCTATCACATGCGCAAATTAGACGCCGAGAGCTTATCCACCTTGATTTGTGAAACTATAGAAAAGCTTGGTGTAGATTCGATGCTGTGTATTGCCCAATGTTATGATGGCGCATCCGTTATGAGTGGGAAATTTAACGGAGTTCAAGCAAAGTTTAGGGAGAAGGTGCCTCATGCAGTTTATGTACACTGTCACGCCCACAGATTGAACTTGGTTTTGACTGACTGCCTAAAAAATATCAGCGAACTTTCTGAATTTTTCTCTGTGGTGCAAAGACTTTACGCATTTATATCATGCAGCAATACTCGTCACGAGCTATTTGTGGAATCCCAGCGTATTAGCGGGCAAAAAGTCTTGGAGCTAGAGAGGACCGTCCAGACTCGCTGGTTTTACACAGTCCGCTCTATTTCGAAGGTGAAGGCCAGATTTGATTGTATTGTTGCTGTGCTTGCCGCAGTCTCTGATAGTTCCAACGGCGAGGCAGCGTGTGAAGCAAAAGGACTACTGGACAAAATCAACTCTGCCTCTTTTGTTTCAACTTTACACATAATGGAAAAAGTATTAGTCATTGTAAATTGTTTATCAGAGCAACTTCAATCCAGAAGTTTGTTGATTTATAAGGTACTTGCAATGATTTCTGGGACATATGAGACACTCCAAAAGCTGAGAAATGATAACGAATGGAACAACTTAAGCAAAAACATATCTGAATTCTTAGCTTTAAACGATATCCAGGAATCGAAATCTCCACAATCTAAAACCAGTGCTCGAAACAAGAGAAGTCAAGCCATTTCCATTCGTCTCAAAGCCTTTCTTTCAAACTCAACAACCAGTAAATGCAATATCAGTCAGCCAGTTGAATCAGACTGCAGTAAACTTCTGTACTTTGAGGTAATAGATCGTTTCACGAGTGAGATGGACCAACGTTTCATGCAGAATATGCCTCTGCTCGATGCTTTATCTGCATCCGACCCCTCAAGTTCCAATTTTCTCGAACTTTCGAAAGTGGAAAGAGTTATGTGTCATTATCAAGAGATTCTTGGTGTCAACGACCATGCCATAGAATCCCAGCTTTCTCTTGCAAAGCTGCATCTGTCAAAAAGTGATATTTCAAAAATGGATCTTCTTTGAGCTATCAAAATCTTATCCGACCTCCCAGTTGCCTATTCTGCAGTGCTAAAACTGATGAAGCTGGTTGCTACTTTGCCTGTGACCACTGCCAGTAATGAACGATTCTTCTTGGCATTAGGGCGTGTGAAAGACTATCTGCGATCGACGATGGGAAACGACAGACTCAGTGATCTCATGATAATGGCCGTTGAAAAAGAGGAGGTAAAGAAACTGGATTTGGATAGATTAGTCGACGATTTTGCCAAGCAGCGACCTCGCCGCTACCCCCTGTTTTAGGTATGTTTGCTAAATGTTATTCTTTTTTTTGCATCTTAATTAAAAAAAAATCAAAAAAAAATCTTTGCCCCCCCCCTACATTTTCGTGAATTGGCGCCACTGCACCACAGGCAATTTATATTAACTGCCATGCTCATAGACTCAACCTTGTGTTGGGTGATTCCATTCAGAACTTGAGATGAATGGCATCTTTCTTTTCCACTCTTCAAGAGCTGTACTATTTTATTGTAAATAGCAATACACACTACCAACTGTTTGTTAATGCTCAAAAAGCCACCAGCATAAGTGTTCTTAAGCTGGAGAAATCATCTACTACAAATAGGTATACCAAAATTGATTGGTGGGCGAAGTACTGAACAGATACAATTGTATTTTGGCTGTTTGACCAATTACCAGAACATCTAGTGATGGGGAATTGGCAGCTCAGGCCCATAAACTTGCAACCAGACGTCATACATTTGGTTTTATATTTATACTCCATCTAGCAGAAAAAAAAATTTGCGCCACATAACTTTGTCTGAGCAGCTGCAGGAAGAAGACCTAGCTTTCTCTAGAGCTACTGGCCTAATTGCAGGTACACAAGATAAAATTATAGACATGCAAACTTATGATGGTTTTGATAAAATCTTTCATAAAGCAACAAAAAATTCTTATGAGTGTAGTCTCTGTGAAGACCTTTTGCAAAATTCTCAGAATTCTGATTCTTAATGTAAAAGACCAAAGCATACACATCCAGTAGCTTCCTGCTTATGGGATTTTGTAACAATGTGGACTTTGGGAAAAAGCAATCTTGCTGAAGTGAAAGAATCAACTAAAAATGTTTTAAGAAGGGATCATTTCTTGTGACAGATAGATTGTGCTCCAAGTTTGAAAGCTGCTTCATGAATACTGTTCCATCATTAGAGTCAATCTCTGTGATAGATGTTGATTTGCTTCACTTTATCAATACAAGCCGACTAGCTAGTGAAGCAGCATATTAAAAACAATCTTTTATTGACACAACTCTGCTGGCCTTGCAAATGGACCTTGTGAGAATATAGACTCATTAGCCAACAAGCCAAAAAATTTCTTTGAACTTTGCAATTCTCTGAAGGCAATATGCAAATCTTCATTACTCTGTCTATTACAATGGCTAGTAATGAGAGATTCTTTTCTACACTAGGCTAATTAAAACCTATTTAAGATCAAAAGTGACAGAAAGCTTAGTGATCTGATGTTGATATTTAGTGAAAAGGCTCTTGTGAAATTATTGGTTTTCAATGCTATGGTTGATATTTTTGGAAAAATGAGACCTTGACTGCTCCTAGTGTCGCAATAAAACTGTAAATTACTTTCCAACTTAAGTTCTCTCTCTATTCATTAAACAGTTTCAATTGCTTCTTACTATTATTAGTCGATTTTTGGGAGAGACCTATGCTAGCCACTGTGAAGAAATATTGATTTTCAACAAAATTAAGCCAGACAGTTTAGGGGCCCACAGAGGTTGCTTAGCCCTCCCCCCTTAGCTCAGAATGAAATGACGCCACTGGTTATTTCTTGCCTAATTGTCTTTAGTTTTTTCAGTTAATAAGCTGGAGGATGGGTATTTGATGTTATCTTTTACATCTGGGGAAGTTAGTTTTAAGCTGATGAGTTGTTATTTTTATACTAATTTCTTTACCAACAGCTGGTAGTGGACAAACTGGACAAACCTAAAAAATCGGCCAAATTTTGCATATACTGTAGTCTAAAGCCAGAAGGGGCTTAGATGCAATTGTTACAGAAGCACCTGTTATATTTAGAAAGAGTGGTAAATGGAGAATGAAACTGTAAGTCTTGTATTATAATAGTGTTTAGCCTAGTTCAAGGCAAAAATCATGTACATTACCAAAGCTTGGACAATAGTCTTATGTATGGTCTCTTGTGAAATAATAACTATAGTAATAAAAAATCAATGTAGACCTAAGAACAATAGAAGTAAAATATAATGCAAACAAATGGAATCAGCCTACTTTTATATTGCCTATAGGCTAGTTCTATATTTGGCCAAATAATGGGTGAAGGAGGCTGGAATGCAAGATAAAACATTAGATGAGGTGCCTCTTACTATCTCAAAAACTAGTTGGATTTGTATTTTAAGGCTTAGAAAATAGTATACCTGTTTCAATTTTGGATAAAAAACTGATTTTTTTTAAATTTTAGTATGAGTCTGATTTTCTTTGATTCTAGGTTTTGAAAACATAATTCCTATATCTTTAATTTTCCCCCCATAAAAATTTAAAATTTCCCCTTGTAAAAATTTATAAATCAGGTCTTGGCAAAGTTATAAGCCTTAAAACAACTTCCTAGCCCTTGAGTGCACTGTAGATCTATTTAGGGTAATAGCATAGGCTAGGCTTACCCTTGAACTTGGATAGTTTTCTAGGACACATATTTTGATTAAAACATACTTTCATAAACATTAACACTAAGTTCCTAATCTTGAACCTGATGTAGCCTGTGAAATTTCTATTTTCATAACACAAAGTTGCATGGGTGTAGGGAAGGGGGGGGCAGGGCAGCTGCCCCCCCTAGACCTTCAAATTTACACTAGACATTAACAAGAACTTTCCATATGTTAGAATTTTTTGTTGGATGTTACCTGGTAGATGGTTAAAAAAGCTGGAAACTAACAGAAATTTCCAAACATTGTTTGTGATATCAACATTTACGTTTTGATCTTCAATATTGATTATTGGTCCAATATATAGATAGGAGACTGGCCCACAATTGGCTGATTTTGACTTGTTTACTTCTCTATGAGTTGATTCAAGCAATAAGAAGTTGCTGAGCATGCCAAAGCAAAAGTAACTCATTCAATACCATCCTTGAAAAAGACAATTAGAAATACTCCACCATTTTTCCACCTGGATGCCTCTCTATCCAAGTGGTCGAGAGTGCCAACCCAGGGCCGCCACAGCACTGGTTTGGCTGTCTCTGGCTTATGTTTGGCCATCGGACAAAAGAAAAAGAAAAGTGAGAAGGGGAACATTAAAGCTTGTTTTTTGGCTATAAAATTAAGAAAGAATAGGGTCAGCATAAAAAAATACAAAATGAATTTCATTAAAGTTTAAAAAAAGCTAAAGAGTATTATTTTTAATTATACATTGACTGATCAACACCAAAAGTAAGCTGCTTTGCTAATCTTGGTGTTCTACCTGTCAGTGCTGGCAGTTTTATTTCAACTTCTGTCTTTAAGACAATATCCATCTTGTCAGTTAGCACAAAGTCTCTTGCTCCAGTCTCCTTCCAAAAGTGGACCTTAAGTTCTTCAGTTGCTACTTTTTCAAATGTCTTGTGGTCTGAACATGTGTTTATATAGGCCTTGCTCCAGATGGTTAAAGAAAGCTCCTACACTGTGATAGCTGAAAGCAGTTGTCCAAAATAGGCTTGTAATTTCTGGCATTTTTACTGATAGAGTTTTAAGGCAATCCATAAAACCACAGTACCAATCTTTACCTGTAATTCCTCCACTGTCTCCACTGCCTTTGCAGTTCTGTTATCTGGTACTTTTATACTCCTAATAATGGCATAAGTGTATGCAAATTTACACACTTCTATGGGAATACATTTGAAAGCATATCAGCTATTGTTTTCCAGTAAGTTTTTAGTCTTTTTTCTTGTTCCTCTGTAAATATTTATCATGCATTGTAACAGGGTGTAATGAAACTTAGGTCCAGACTTTTTAGAGGGATATTCAGCTTCTCAACTTTGTATGTAGTCTTGCAGCGTTCCTCTAGGGACAGCCATGGCACTTCTAGAGAATCCAACTGACTTCTTGTAGAATAAGACAGAAAAAATTGCTGTTTTATTTTCTTCTGGATCACAGCCATGTTTCTTTCTTTTCTCTTCTGTTTTACTTTTAAGCATTTTATCTTGAATGAAATTTAACAGGAAAAAATGGAACTTCAGTTCACCTACTGTTCTGACAGGATTAAACAATGCCAGAATTAACACAGTTTTGGGTTTTAAGCTTGCCTTCAACCTTCAAAATGTGATTTGTGTCAAATTGCTTTTGTGGTGTTTATGTTTTCTGGAAATTGGATAGTGGGTCTCTTATATTATACTGTTGCAGGAAAAGTAGAACATGGAAAATGTTAAAGGCCGAGTTTTAGCGAAATATAGAATGACTAGTTTCTAAAGACCTATATTCAAAGGACCTCAGGAAGTATTAGTAAGACCCCTCCCCCTCCATCACAGAAGCAGATCCCCCCTCTACACAAGATGCTGTCTATGCCCATGCAAAGTTGGTGAAGGTTCATCAGAGACCAGTAGCTCTTAGAGGGAAAAGCAGTGGAGGTATATATGCTACTTCAGATGATGTTCCCAAGGAACAGTCCTGTAAATTTTATCGATCTGACTTAAATACTCCCCAAAATAGGAAGACAAAAATTAAAACAAATTTTCTTGTGAATTATTATCGCTTCTAATCAGCAGTTATACCAAACCAATCCTGCTCAACTCATCCTCAGGGCTATACTGTGGTGTTCTCCTCCCCATAGTATAGTGCAGACGGTTTGATATCATTCCATTTTCCCTTCTTGCTTTAGTTTTGTTTTTCTCTGTTTAAAGCTTTTTCCAATAGGCAATGTTTAGAAGTCCTCCAAAAAAAAATGTCCCCCCAGATCCCAAATCAAATTCCAGTGGAAGTGTCATAGTGAAAGATACCCATCCTGGCTGGTCAAGCACCCTATCTCAAAGTTCTAATGATAGCTCCAAATCGGAGAATAGGACAATGATAAGTGTAGGGGCTAATGTAACCATAAATGATGATAATGGGTTTCAAGAGGTCCTCTCTAGAAGTTCTAAAAAAAGGAAAAAAAATCTCCCAATTAAAAGCATTTCCCCTCTCCCTGCCCAAGATCCTCCCTCCAAAAACTTAGGAATTTACCTTAAAATTACTCCCACTACCCCCTTTGAAATAAAAATGATCACTGCAATAAGAGTTGCAATTTTTAAATTGCTAAAATCAATGTTTTCTCTTAACATTAACCGTGATGGATCTCTGCTAATAGCTGTAGAAGATCAGAAATCAGCAGATACAATAATTAACCTTAAATCCCTTCTGAATAACCCAATTATTGCATCTAATTGGAACCCTAAACAATCACCAACAAAAATAGTAGTTTATAATGTTCCCCCAGAGATATCTACTCAGGAGTTAAAAGAAGGCCTTTCAGATAGGGCTGGAAACACAATCCCAGTTGAGGATGTTACCCAACTTGGAAAACCCAACTCTAATGGCCTAAAAACTAGTAGATCCTTCTTATTCACACTGAAGGATAAAATTGATATCCCAGAAAAATTATTCCTATTTGGGCAAATCAAACCACACAAGGAATACAAACCTAAGCCTATTCAGTGTCAGAAGTGTTTCAAACTGGGACACACAACAAACAAATGCAATGAAATTCTCCAAAAGTGTAGTAATTGTAAATCTTTCCATCCTAAAGAGCTGACAACTTGCAACAACACTCAGCCTAAATGCATCAATTGCAAAGGCCCACATGAATCTACAAATAAATCATTATGCCCTGCATAGAAGAAAAGAGCTCTAACACTCCAAATATCAACAGAGAAGGCCATCCCATACCCCTTTGCAGCAATGGAAGCAAATGCTGCCCAACAATACCAAATAAAGCCTGTAATGAAACCAACCAAAACCCCCAAGTCAAATGCCCCCAATGCATCAAGCACCCCATATAAAACACCATCTTCTAAGCCCCCTTGCTCAAATCCCTATCAGAAGGAATCACCAAGCCAACAAGCCTCCTTGACCAGTGAGATGAGGCCAGCCTGGCCCTCCCTCCCAAGAAGAAACAAACCAGAAACACTACCAGGAATCAATCCCTTAACCAACAAACAGGATGCACTACCAAAAATACAATCCCCAAATATATGCTTATTCATTCTAAACTGTAATGCAGTTCAGGCCATGAACATACATCAACTACAGAAAACAAAAATTATTGCAGAATTGGCAAAAATCTACATCCCAGATGATATGCTCATTCAAGCAAAAAAAGATCTTGCTTTACTCTTAACAAAGCTGAACATTGATACACAGTCATATGAAGAATAAATCAACAACACAACATTTATCGATACTCCAATGGAATGTAAGATCACTCACAGAAAATAAGCTAAATGAACTAATATCATTTATGAATAAAAATTCAACTAATATTGCTTGTCTCCAGGAAACTCATTTAACCCAAAATCAACAAATTAAGTCTCTGGGATATACTATCCTGAGAAAGGATAGATCTTCAGAGAGAAAAGGAGGTGGTGTAGCTTTATTAGTTAATAATAATATAAAATTTTGTGGCATCAATTTTCCAGATTTTGAAAATGATGTTGATGTAATTGGTATAAGTGTTTGGCTGAATAATTTAAAAACCTACATAATAAGCTTTTATAACCCTAATGGCCAAACTACAGATGCCAAGGATTTCTTTAATTATATAAATAATTCTAATATGTTAAAAAATATCATTATTTGTGGTGATTTCAATGCCCACAGCCTTTTGTGGGGGAATAAACCAGCAAATAAAGCTGGTAAATTTATTGAGCATATGACTTCAAATAATAATGAATTAGTTGTTGCTACCCTCCAAACCTGAATACTTATTTCAACCCCAAAAGTGGCAATTTCTCCACAATTGACCTACAAATTGTGTCTTTAAATTTTTTGAACAAAATTTACATAAATAAAATTGATAGTCTATGTACAGACCACTTTGCTATAGTTTGCTCCCTAAATGAACCTGCTGAAACTTTATCTCATACATCCAAATATATCAACACTAAAGCAAATTGGTCTATTTTCCAAATAAGCTAAATGATGAATTACAAGTTTCACCCAAAGTTCATGCATTTCTAACACAACAGTTGACACACATGCTGAAGCGTTGACATCTTTACTAATAAATACAGCTAATCATGCTATCCCCAGGACAACACCTAAGAAAACATTCCCTAACAAATTCCTAAAGCATGGTGGACAAATGAGTGCCTAAATAATTGGAGGATAAAAAAGGCAGCTAGGACAGAATTCATAAAAAAACCAACACCTACTACATATTTAAAAAAATTACAAGCAGAATCTAATCTAAAAAGGACTATAATAGATGCTAAATATAAATACTGGAATAATTTTGCAAATAATCTCTCCAGAGAAACAAATGAGCCAATTATACATAATGTCATAAGCCACATATGTGGGAAAAAGACTTCTCCCAACCCACTCCTGTATGAGCTTATACATAATAATACCCATTATGACAATGATAATGAAAAGGCTAACCTATTTGCAACTCTTTTTGTTAATAAGCTAACATCAAATAATCAAAGCAAACTGTCCACAATTCCTATGAACCCTTGTTACCAACCACGCCCAGGATCCGAGTACATAACTAATCCATTTTCAATCCAGGAATTGAATAATGCAATACATCATATTAGGTCCAAAACTAGCAGTAGCTATGACAATATACACCCTACATGGATAAAGAATCTCACACCTTCATACAAACAAGAACTACTAAATTGTTATAATCACGCTTGGGCATCTTCTAGGTTCCCCAATATATGGAAATGTTCGTCCCTCCTACCAATCCTAAAGAAAAATAAACCAAAAGATAACCCTGAGTCTTATAGGCCCATAATGATTACACCTGTGATGGGGAAAATAATGGAGAAAATGATTTATCACAGACTCCTCTGGTTTGTTGAGAAAAATAACATGATCCCACACACTCAAACTGGATTCAGGAAATACCACTCCTCAACAGATGCTTTCATTTTGCTAACAAATGCAATAAATGTATCTTTCTCAAAAAATAATATCCTAGTGGCAGCTTTCCTAGATTTTGAAGGAGCTTATGACAATGTGAACCACCAAATCCTTTTAAATAAACTTGCAAACCTAGGAGTACCTCCTAAGCTAGTATCCTTTATTAAATCCTTCATAGAAGTGCGAAGTTTCATTGTTTGTGTTGGTTCAGCCTCTTCACCCCAAAAGACAATATCCAAAGGCCTACCTCAGGGAGCAGTCCTCAGTTGCCTCCTTTTTGCCCTATATCTCTGGGACATGAACCTACCCCACACGAATCTACAATATGCTGATGATCTGGTGCTATGGTCATCTGGCAACACCTTTCAGATAGCACAGTCAAATCTGCAAAAGTCACTTTTCCAGTTTGAAAAATTCTCTCAACATTCAGATTTACCCATTGCACCCACCAAGTCAAAAATAATCCAATTTCACCGGAAGAGAAACCATGTTAATGCAAAACTAACTCTAAATAAAACAACTATTCCAGAAGATAATAATATTAATTACCTAGGTCTCATGCTTGACCAAAAACTTAATTTCCACCTCCACATTTCAAACACAATAAAAAATGTTATAGAAAAGCAAATATACTAAAAAGACTTCTTTCCACACCCTGGGGTTGTAAGGAGAAAACCTCACTCCAGTTTTATAAATCACATATAAGACCCCATATTGACTATGGGCTCATTGTCTATGGTGCATGTGCAAAGACCCAGATGCAAAAAATTGAAACAACACAAAATGATATAATACGTCTCATATTTGGTCTTAGGAAACCCACAAGCACCAAGTTTCTGCTTATGGAGAGTGGATTAACAACAATAAGGGAGAGATGTAGCTTTCTCTTGATTAAACATCTTACAAAAATTGAATCAAATAGCTCACACACATTACATAATTGGTTAAGAAATCCAGCCATGTATAGAGGTATTGCAGATGAGTATGCCAATATTCAAAGGAAGTTCCCTGTACCAGCAAAGTCTATTGCACCTAGTTTCCCCCATTCCCCTCCATGGAATTGGGCATTTCCCATAATAAATACTGAATTTTCAAAATGGAATAAAGATTTAACCCCATTGCTTTTGTCTAGAAAAAATTTGCAGAACTTAATACAATTACCTATAAAAATCACTTCCAAATATTTGTTGATGGGTCAAAAATGGATGAGAAGGTTGCAAGTGGTGTTTTCCTTCCTCACCTGAAAATTGCAATGGGAGAGAGATTATTTAATAATTTATCTATAATGTCTGCTGAGTTAAATGCCATAATCATGGCATTAGAACACCTTAAGCAAAACCAACCTTTGATTGATAATTCGAATAATATTATCATCTATTCCGACTCTTTATCAAGCCTTGAGTTGCTGGCCTCAGCTCCTCAATATAAGTTGGACATTGACACTTATCATTGTCTCAGTATTATTGATAATCTTGCTTCAAGTGGCATAAAAACTTACTTTCAGTACATTCCTAGCCACTCTGGCATAAGTGGTAATCATCAGGTTGATGAAATAGCAAAAAATGCTATAAATATTGACCAGCCAAGTGGGAGACCAATCCCAATTAGAGATATTTACCAATGGAGGCTATCAGATATTAATTTTAATAAGATTAATCCTATCCTTTCCCCTTTCCCAATAAGTATCTCTCTAAAATTTATCATAGAATTTGTTCTGGAACAAATGGACTAAATTTCCTTGCATTCTCATATAAGCTTTCTAATTCAAGTGGTTCAATTCCCCTGTCCCTTCTTTGCAGGTATTGTAATATGAATAATGAAACAATTGACCATTGCCTATTTGAATGTAATATGCTGACGTCTGCACAACATACCTTGCTTTGTAAACTGTTAAAATACTTCAAACACCACAAAATCCCACTATCAGCCAAGAGCCTAGCCAACTATACCTGCACACAGAGCATAGAAATCGACATCTATCATCTTATATTTGAACTCCTAGAGTCGAAAGATCTGCTGAAAGATATCTGAATATATCTAATAAATATGAGGCAATCAAGCCAGTAGCTCTGTAGCCCACAGAGTGAAGCAAAAGGAAAAGGGCTAAATAGTTATACTGAAAAGCCCGCCTGCTGTCAAATAGAAGAAGAAGAAGAAGGAAGAAGGGTATCAGTGCACAATTGGGGCTACTGTAAAAGGAAATAGGAAAAAAGGTAAAAAAAAGGATGCAGCACTAGACCCTTAAGGTCCAAACCAGCGGTGCTGATCTCCGTTTTGTGGCCCTTCAGCCAGGAATGCAATGGGGGGCTGGGGGCCAGCCAACCTATGCTTTCGCAAACCCTTCCTAATAGGACTTACTATATATTCTGAAAACTATCATTTCTTGTCAGAAAGGAATTTTACCCCCAGTGAATATCTACCAAATCATATTATTGAGTTAGGAATAAAGTGAATACACCATTTGATGCCTTTTTTTTATGCTGATTACAAATATATTAATCATTTCTATTGGAAATAAATTTCACCCCCCCCCCTATATATGCCAATTCAGAGTATATATTTCTACAACCTAACCTAACCCTGAATTGGCATATATAGGGGGGGGGGGCTGAAATTCATTTCCAATAGAAATCATTATTATATTTGTAATCAGCATAAAAAAAGGCATTGAATGGTGTATTCACTTTATTCCCAACTCAATAATATGATTTGGTAGATATTTACCTTCCCCCCACCCCTATATAGGCCTACACAAATTTGGGGTATATATTTACACATTAGGGGGGGGGGAGTTTAACCTTACCTCTCATTTAAATCAGAAATAAAATTAACCCTACCCCCCTAATGTGCAAATCAAGTGAAAATGACAGTCAAACTGAAAAATAAGCAATTTGGTACCATAAAGGTACTATAAAAATACTTTATAACACTAGCCTATAAAGGTAAATTTGTACTAAAAAAACTGATCTGTTTCTGGTTATGCTTGAATTGTGCAACATTTATCTTAGTTTTGACAAGATTTTGGAAGAAACCAAACTTCGGCTGGGGGGGGGGGGGTAAAAAAAATTCTGGGAGGGGCAGTTACCTCCTGCCTTATAGCAAATTACACCCCTGCAGAAAAAAATATATAGCCTAGCCTATTTCCCATGCATTTTTCTGTTTCTTGGTTTTGTCAATACTAGGTCTAATTCAATTTAACTAGTACATAAGAGACCATGCACCTAAGACTGTTACCAAGGGTTAAATCACCAAGAATGAGGCATTACTAACAGCTTTTTTGCCTTCAGTTTAGAGATATCAGCGTTTTTCCCTTTCTGGTTGCTCATGGTTAAAACTTTTGAATAGTCTTCATAAACAGTGTTTCTACTTCTGCACAGTGATGTGTGAATTTGTTAGCAAAATAGTTTCACAATCACGGTTGAAAAATGGACACATTTATTGTCAAAAGGACACAATGACATAAAATGGCAAAAAAGTGACTCATTTTAGAAATTTGGGACATAATCATGCTGGATATATCTTTTGGTTAAAAGATTATCACTTTTCACCAAACTAGTGCTTTTTGTCGGTATTTTTTTGAGCATCCAGGTTTCGCAAGAGATGTCGCAAGGAAAGAATTTTCTGCAAAGTAAGGGATTTACATGTTTATATATGTTTCGTGCTTTCCCACTAAGTCATTTTGAATGAATGTTTATATATATTTTCTTCTTTTTCATTATATTTGATGTTAATTGACCGCTTTGAAGGGGATTTAAAACAAACGTGTTTTTGTCAATAATGCAGCTGCTAAAACGTTAACCATTAGTTTGAAAATTTCTCGATGGACACATTTTAGTTAAAGATGAATTTTTTTTGGATGCTTAGGGTATACATTCATTGACCAAAAAGTTGGAAATCCTGTACAGAATGTGTTCACTTTAAAGACGCTTCTTGTCTACCAGGGTCTTAAAAACGATTCTTCTTCGGGAGGGAGGGGGGGGGGGGGCTACTAAATAAAATTTAAAAAATACATCGAAAATTGGTTACATTCAATGTTGGTGCGTTTTTACGAGTCAGCCATGCTGTGTCACTGTGTTGCTACAGCTATGTTCGAATTCTGGGTCCCACATTATAGGACAACAAGATATCCTGTGTTCACTAAAATTATTACATTTGACTTTTGTTGTTCAATAAGTGGTGACAATTGTTGAAATTCGTCCAAAAGCGCGTATTGAAAACTGTTGAATTAATGATTTGCTTATTGTGCTTCAGAGCCCGGTAAAAGTACGATTTATTTTTTTTTCTAAATTGAAAATAATTATGTATTTATCTATACATTAATAAACAAAATTTTATTTTTGTGACAAAATTATGTGAAAGCGTCTCCATAATTATCAAGTAAAAAGATATAAGTGTATAACTTTCCTGTTACAACCTTTCTAAAGAACTGCATGAAGGTGTAAGATATTTAACTTTAATGTTTTGTTTTCAACTCTTAATTTTTGCTATATAAGGAACAACATAGGCAAATGGAAAAGAAAATTTGGATCACTAGAATTAATCTTTCGCCCATTTCTTTCAATTTTTAAATAACTGAACTGAAACCGGTTTTAGTGTCCAAATTACAACCGCTAGTTATGATTTTAGAACACGCATTATTAAATTTTTTCATCTTAAACCATTTGAATTAAAACTTCATCTTTTTCTATTTAAGTTTCGGGTTAATTTGGCTTCAAGGAAAATGGCTTCAAGGAAATGGCCGTGCCCCAGTCGTCAAAAACTTTGATATAGCCACTTTTGCAGCATAGTTATAAGGTCCAATAACTACACTTTAGGTCATGACCTCTAGTCCCTGGGAATATGGCTGAAATTTTTGCAAATATTTTCCTACAAAAGGCTGATGATCTACTTGTTCAATCCACCAATGTTAACCGAAAAGAAAAAGATTAAGTTAGTCCTATACTAACGAATGTTTCTACATAAAAAGGTTACACTTGAACAGCTAGTCAAGGCTTGAGTTCTGGGTTATTAAAATCCTTTAGTTCAGCCTATTGTCGAGCTAAGCTAAGAATAACCTTACTTGCTTTTAATTCAAATTTTCATTAACCAAAACCAAGAGATTCTCTTATTATTTCTTGAAAAGGGTTGTGTATTCCTTTGACCTTTATTAAGCTTTAACTTTAGCAGGGAAACTTAATTGAAAATATCTGGACATAAAGGTTTAGAAATTCTTAAGCTGATAATATTGTTCCCTTTTTCCCTAACCTACCTGTTTAAACATTAAGGTCACCTTTGTATGAACTTGCAGTACGGGATTAATGAAAAGAAAGAATGATTAAAAAGGGAACGGTGTTCCTCTTCGTATAAACGTCTGAAGATTGCACAAAGGGGGGGGGGGTTAATTCTATTGTCCGATAATTCCAATTTTCGGATATAAGGTCTTTATAAAGTCAAACTAAGTCTCAGGGGACTCTAGGCTGAAAAGGGGAAGCACAAATGGCTCTCCTAGCTTTCTCTTCTTGGTTAAGGTTTTCTTTCCTCTTTAAACCCTCTGTTATTCAAAGCTTAAATTTCTGGGAAAAATTTAATTTGGCTTATTCTAACCTTAAAATGCTATTTTGTCCAAATGGCTCAAGCCTTGTCTAGGTGGAAATACTACTGAAACTATAAGTCCAAATCATGAATTTAGATTTCATCACTGGTTGTTATTAATTTCTCTTATATACGTATTAAAGTTATTTTCAAGTAACAGAAATCTTTAGAGGTTTTCTTCTTATTTTGACTTTATCTTCAAACTTTTATCCCCAAGGGGAAATTCAGACAGGCAGTGGTAGCTTATCATAATTACAAAGTAAAACACTTACTCTTTGTTTGATCCAAAAAAAGACTACCCTGTTTTCGTTCCTGAATCCCTATTTTAAGTTCTCTCTTATTTTGTTCTTCTTTCCTCTCATTGGCCAGAGACCAGTTTAATGTAATCCTAATAATAGTTTTTTTGTTCAAAAGATTAGTTTCCGCTTTCTCTATTAAAATTCTGTTTTTGTCATGTGATACAAGTCGCGTAATGCTTCTTGCCATTGACCCCTTGAGTTTGAAACGGAGGTCCAGTATTTGCATTTTATGGCCCTTGATGGATCAAAGGTATTCTTATTCAAATGTAATGTTGTTTCCTTACACAAAGAAAATTAATACTTCGTTTCCTTTATAATTACTCAAAAGTCATACTTTGCTATTTTTAAAATTTAGTCAGGTTATGATGGATTTCCCACATTCTCACAATATCAAGCATGAATGTAACATATACTGATATAGATGAATGAACAAATCATAAAACAAGTAAAAATTAAATGAAATATTTAATTCAACTTAAAACTAACAAAATTACTACAAACAGAAGTTTGGCTACTGCCCCTTCTTTCCTCCCCTACACACAAAAGTTCTAAAAGCTACTGTGATATTTTGCTTTATTGAAAACAAAATATATTATAAATAAAAAAAAGTGCAGTGAAATAAACCATTAATTCCCAAGATATATTGGAATTAATATTACTCTATACTATGTATTCATTTACTTTCTATTATTTCTTTTCCAGTCATCTTAATCATCCTATAGATTAATTTTTTATTTTATTTGATGTTGCGATAAACTAAAGCAGTAAAGCACACTTTTGTGTAACACTTTTGTGTAACGTGTTTGTGTAACATGCATAGTAATATAATTTTCAATTTAAAAATTGAAACCAAAATCATCGTTTTAGGAAATTGTTTTTTAAAATTAATTCTCCCTAAAAGATTGATACCTTGGGCATATATTTTTTTTTACGATACTGCTATCTATTGCTACGCATCATGCTCACCAGGGCTACCGACTGGTCACATTTTGTGTCAAAAGGACACATTCTTGTGGGCCATGAACGATGACATAAAAGGATAAAAAGTGAAATTTCACAAATTTGGGAAATAAAAGGGCTACAGAGTGACACATTTTGTAACTTTATCATAGCCAGCGCAATAGCGCTGCCTCAGTAAAGAATGATATGGGCACAATGTATTATTTTTATTTGTTGTCTTAGACCAGGGCATTTCGTATCGAAGGAGTTGTCTTATAAATTTCGAAAAGGGATCATTCGATTGGAAATTGGAATGGCTAGTGCCCTTTTCAATAGTCGAAAGTGATTGGAGGGAAACTAGCCCCCCCACACCCATCATTCCTCCAAACACATCCAATCAAAATTTTGATACAGCCATTTTGATCAGCGTAATTTATTTCCAGATAGAAAATATGTTTTTGAGGAGGACACTCCCCCACAACCCTCAGGGCAAGAGTTTAAGTTATGCCCTGGGGGAATATAAGAACGATGTTGGCACAATTTATTATTTATTATTTTTTTTCCTTTAGAGTAGGCGACTTCGTATCGAAGAAGTTATCGTAGAAACTTCAAAAAGGGCTCATTCAATTGGAAATTAGAATAGCTTGTGCCCTTTTTAAGAGTCGAAAGTGATTGGAAGGAAACTAACATCCCTTCCCCGCCCACCATTTCCCGAAACACATCCAATCAAAATTTTGAGATAGTCATTTTGTTCAGCGTAGCTGATTTGAAGACAGAAATTATGTTTTTGAGGAGGACACTCCCCCACTGCCTTAAGGGCAAGGGTTGTAATTTATGTTCTGGGGGTTTTTATTGAAAATCTTGTCGTAGAAAACTTCAAAAGGGCTCATTAAATTTGAAATTGAAAGGGCTAGTGCCTTTTTAAATAGTTGAAAGTGATTGGAGAGCGAATAACGCCCCTCTCACGCCCACCATTTTTCCAAGCACATCCAATCAAAATTTTGAAATATCCATTTTGTTCAACTTAGTTGAAAGTTCTGGAACTTACATCCTTTAGAATGATAACCCCGTCAGAGCCCTCAGTGCAAGGGTTGTAAGTTATGCCCTGGGGGCATATAAGGTTTATATAGAAAGTTGTTGTAGAAATTTCAAAAAGGGCTCATTTTGGGGTTCCACCCCTGTTTCTTTTCTTTTCCGATAAATGACCCATTTTTTTCTGTAATTATATTTGCCTATAAGATAATTTTTAATCCTAAGTGGAATTCTGGTTGCTAGGCTAGATCCTTTCTTAATAAGTAAGCTTTGAACTAAATTCTGTTTTGGACTTCCTGGTCTGAGTCATTGAAAGGTAAAGTTAAGAAAAAGTAGAATGGGTTTCGAATGGGGATGAGAGGATTGGCTGGGCCATGCAAAGGTCCACCCCTATGAAAAGTTGCTGTACAGAATATTATATTTGAGTTAGTCTACTTTGAGACCCCGTATAGGGAGTCTGTAATGGGAGTTGATAGATATGTTTGTTGTGACCGTTTGGAAGAATACAAGTAAGATATTTTCTACAAACTGTATACTAATTTTCCCGGAACCCGGACAGGGTAGGAACAGAGTTACAAGCTATCATCATTAATATATTGACAGGGGGGTTCGTTACCTCCAAGGAGAGAGTTAGAGATTTTTAGTGGTAACCCAGGGTGGGTACCCTTGGCCTTAGAATTTGGCCATTTGATCGCTCGATCACGTTGTCATACCCTGGGGCAGGGTTTACTGTAAATTGGGTATTACCAAACCCAATATTTATAGAACCGTTGTGGTAGACGCGGGCATCCCATAAAATTTGGCACCGCCAGGGGCTTTTCCCTACAGTAAATGGTTTAGCACCATTTTCGCACCAATTATTGGTGACACCCGTACCTTACCACACCAATACTGGTGGTATTGTAACCTACCAGTATAATACTGGTGCCAGCGGTGGTTACCGGTATAACACTGGTGGCAGCAAGAAAGGTCCTATCAGTAAACCTGATAGTAAAAGAATTCCGCGTTTTTGAAGAGACAAGTTGAGTTAGCCTACATAGTAGCCTATTGTGGTTACATATGAAAAAATCACAAAGAGAAATGTTTTTATCTGGGCTGTGCCTAGTTGGATAGTAATAAGTAATAAAATTTAAGAATCGATAGACCACGTGAATAATTAACTTGTGAGACAAGGGAGTCTGCGCCGCCCACATAGAATAGGCAAATTAAAACGGAACAATTTTTCACGAAAGGATAAAAAGAGACATTGGTAAAAGGATTTTCATTTGGACGGAAGGCTTTACGTAAACCTTGAAGTAATGGCGGACAAACGGAGAATTCAGAAAAGATCCACCGCGGTAAAACAAAAATCGAATTCAGACACACAATTGTATGCGACTCTTGCTGGAAATACCATAAGAAAAATACCATCAGATAGAAACATATATCACTTAGGGGGCGAAATAGACATTCCTGACACGTGTGAAGGGAAAATCTTCAAAACAAAATCTGTAATAGAGCGATCTCCGGTACAAACCATTGAAGAAGAAAAGAGTTTAAGGCAGATTCAGAAAGAATTATTCCCAGATAGAGAAAACCAGACAAAAAAACAGTGGTGATAATACATGAAGAAAAGAAAATATGGTTAAAACATAACCAACTCACCCTTCAGATGAGGTACAAAATGTAGGGGAGTTGCGGGTAAGAGAAAATATAATTATAGAACGAACAGACTCAGAAAAAGAACTAGGAGGATATAAAGACAGAGAGAATCATAGTAGACCAAGTGGCAGGAGTAGTAGAAGATCAATTTCCAGCAGGGGCTCGCGAAAAAGTACTCAAATAGGTATGACACAACATATATTAAAGTTAATGGAAGAAGATAGAAAAGAAAGAGAGAGAGAGAGAGAGAGAGAGAGAGAGAGAGAGAGAGAGAGAGAGAGAGAGAGAGAGAGAGAGAGAGAGAGAGAAGAGAGAGAGAGAGAGAGAGAGCGAGAGAGAGAGAGAGAGAGAGAGAGAGAGAAGAGAGAGAGAGAGAGAGAGAGAGAGAGAGAGAGAGAGAGAGATAGAATAGCCAGAGAACGAAAGGAAGATGATAATAGAATAGCCAGAGAACGAAAGGAAGATGCTGATACAATAGTCAGAGAACGAAAAGAGGAGGAAGATAGAAAAGAAAGAGAGGGAGAAATAGGAAAGAAAGAGAGAAAGAGAGGATAGCTAGAGAGCAGAGAGAAGAGAATATTAGAATAGCTAGAGAACAAAAGAAAGAGGCTGATAGAATAGCCAGAGAACGAAAGGAAGAGGCAGATAGAGAGGATAGAAGAGAACTAATACAAATAATTGCAGGGAAAAATTCCCAGGAGCATCAGAAATCGTCTACAGTAGAGGTAATGCAGGCAGTAAACCTTCAACCAATGAAAGAAAATGAAGATGTACATTTATACAGATGAAATTTTGAATAAACGGCGGTATTAAGCGGATTGCCCAGAGAAAATTGGGTGACAAGAATACAGCCCCTCCTTAGCTACAAGGCACAAATGGCACATAAAGCATTACCAATGCACTACTCAAAAGATTTTGAAAGACTAAAACAAGCCATTTTTGAAAAGTTTCAACTGTCCCCCGAGCACTTTCAAAGGAGGTTTTGAAGCGAAAGAAAACGAGACAACGAAAGTTATAAAGAATTCGGGTACAAATTGAAAGATATTTGTTTAAAATGGCTAGAGTTAGAAAATTATAGAATGTTAGAAGACCCGGAAGAAAAAAAAAGAAAAGACGACGAAAATAGTAGATAAAACAGTAATGAAACAATTTTTAGAAAATACCCACAGAGAACTGAAAATATATTTGAAAGAAAAGAACCCGAAATAAGCGAAGAAATGGCGGAAATGGCAAATAGGTGGACCGAAATAAGAGAGGAAGTTGAGGAGACAGACATATTTCAATATAGAAAGTATAACAAAAATTGGCACTATAACACAGCGCAAAGAGAATTAACTTGCTATTACTGTGGTACCAAGGGGCATTTTGAAAGAAACTGCCCCAGTAAACATGACCAAAAACCACATAAAACGATAGCCTGGGCCATGACCAATAATAAGGAAAAAATTACGCATTTGCAGAGTCACATAAAATAAATGGAAAATTGATCGGGGAATTAGTTGAAATGGCAATTGATTCTTGCAGTGACCAAACCTATGTGCGAACTGACCTAATTGACGGAACAGAGATAGACCATAAAAATAAAATTACAACATTATGTTATTATGGAGACAAGCACCAATGCCCGTCTGCTTGGGTAAGAATAGAAATTGCAAAGAAGGACGGTACGGTCCAGAGAAAAACGATAAAAGTAGGCTTAGTGCCTACGCTAGCAGTGGATGTTTTAGTAAGAGGAAACTTTGGGGATATCGGAAATCTCCTATCGTTAAAAGCGACTTCTTTAACAGTGAGTAAATTACAAAATTACACTAAGATGGAAAAATACACAACTTCATCGACTACGGGGGGAGGTGGACCGGCCCATAAAACAAATTGGGAGGCTGCGCCGCTCTGTCGGAAAAACGAAATACTTGATACTCGTGTTCAAAATGTAGATAATCCACAAAAATGGGATGCAAAAGTAAACAGACCACATGATATTGAAAATAAGACGCGCGAAAATGATTTTTCGGAAAAATTACCAGAAAATGGAAAACTTGAGAACAGTTTTAACGAATGTGAGACGCCGAAAAATCGTTGCCAAAATGAAGCGCTGACTGTACCAGAGAAAATGGAGACGAAATTTATTGTACGCGCTTTTCCTCGTAAAAATCGAGAAATTTTAGTACAATATGACAAATCAAATGTCGGAATTCAGTTCCCATTTGATAACGAACTATTTGTTTCGGTGGTAAAAGTAAAGAAAACTAAGAGGGAGAAAAGAGATATTAAACGGAGCTACAATGAAGGAATGCAGTCAAAGATGGTGCACACTGGAGTAAAATCAGATTTAACGATGATTTATTATTTTGCGCCATAGAAAAAATTGAGAAAAGTGAAAAAGAACAAATAAATGCAAAAAAGAGACAAAATTTGGAGATTCAGCCTGCAGTGGCGAAAAATAAAAAAATATGTTGGATGGGCTGTGTCTTGATAACATAAATAATAGAGGGGGGGAAAAGAGGTCCAAGACCCATGGGGAATAAAACAAATTGATTACAAAATAGAGATGAATGACCTACAATGAGTTGGGGGAAAGTTGGGAGATATTGAATGTCGAGTCGGATTGGAAAAACTTGGGAAGGAACCTGAGATTAGTACTATCAACGCAAAAGATATGTTGATCCTTTATGAGGGGAGGAATCCCTTGGGGAAGATCCCCTGCGGGAAGTCGCGAAAGATAGCCCTTTTCCTCAATGCACAACTGGTGGACAAGTTGTGATCCCTTTACCGAGGTTTTGCCTCTCTGATCTGTACTCCTTGGGGGATACTCTCTCCCAGTCACTTCACATTTCAATTTATAATTTTTACTCTTCATGGGAACCGACAATTATTCCTGGCAAATTGTATTCAGTGAGAGATGTATCCAAATTTCATCTTCAATTAGCATTAACGCATATTCTGCATTTCATTATCCCAGGCGAGGGAACCCAGAAAAAAGGCGATTCATGGTTCGCTCAAAATTTTACTTCATTCCCAGTATGCGCCCGATAACCGTTGCTCCTGTTTTTGTAAACTGATGGAGTTATTAGTTATTGAGGAGATAAAGTATGTTTGTAGTACGCCAGATTCGCAGTTTGGTTTCAAGAGAAATATTAGCCGCGAGCACGTGCATAGCCTATTATCTAATGTTTTTTTGGATGCAGATGCTAAAGGAGAAACCGTGGTACTTGCAGGCCACGACGTCCGCGGGGCTTTTGATTCGGGTATCCATGCGCAACTGCTTGTCTCTGCGTTTAAGAGAGGTCCCGACAGATCTATAATTGCTACTTATAAGAACATGTATTTTAAGTTGAAGGTTAGAGTAAGGGTACTAAAAAACCAGAGCCCGACTGTATCCGATTTCCTCATACCAGTACGAAAAGGCATTCGCCACGGGGCTTTATCATCACCGCCTCTTTAATAATAACAGTATCATCGAGGCTCAGAAGACGGTGAAAACGTGCTCTATTTTTCGTGGAATTGATTTGTCTCTGCTTAATTATGCCGACGACATTTTAAATCTGAGTATATCTGTCAGTGGCATATAGAGTAATTTCAGAGTTTTGTCTAACGAATATGCTAACATAGGCCTAAAATTCAACTCCAGCAAAATCGAGGTGGTCTTCTTTAATTGTCGTAAGAAAGAGTTGGCGCCTGTCATATTTGCACTAGGTAGTAATACTTTTACTGCAGCAACATCTATGACTTACCTTGGTATAATCTTAAAGCTATCCGGTCATGTCTAATAAATGATCTCAAACAGAAAGTCCGAAAAGCGTATGGGATGATTTTGCCATGCAAACGCCTATATAACCACCGCATTCTAGCACGGATCTTCAATTCCTTTGCCACCCCTCATATCTTAGCTTTGTCACCTTTCTGGTCTTTGTTTACTTTTGATGATAAAAAAACAATCCGTATAGTGTTCTATAAGTTTGCACAATATCTGCTTAGCATTCCCCCCTGGCGAAGAAACCGCCAGATTTCAGCACGTTACGGACTTGATGACCCCTTCGTCGTGATCGCGACCAGGATGGAAAAGTTCCTGAAATCTTTAGACCCGATGTATAGTATGTTTGAAGCTATAGTCAGTAATGTGTAATGGTTGCATTTTATGTAAATAGTTTCGCCATTGTTTTTTTTTAGTTATTGAAGTATTAATATAAGTTGTTCGTTTGTTCGATGTGTTTTGTTGTTTTCTTTTCATTTTTCTCTACTCCATTTTTACTTTTTTGTATTGCTAAAGATGGGCAATAAAAATCATTCATTCATTCAGTATCCTTATCGTATTCAGAGGCCTGTGTATTTTTGGCCTGGAACTATTTCAGATTATGCCAAGGGGCAATTTATTTTTTATTAAGATGTGGGGTTGTTTCCAAAGACGGAAACTGAGAGGCTAGTGCAGCCAATTCTTCATGATGGCTGGCATCATCAAAGGTGCCAGAAACTCATTCTCTGCTCCTCTCAAATGTAAATTCGTGAGAGCAAGAAAATTTGTGTTCTGATTGTGCTGCGCACGATCATTTTCTATGAACCTTGAGGACTTCAACTTCCAAAACCTAATGCGGATGCTATACGATAGAAACCAAGGTGGTTCTACGGTAGAGAGGTGTGGATAACGACAGGTCCTGACCCAAGCGGTGGAAGTAAAGGCACTGGTGGAAGAAAGAAGACAAAGTGATTTTGTGAAGTTGAAGTTAAGTGTTATATTTGTAAGGGTGGACCAGCGTGGTGCGTGGGTGGTCATTTATCTTACGGGGGGAGGTGTTGGGGTTCCACCCCTGTTTCTTTTCTTTTCAGATAAATAGCCCATTTTCTTTTCTGTAATTATATTTGCCTATAAGATAATTTTGATCCTAAGCTGAATTCTGGTTGCTAAGCTAGATCCTTCCGCAATAAGTAAGCTTTGATCTAAATTCTATTTTGGGCTTCCTGGTTTGAGTCATTGAAAGATAAAGTTAAGAAAAAGTAGAATGGGTTTTGAATGCGGATTGAGAGGATTGGCTGGGCCAAGCGAAGGTCCACCCCTATGAAAAGCTGCTGTACAGAATATTATTTTTGAGTTAGTCTATTCTGAGACCCCGTATAGGGAGTCTGTAATGGGACTTGATAGGTGTGTTTTTTGTGACCGTTTGGAAGAATAGAAGTAAGATATTTTCTACAAACTGTGTACTAGAATTCCCGGAACCCGGACAGGATAGGAACAGAGCTGCGAGATATCATCATTGTTATATTGACAGGGGGGTTCGTTACCTCCAAGGAGAGAGTAAGAGATTTTTAGTGGTAAGTAGTAGGAAGGGAACACGAACAAGATTCATCCAATCAGAGAGCTACAATCCCTGTACGAACAAGATCACATGTCTTTTTATAGGTCGATCAGAGATGTTTATATGCCTATTGAATCCGAACAGAAATTTACAACATTGCCAGATAAGAGCGAGTCTAACGGGACAGGATCATTGACACCTTTTTCTAGGTCAATCAGAGATAATTCTATGCCTATTGAATACACACGGGAGTTTATATCATTGCCAGATAAGAACGAGTCTAACGGAACAGAATCATTGACACCTATTTCTAGGTCAATGGATTTACGTAGGGTTTCTCTTAAATCGCAATTCAGCCTTGAGATTTTATTTATAATGATCACGCTAACAAAGGAACATTCAGTAATTACTTTTAGGGGATTATTTGGGCGAAACAAATTAATCGCCATTTTAGGAATTTTTGGGTGAAACAGTTTGAGACATTTTAGAGGATGATTTGGGGTGAAACTCTGTGGTCACTATAATAGACAAATACACAATATTGGATTAGTGAGAGAATTATGAGTATGAACCATCAATGACTCTAACCACAATGGACCTCAATCTCCAGGGGCCACCTTTCCCCAACCCCCAAGACCCTTCCCACCATTCCAACTTTTTTTGAGGAAACCCCCAAATTTTGAATATAGAGGCTCAAATTAAGAGCTAAAAACATGTAAGAAAAAAGTTAGCAAAACGTCAACATTGACCCCATCTTTCAGGATTTAGACAAGCGAATGCTTTGAACATCCAATTCTGTTACTTTTTACCTAACATTTTCAAATATGGCATTTAGAACGTTACCTCATTTTTTTTAAAGTCCCCCCATGACCTAAAATGTTTCCCCATTATGACTGTTGTATTTACGAACATTAGCGCATCAGCTATTCATGCAAATATCCACCAATAAAATCACTTTTAAAAGAAATTATCAGGACTTTATAATTATACACTTCAAAATATATATTTTCAAAGCACATTTTGAACAACTAATTTAGACGGTTAGAAATGCGATATAGATTGAAGTCGTTCGTGAAACGTTGAATCTTTCTTTGTTCCCTAATAAAATTTAATTCATCTGTGTTGTAAGAATCAGAGCAAATGTTTAGGAAATAATCAACAAGAGATGTAGCAACACCTCTGTTAACTTGTGGGGGAGAGGTGATTGGATTTAAAATGTAGTTATCAATTATTTTGTGAGGGTTTTCTGTAAATTGTAAAATACAGTTTATCAATGCTACGAATAATTAATACATCCAGAAACGATAATTTATTTGCATTTTCAGTTTCTAAGGTAAATTGTAAATTTCGGTTTATATGTATTGAGGTGATCTAGAAAGCACCTAAGTTCACTTTCTTCATAATTCCAGAGCGATATCACGCCATCCATATAACGCCCCCAATAGACATGCTTTAAAATATATGAATTTATGGTGTAATTTCGAAGGTGTTCCACATAAATGTTCGTTAATAATCCGGATAGTGGTGCTCCCATTGGGACACTATTTTTTTTATTGATAAAAAGAACTAATTACGGAACTGAAAATACACTGAATACTTATTACAAATTTTATTAGGGGGGCTTAAGTTTTTCCAATAAATCTAACGAATTACATATGTACGATTTTTAAGAATAAAGCGAAGATTTGAACGCTCTACATAACCATTACATTGTTTATGTAATTTCGATAAACCGTAAAACTTTGGGTCAACAGCTACCCCAGGGATGTATTTTAGGTTACTTTTTTCTCAAAATGGCATGATATATGCTAACGGCTATACTCGTTTACTTTAAGCCTATTTTTTTCACATTCTTTTATTATTTTTGTGACTCGAGTTCAGAAGAACATTTGAGGTGATGTTTTATTTTTAAGATGAGTTTGAAAAAAGAATAAATAGAGTTATTAATTGAAATGAAGGCAGATAGTTTGTCACTGTGCCAAAGACTCTTAAAAAGGACCCTAGAACTTTTAATTTTGAATCGATTTAGCTTCTTTAAATGTTTCAAAGATATTTCTAGCTATGATAGAGTGATGCTACCTATGATATTGCTTATATGTCTTTTTGAAAACCAGCGTGTATATAGTTTTTTCGTTTAATTGGAACGCTCCCTAAACGTTTCCTAGAAGTTTGACCTTAATACTCTAAGCAACATTAGTTACAGCAACTGTAGTTGTAGTACTAAAAGCATACACATAATGCTTTCAGGCTACTTCAAATCCTCGCACAACATACTCTTAAAGATCACAACATACTCCTAGAAATATCTTTGAAACATTTAAAGAAGCTAATTCGATTCAAAATTAATAGTTCTAGGGTCCTTTTTAAGAGTCTTTGGCACAGTGAAAAACTATTTGCCTTCATTTCAATTAATAACTCTATTTATTCTTTTTTCAAACTCATCTTAAAAATAAAACATCACCTTAAATGTCCTTCTGAACTCGAGTCTCAAAAATAATAAAAGAATGTGAAAAAATAGACTTACAGTGAACGAGTGCAACCGCTTGCATATTTCATGCAATTTTGAGAAAAAAGTAACCTAAAATGCATCCCTGGGGTAGCTCTTGACCAAAGGCTTTACGGTTTATCGAAATTACATAAACAGTGTATTCCCTTAAGGTCAATTGCAGCATGTATGAAAGCCCCATGCTTCCGATATTTTGAAAGTGGTTATGTAGAGCCCTCAAAACCTTTGCTTTATTCTCAAAAATCGTACATATGTAATTCGTTAGATTTAGTGGAAAAACTTAAGCCCCCCTAGTCAAAATTTTTAATAAGTATTCAATGTATTTTCAGTTCCGCAATTAATTATTTTTATCAATAAAAAAATGGTCTCCCAATGGTAGCACCACTATCCAGATTATTAACGAACATTTATATAGAACACCTTGAAAATTGGACCTTAACTTCATTCTTTTTAAAACATATCTATTGGGGGCGTTATATGGATGATGTGATATCGATCTGTAATTATGGGGAAAGTAAACTTAGGTGCTTTCTAGATTACTTTAATACACAGAAAACGAAATTTAGAATTTACCCTAGAAACTGAAAACGCAAATAAATTTTCGTTTCTGGATGTATTAATTATTCGTGGCATTGATTAACTGGATTTTACAATTTACAGAAAACCCTCACAAAATAATTGGTAACTACATTTTAAACCCAATCACCCCTCCCCAACAAGTTAAAGGAGGTGTTGTTACACCTCTTGTTGATTATTCCCTAAAAATTTGCTCTGATTCTTACAACACAGATGAATTAAATTTTATTAGGGAACAAAGAAAGATTCAACGTTTCACAAACGACTTCAATCTATATCGCATATCTAACCGTTTAAATCAGTCGGTCAGTATGTGCTTTGAAAATATATGTTTCGAAGTGTATAATTTTAAAGTTCTGGTAATTTCTTTTAAAGGTGATTTTATTGGTGGATGTTTGCATGATTAGCTGATGCGCTAAGGTTCGTAAATATAAAAGTCATAATTTTGGAAACATTTTAGGTCATGGGGGACTTAAAAAAAATGGGGTAACATTCTAAATGTCATATTTGAAAATGTTAGGTAAAAAGTAACAGAATTGGATGTTCAAAGCATTCGCTTGTCTAAGTCCTGAAAGATGAGGTCAATTTTGACGTTCTGCTAACTTTTTTCTTACACATTTTTAACACTTATTTGAGCCTCTATATTGAAAATTGGGGGCGTCCTAAAAAGAAAAGTTTGAACGATGGAGAGGGGTCTTGGGGTTGGGGAGAGGTGGCCCATTGAGGTTTAGGTCCATTGTGGTTAGAGTCATTGATGGTTCATACTCATAATTTTCTCACTAATCCAATATTGTGTATTTGTCTATTATAGCGACCACAGAGTTTCACCCGAAATAATCCTCTAAAATGTCTCAAACTGTTTCACCTAAAAAATCCCTAAAATGTCGATTAATTTGTTTCGCCCAAATGATCCCCTAAAAGTAATTTCTGGATGTTCCTTTGTTAGCGTGATCATTATAAACAAAATATCAGTGCTGAATTGCGATGTAAGAGAAACCTTACGTAAATCCATTGACCTAGAAATAGGTGTCAATGAGCCTGTCCCGTTAGACTCGCTCTTATCTGGCAATGATGTAAAATCCCGTCTGTATTCAATAGGCATAGAAACATCTCTGATTGACCTAGAAAAAGGTGTAAATGATCCTGTCCCGTTAGATTCGCTCTTATCTGGCAATGTTGTAAACTTCTGTTCGGATTCAATAGGCATATAAACATCTCTGATTGACCTATAAAAAGACATGTGACCTTGTTCGTACAAGGATTGTAGATCTCTGATTGGCTGAATCTTGTTCCTACAGGGATTGTAGCTCTCTGATTGGCTGAATCTTTTTCCCCCTCTATTCTACCTCGTTGGGGGTCAATGATCTTGTTCGTACTGCGCCTCCTGGCCCTTACTACTGTGGTAACTCAGGGCGGGTACCCTTGGCCTTAGAATTTGGCAATTTGTTTGCTCGATCACGTTATCATACCCTGGGGCAGGGTATACTGTAAATTGTGTATTACCAAACCCGATAATCACAGAACCGGTGTGGTGGACGCGGGCATCCCATAAAATTTGGCACCATCAGGGGCTTTCCATACAGTAAATGGTTTAGCACCATTTTTGCACCAATAAGTGGTGACACCCGTACCTTACCACACCAATACTGGTGGGATTGTGACCTACCAGTATAACACTGGTTCCAGCGGTGGTTACCGGTATAACAGCTCATTTGATTGGAAATTGAATTTTTCCTTTTTAATAATCGAAAGTAGAAAGTTCATTTGATTGGAAATTCAAAGGGCTAGTGGCCTTTTTAATAGTTGAAAGTGATGGAGGACAACTAACCGCCCTCTCAAACCCACCATTTCCCCATGAAAATTCAATCAAAGTTTATAGATAGCCATTTTGTTCAACGTAGTTGAAAGTTCCGGATATTATGTATTTAAGGATGACAAACCCCCCCAGAGCCCCCAGGGCAAAGGTTGTAAGTTATGCCCTGGGGGCATATAAAGTTTTTATAGATAGATTTGTCGTAAAAACTTCAAAAGAGGTTCATTCAATTGGAAATTGAGAGGGCTAGTGCCCTTTTTAATAGTCAAAAGTGATTGGAAGGTAACTAACCCCCTCTCACGCCCACCATTCCCCCAAACACATAAAATAAAAATTTTCAAATAGCCATTTTGTTCAACGTATTAGAAAGTTCTGGAAATTAAGTCTTTGAGGATGACAACCTCTCTGCCCCTACCAGCCCTCAGGGCAAGGGTTTTAAGTTGTGCCCTGGGGCATATAAGGTTTTTATATAAAACGTTGTCGTAGAAACTTCAAAAGGGCTCATTTGATTAGAAATTGAAAGGGTTAGTGCCTTTTTTAGTAGTTGAAAGTGATTGGAGAGCGACTAACACCCCTCTCACGACCTCCATTTTCCCAAACACATCCAATCAAAATATTGAGAAATCCATTTTGTTCAACGTAGTTGAAAGTTCTGGAAATTAAGTCCTTTAGAATGATAATCCCCACAAAGTCCTCAGTGCAAGGGTTGTAAGTTATGCCCTGGGGGCATATAAGGTTTATATAGAAAGTTGTTGTACAAACGTCAAAAAGGGCTCATTTGATTGGAAATTGAAATTGCCCTTTTTAATAGTCGAAAGTTCATTCGATAGGAAATTCAAAGGGCTAGTGGTCTTTTTAATAGTTGAAAGTGATGGAGGGCAACTAACCCCCCTCTCACGCCCACCATTTCCTCAAGAACATTCAATAAAATTTTATAGATAGCCATTTTGTTCAACGTAGTTGAAAGTTCTGAAATTATGTATTTAAGGATGAACCCCCCCCTAGAGCCCCCAAGGCACAGGTTGTAAATTATGCCCTGTGGGCATATAAGGTTTTTATAGATAGATTTGTCGTAAAAACTTCAAAAGGGGCTCATTCAATTGGAAATTGAGATTGCTAATGCCCTTCTTAAAAGTCAAAAGTGACTGGAGGATAACCAACCCCCCTCTCACGCCCACCCACCATTCCCCCAAACACATACAATAAAATTCTCAGATAGCCATTTTGTTCAACGTAGTAAAAAGTGCTGGAAATTAGGTGTTTGAGGATGACAACCACCCTGACCTCTACCAGCCCTCAGGGCAAGAGATGTAAGTTATGCCCTGGGGGCATATAAGGTTTTTATTGAAAGCGTTGTCGTAGAAACTTCAAAAGGGCTTGTTTGATTGGAAATTGAAGTGGCAAGTGCCTTTTTTAATAATTGAAAGTGATTGGAGAGCAACTAACGCCCCTCTCACGCCCACCATTTCCCCAAACATATCCAATCAAAATTTTGAGATAGCCATTTTATTTAACGTAGCTAAAAGTTCTGGAAATTAGATCCTAGAGGATAACAGTCACCCTGATAGCCCTTACGGTAAGGGTTGTAATTTATGCCCTGGGGGCATATTAGGCGTTTTTAGAAAGTGTTGTCGTAGAAACTCAAAAAGGGCTGATTCGATTGGAATCCGGAAGGCCTAGTGCCCTTTTTAAGTCTAAAATGATTGTAAGGCTTGACATTTTTATAGTAAAGATCGATGTGGCTATAATGTATTTATTTTGTTGTTGTTTAGACCAGGGCACTTCATATCGAAGGAGTTGTATTAGGAACTTCAAAAAGGGCTCATTTGATTGAAAATAGAAAGGGCTGATGCCCTTTTTAATAGTCAAAAGTAATTGAAGGGCAACTAATCCCCCTCCGACACCCACCCTCCCATTTTCCCATTATGTTTAAAAACTAAATTTTGCCTTAAGATTAAATCAAAATTCACTGTGTTAATGCTAATTCCCAATCTCTCAGCTGTATCCCAACAACGACTGAGGGTATTATGTTCAAACTTTCAGGGCTACTTCTGCTCTTAAGATTTAACCAAATCAAAATAGGGTAAGTTTGTCCGAGCTATCAAAGAAAGTAAACAGATTTTTTTGCGAATGGTATCAAGTTTTCCATTTTAGGTCATCTAGAGGAGTAATGAAACTAAATTTAACACTACTATTTGTGTCCAGATTTTTAAAAGGGTGTATATTGTTAAAAATTGCTGAAATTTTTTTTCCAACATACAAATAGCAGGCCAAACTATAAGGTCTTAAAAAAATATATTTAAAGTATTATTTTCTTTTTCCCTGAAAATACTATGTCAATATAAAACGAACATAAATTAATTAAAAAAACTTTTTCCACAAAATAAGTTTTTCAAAGAAAAGTAAAGAACTCCATTAAACCAAAAATAAGCAAAAATAAAATAGAATTATCTACCAAGCGTGAAACTATACCACAAATCAGCATCGATAAATAAATGAAACCCAAAACGAACAGAAATTACAATAAATAACCGAGTCAAACTCAAAACGAGCAGAAATTAACATAAGTTGGGCTCATAACTGGTTTTAAGTTGAATTAAATATGTAATTTAATTTTTACTTGTTTCGTGATTTGTTCATTCATCTATATCAATATATGTTACATTCATGCTTGATATTGTCATATATTTTGATCTCTCTTCGTTTTAGGTTTCATTTATCCTTTAATAGAAATTTCTGGTTGTTAGGAATTCTAATTATTACAGGACTTGTTCCTGCTGGTTTTAAATTTAATATGACTCTTTACTTTTCTTTATGGACTACTTTTCGGAAAGCTTTTTTAAAATTATGATGTTCAGTTTCAGAACGAACAGAAATTACAATAAATAACCGAGTCAAACTCAAAACGAGCAGAAATTAACATAAGTTGGGCTCAAAACCCCTATGCCTTCTCAAGGCCAGAACATAATTTGCACTTTACTGAAAACAAAAATACAAATGAATTTAAATTGTCAGTTTAATATACATATACTGATATTTAGTAATCAAAATGTTAATATTATTTGATTTATTAAAGTTATAAAAGTAAAAACATTTACTTTTACGCTATTGCGCTGCCTAAGTAAAGAACGATGTGGGCACAATGTATTATTAATTTTTGTTGTGGTCTTAGACCAGGACACTTCGTATCGAAGGAGTTGTCGTAGAAACTTCGAAAAGGGATCATTCGTTTGAAAATCGGAAGGGCTAGTGGCCTTTTTAATAGTCGAAAGTGATTGGAGGGCAAATAGCCCCCCTCCCACACCAATCACTCCCCCAAACTCATCCAATCAAAATTTTGAGATAGCCAATTCGGTCCAGCGTAGTTGATTTCCAGATAGAAAATATGTTTTTGAGGAAGACACTCCCCCACAAACCTCAGGGCAAGAGTTTTAAGCTATGCCCTGGGGACATATAAGAACGATGTTGGGACAATGTATTATTTATTTTTTTTTTTCCTTTAGAGCAGGGCACTTCATATCAAAGAAGTTGTCGTAGAAAATTCGAAATGGGCTCATTCAATTGGAAATTGAAATAGCGTGTGCCCTTTTTAATAGTCGAAAGTGATTGGATGGCAACTAACACCCCTTCCACGCCCAGCATTTCCCGAAACACATCCAATCAAAATTTTGAGTTAGCCATTTTGTTCAGCGTAGGTGATTTAAGATAGAACTTATGTCCTATCTTTAGAACTTATATAGAGCTTATGACACTCTCCCACAGCCTTCAGGGCAAGGGTTTTAAGTTATGTCCCCGTTTTATTTAAGTCTTTGTCGTAGAAACTTGAAAAAGGGCTCATTCAATTGGTAATTCAAAGGGCTAGTGCCCTTTTTAATAGTCAAAAATATAATAGCCTCTCAATTACTTGGACTGTCTTTCTTGGCTTTTCTCTGTCTACTATTAGCCATGTCTTGATGCAACCTGTACAACCTACTGCAAAATACTTGATAACTTCAATTCGAAAGTGATTTGAGAGCAACTGAACCCCCTCTCACGCCCACCTTTCCCCCGAACACATCCAATCAAAATTTTTAGATAGTCATTTTATTCCACGTAGTTGAAAGTTTTGAAAATTAGGTCTTTAAGGATGACAACCCTTCCCCCCCACAGCCCTCAGGGCAAGGGTTGTAAGTTATGCCCTGGGGGTATATAAGGTTTTTATTGAAAGCGTTGTCGTAGAAATTTCAAAAGGGCTCATTCAATTTGAAATTGGAAGGGCTAGTGCCTTTTTTAATAGTTGAAAGTAATTGGAGAGCAAACTAACGCCCCTCTCACGCCCACCATTTTCCCAAACACATCCAATCAAAATTTTAAGATATTCATTTTGTTCAACCTAGTTGAAGGTTCTGGAAATTAGGTCCTTTAGGATGATAGCCCCCTCAGGGCCCTCAGTGCAAGGGTTGTAAGTTGTTCCCTGGGGGCATATAAGGTTTATATAGAAAGTTGTTGTCACAAAGGGCTCATTTGATTAGAAATTGAAATTGTCCTTTTTAATAGTCGAACGTTCATTCGATTGGAAATTCAAAGGGCTAGTGGTCTTTTTAATAATTGAAAGTGATGGAGGGCAACTAACCCCCCTCTCATGCCCGCCATTTCCCCAAGAACATTCAATCAAAGTTTATAGATTGCCATTTTGTTCAACGGAGTTGAAAGTTCTGGAAATATGTATTTAAGGATGACAGATCCCCAGAGCCCCCAGGGTGAAGGTTTTAAGTTATGCCCTGGGGGCAAATATGGTTCTTATAGATAGATTTTTCATCAAAACTTCAAAAGGGGCTCATTCAATTGTAAATTGAGAAGGCTAGTGCTCTTTTTAATAGTCGAAAGTGATTGGAGGGTAACTAACCCCCCTCTCACGCCCACCACTCCCCCAAACAAATCCAATAAAAATTTTCAGATAGCCATTTTGTTCAACGCAGCAGAGAGTTCTGGAAATTAGGTCTTTGATGATGATAACCACCCTGCCCCCCACTAGCCCTCAGGACAAGGGCTGTAAGTTATGCCCTGGGGCATATAAGGTATTTATTGAAAGCTTCGTCGTAAAAACTTCAAAAGGGCTCATTTGATTGGAAATTGAAAGAGCTAGTGCGTTTTTTAATAGTTGAAAGTGATTGGAGAGCGACTAACGCCCCTCTCACGCCCACCATTTCCCCGAACATATCCGATCCAAATTTTTAGATAGCCATTTCTTTTAACGTAGTTGAAAATTCTGGAAATTAGGTCTTAGAGGATGACAACCACCCTAACATCCTTTAGGGTAAGGGTTGTAATTTATGCCCTTGGGGTATATAAGGTGTTTTTAGCAAGCGTTGTCGTAGAAACTCCCCAAAAGGCTGATTCGATTGGAAATCGGAAGGCCTAGTGCCTTTTTTAATAGTCAAAAGTGATTGGAAGGCTTGACATTTTTGTAGTAAAGATCGACGTGGGTATATTGTATTTTGTTGTTGTTGTTTAGACCAGGGCACTTCGTATTGAAGGAATTGTCGTAGGAGCTTCGAAAAGGGCTCATTCCATTGAAATAGAAAGGACTGATGCCCTTTTTAATAGTCAAAAGTGATTGAAGGGTAACTAATTTCCCTCCCAGGCCCACCCTCCCATTTTCCCATTATGTTTAAAAACTAAATGTTGCCTTAAGATTAAATCAAAATGCACTGTGTTAATGATAATTCCCAAGAAGTCATCTCAGCAGTATCCCAAGAACGACTGAGGGTATTATGTTCAAACTTTCGGGGCTACTTCTGCTTTTAAGATTTAACAAATCAAAATACCGTAAGTGTAACCAAGCTATCAAAGAAAGTAAACAGAATTTTTTGTGAATGGTATCAAGTTTTTCATTTTAGGTCATCTAGAGGAGTAATGAAACTAAATTAAACATTACTATTTGTGTCCAGATTTTTAAAAGGGTGTATATTGTTAAAAATTACTGAAATTTTTTTTTTACAGCATATAAATAGCAGGCCAAACTATAAAGTCTTAAAAAAGAAAAGATTTAAAGTGTTATTTTCTTTTCCCCTGAAAAGACTATGTCAATATAAAACGAACAGAAATTAATCAAAAAAAACTTTTTTCATAAAATAAGTTTTTCACAGAAAAGTAAAGAACTCCATTAAACCAAAAATAAGCAAAAATAAAATCAAATGATCTACCAAGCGTGAAACTACCACAAATCAGCATGGATAAATAAATGAAACCCAAAACGAACAGAAATTACAATAAATAACCGAGTCAAACTCAAAACGAGCAGAAATTAGCATAAGTTGGGCTCAAAACCCCTATGCCTTCCCAATGCCAGAACATAATTTGCACTTTACTGAAAAAAAAAAAATACAAATGAATGTGCATTGTCAGTTTAATATGCATATACTGATATTTAGTAATCAAAATGTTAGTATTATTTCATTTATTAAAGTTATAAAAGTAAAAGCATTTACATTTTTTTCAGTAAAGTGCAAATTATGTTCTGGCCTTGGGAAGGCATAAGGGTTTTGAGCCCAACTTATGTTAATTTCTGCTCGTTTTGAGTTTGACTCGGTTATTTATTGTAATTTCTGTTCGTTTTTGGTTTCATTTATTTATAGATGCTGATATGTGGAAGTTTTACGCTTGGTAGATTATTTTATTTTATTTTTGCTTATTTTTGGTGTAGTTCTTTACTTTTCTTTGAAAAAGTTTATGAAGAAAGTTTTTTTTAATTAATTACATAAAAGAAAACACTATCCAATTAGATATATATTAAGAAAAAAATTTTACTCTTCACCAAAGTAGCGCTTTTTCTTGGTTCTTCTTTTTTGAGCATCCCTATATGGGCAAAGATGTCACAAGTAAAGGATTATCGACAAAGTAAGGGATTTACATGTTTATGTTGTTTCGTGCTTTTACACTGTAATTTTATTTTTATGAATGTTTTGTACACATTTCTTTCGTTTTCATTATTTTTTCATTATATTAACCGGCCACTTTGAAAGAGGTCGGACACATTTTTGGATGCTCAGAGGACACATTTATGGAGCGAGACGTAGGCATTTAGGCAACCCTGTCATTATTAAGATAAGAATGGCATAGCTTTTCGAGTAGTCTAAATACAAGTTAAATATGGATGTAAGACAAATCTAATGTTATTGAACCTCAGATATGCTGTTCATCGTCATGTGCCATTAAGATATTTTTATAGAGGATTTATAATGAAAAAATTCTAGATTATAGACTTAGATAGCCAATACCTTAGATACCTTATTAGGAATTAGGCCAGGATACCACCAGATGGCTAATTTGCCAGTGTATATACATACAAATCTTGGTAAATATTTGCCAAATCATATTATTGACTTATGAATAAAGTGAATATACCACTTGTTGCCTTTTTGGTAGATATATATCAAATCATATTATTGAGTTAGGAATAAAGTAAATACACCATTTGATGCCTTTTTTATGCTGATTACGAATATAATAACCATTTCTATTGGAAATGAATTTTAGCCCCCCCCTATATATGCCAATTCAGGGTATATATTTATACATTAGGGGGGGGGGGGGTAGGGGTAAAGTTTAAACTTACCTTCCATTTACATCAGAAACAAAATTAGCCCTCACCCCCCTAATGTAGAAATATATACCCTGAATTGGCATATATAGGGGGGCTGAAATTCATCTCTGATAGAAATGGTTATTATATTTGTAATCAGCATAAAAAAGGCATTGAATAGTGTATTCACTTTATTCCTAACTCAATAATATGATTTGGTATATATTTAGGTCAATATATACCAAATCATATTATTGAGTTAGGACTAAAGTGAATGCACCATTCAATGCCTTTTTTTATGCTGATTACAAATATAATAATCATTTTTGTCAGAAATAAATTTCACCCCACCCCTGTATACCAATTCAGGGTATATTTTTGCACATTAGGGGGGTGGGTAAATATTTACCAAACCATATTATTGAGTAACAACTAAAGTGAATATAGCCTACCATTTGATGCTGATTACAAATATAATAATCATTTCTATCAGAAATGAATTTTAGCCCCCCCCCCCCTATATATGCCAATTCAGGGTATACATTTCTACATTAGGGGGGGGGCAAATTATATTTTTGATATAAATGGGAGGTAAGTTTAAACTTTACATTTCTGATAGAAATGATTATTGTATTTGTAATTAGCATAAAAAAGGCATTGAATGGTATATTCACTTTAGTTGAATACCTTCTCTGAACATACTTTAGCCCATAGACCCACACCTGAAAGTTACATTTTTCTAACCTAACCCCTTTCCAAGATAGCCAAAAGTAACTAAAGTAGAATTTTACCCAAATTATATATTCTCTATGAATTTTCTTAATGCTTGTTTGTCAAATTTGTCTGTCAACATTGCTTGTTTGCCATTAATTTATTTTGAAAAGAAGAGTCTTGTATAGAAAATTTACTGAGAATGTATAATTTTATTTGGTCATTGGGGGAGGGGAGATATTGAAGTGATGGACTTATAGGAGGGATATAATTAAGTATTTCAGAATGTTCTTAAGTAGTTTCCAAAATGTCATAGTGTTTCCTACTCAGTCAACACACCACTACACTAGAACCCTTTGTTTTAACTTAAAGATTCTATGTCTAATATTGGATACCATTTTCTCAAAGCAGGTTCAATCTTTATTTTTGTGCCTAAGATCATGATCAGCTAATGACTGTCAGTGTATTGAAAATGTTTAGCATTGTTTATAGCTAAAGTATCCAAGCTAATCACATTCTTATTGAGGAGATTTAGAAAAATTCCATAGTCAAATAATCAAATTTTTAGGTAATAATTCTGCTTTACAATGCTTATTTTTGATAAAGTCTGTCCAAGATTGACTTTACCTGTGATTTAGATCCTTTTTTTTAACAAATTTTAAGATTCTTTGTCCAAGATTAGACACCATCCTCTAAGAATAGGCTCAAGCTTTAAATTGGTGCCCAAGATTAGGCTCCACTATTGGCTATCACTGTATTTAAAATCTTCAGCATAGTTTATAGCTAAATTATTCAATGTAATCACATTCTTATTAAGACAGTTCAGAGAAATTCAATGAAAAAAGCAATCAAATTTTTTGGTGGTGTAATTTTTTCATGGTGGTATCAAGTTTTTCAGTGATTTAACTGTTGAAGTGCTGATTAGCTGTCTGATTATTAGGCATCTTGTTATGTTTTATTTAATCCTTGTTAAAGCAGGAAAAAAAATGCAAGCTTAAGTTCTTAGAAGATTAATATGTTTCTATCTGTATTGGTTAAAACAATCTTACCTTGTCTAGAAGAAAATTACCTCTGTCAAGAAAATCAATGCACAATGATAATGTTAGAAGTGATTTTTTGGTATATAGGGGAGAGTTGGGTATGTTGGGATGCCGGTACATTGAAACACATTTACTTTTGACAGAAAACTTTAAGCTAAAAATCTGCCACTACTCACACCTCCAATGCCATCTCTTGGACTATCTGTAGATGTAGTATAGTGGTTGCATGTACAACTTTCTACCGCAAAATTTAGGTAAGAATTTTTTATGTGAATTTTGAAAAATATTTTTGCTTTGCAAAATTCTACAGTACTCATAGGTAAGTAGCTTCTAGAAAATTGCTGATAGGCCATTATATAGAGAAATTTATGAGCTTTTGGATGGTATAAATTTTGTTGTGTTCTTCTGCCATCTTGTGGCTGATCTAATTTTTTTTGTAAGTTTGTATTGTTAGGGTACCCTGGGACACATGTTCCAGGGTACACTGGGACAGGCTCAGTTCATTGTGTCCCAGGGTATTGCTTTAGCCTAGAGAACTTTCAACAGTAGCTTCTTGTCTTATGTTGACTTCTTTCTTTTGTTTTTTACTTTTGATGGGCCTTGTGTTAGAAGAACTTAAACTTTATATATAAACTAAAAACTCTTTCTTTCCTTTTAGAATCCCAAAAAACAAGAAAAGCTGATCCATTGCTTTACATCAGGAATAAGGAGGACATGAAGAAAGTAGTACAAGCTCACCTTGTTGGGATGCCACTTGAAGCAGCTGCTGAAGTTTACAATGTCAAACAGTCAACTCTTAGCAGATATGCCACTGCGTTTTATAATGGAACAGATGAAGAAAAAGAAGAGTTTAGTTACACTCCTGCCTATGACAACAGGTGAGTATCTACAAGTGAGCAGGAGCTTCAACTTGAAGAGTACATCCTTCAAGCAGCCCAAATTCACTATGTTCTCTCCAGGAAGAGAGCCAGAGAGCTTGCTTGGCTTATGGCAAAACAAAATGGACTTGCATATTCATCAAGCTGGAAAACAGAAAAGTCTGCTGACAAAGACTGGTTGTATGGCTTTCTTAGAAAGCATCCTTCGATTTCACTTTGAAAGCCAGAACCTACAAGTATCCAGAGAAATCTTGGTTTTAATCATGTTGCTGTTGACAACTTTTACAGGAATTTTGGGGAGTTGTATTCAAAATTCAAGTTCCTGGTTTGCCAGATCTTCAACCTCAATGAGACTGGGCTCACAAATGTCCAAACCAAGTGTCAAAGAGGGCTGAGCCTGAAGGGAGTAAAGCAGATTGGTGCTATGACTTCCCAAGAGAGAGGAAAGCTGGTGACTATGGTGGGCACTGTAAATGTCAAGGGAGGATTTATTCCAGCCTTTCTGATTTTCCGTTTTGTAGAAGGCTTCTTGATGGAGCCCCCCCCCCCAAAGACTGCTGGAATAGCAAGTGGCAAGCCTGGAAATGCTTGGATGACAAAGGATCTGTTTTTGCTGTATTTGGAGCATTTTGTATTGCATGTCCACCCATCTCCTGAGAATCCTGTCTTGATTCTGATGGACAAACATGAAAGTCACACCAGTTACGATGCAGTTTCGTTGGCCAAAGAAAAGGGAATATATTTACTTACGTTCCCGCCGCACACATCATCCAGGTTGCAGCCTCTTGACATTTTGGTTTATGGACCTTTAAAGACTTACTGGTCACAGGCCAGCTGAACACTGGATTGTGGAAAGAGTCTGACTTTCTTCCTGCTTTGTGACAAGAAGATACTACTGAGGTGGGAAATCAGTCTGCCGCTGTTGACGAAAATTTACCAGATCTGCAAGAGCTTTGATTGAGCCAGAGACCCAGTACTACATCCCATTCAACCTTGTTTGTTGTGCCAGAAGATATTATACCCCTGCCAAGAAGGGAAACTAGAAACAGAAGGACAGGCAAGAAGCCTGGAGTATCCAAGATATTGACTTCTACACCAGTGAAAGACTTGATCCAAGCTGCTGAAAATGAAAGGAAGACAAAAAAAAGAGAAGAAGGATCTCAAGAAAAGCAAGAAAGCAGGTCCTGCCAAAAAGCCAAAGATCCAGAAGAAAACTAACAAGAGATTGCTGACGTTCAGTGGTGAAAACAGAGATGAAGCAGGACCAGTGGATTTTGAATGTGATGACAATTCTCACAACTCGTTCTGCTCTGAAGATATCCAATTGGCGGAAGAGAAGTCTGAGACTCCCAGTATCTGTTGTGGTAACTTTGTTCTAGTTGAGTACAAGGGGAAAAAGGGATCGAAATTCTACACTGGTGAAGTGCTTCAGGCAGAGCCAAACGGCTACACTGTCAATTTTTTGAAACGAAGCATTCCAGCCCGGAGGTTTACTTTTCAAAAGAGTGCAATGAAGCATTTGTCAATAGCTCAGAAGTAGTGATGAAATTGCCAGTTCCAATAGTCTTGGGTGGAACTAAACGCATTGCCAAGATGATCAGCTTTGATGCAGACCTCACCAAATACTCTGTTGAATAATTTTTCAACTAAGCTTATTGTATTTTTACAGTTTTCTGCCACAAAATATACAAAGTTTTAATTGATTTATCATGGTGTCCCAAAGTACCCACTGCTCTGACCCATAGTACCCACACAAGTGGTACTGTGGGATAAAACAGGACCCTCTCTAAAATATGTCTTGCTAATTTGAGTGCAAGCAATAGAAATCTGAGAAAAATCCCAGTAAAAACCAAATGATTTTGCCACAGATTGAGGTTTGATACAAGAAAATCAGACTGTAAATGTAGGAGATATTGAGCTTTAAGTTGAACTTGTCCCAGGGTTCCCGACTATCCCCTAGTTCATTTTTGGAAATAGAAGAGTCCAGGTCTTCTTGCTTACTTTTCATCCCATTAAACATCTAAAGTATATTAAATATCAAAATCAAATATCTTAGAAAAAAAAGCAAAAGGATCAGAATTTTTGTTTTGAATCAGGATATTTGGTATTAATTCCCAAAAACTTATGAGAGATATGGAATTTTTGCTTAGGTTTTCAAAAAGATAGTATGCAGTTTTGTCAGTACTCAAAATTATTTTATTCTTACAAAGTTTAGCTTAAAAGCTAGGACATTTTACTTGGACAAAATATAGGGAATTTACATAATCAAAACTTTACAATAGAAAAAGTCAAACAATGAATTTTATTCATGGAAAGCCCATGTAAGCTCCTTTTCTCAAAAGATCATGATCTGTCCATTCTCATGGGGGAAAAACATTTATCTTGTCTTGAACAAAGTTATCCCTAAGATGTTAAGGGAATTGATACTGATCTTTGAAGTTATCTCTTAGTGTACAGTTCATTTTCAAATATAGAAGAATCTTTTTGATATCTTTTTGCTTACTTTTCATGGCATTAAAAGTCTAAGATATATATTCTTTAGGATATTATCTAAAGTATGTTCTTTAGGATCTTGTTTGTATTTCTCCAGTTCTTACATTGGAACATATCAGAAGAAAAATTGTTGCCAAATTGTGTATTAAAACCCCCCTCTGGGGTATGTGTCTATTTTACCCAGTACAATTTTCAGTCTATTGTCTTCAGGTAACATAAATAGACCCTCAGAGATCCTAAGTCACTAATAGACAAATCAGTAATTGTATTTTCAGTGTATATTTAGATAATACTTTGTTCAAGGTATTTAATTAAAATGTAATCCCCAAACTTATTTCAGGATGTCAAGAGAAGCTTGTCTGGTGTTTTGGATTCAGTTGAAGGGTTGCTTGGGGTTGTGATTACAGACAGAGATGGAGTAAATCTTATTAAAGGTACGGCTAGCCTAGAAAACAGAATTTGAAAATTAAAAATATAAGCGGCAATTAAATCTTACTTTAAAAAGATTATTCTGCTTTTTGAAGTCTAATAACAGAAAAAATGAACTCTAATTATTGCAACATTTAAGACCCTACAGAGTGTTTTTTTTATATATACACTTTTCTGCACATATCTTCTTGGATTTATTTACTGAACTTTATCAAAGTAATTAACTAAGAAATGTTGAAGCTCTATTCATTTTGTTTATTACTGGCCTATATTAAGTAAATATTCTACAGAAATAATATAACTGATTTGAGCTAGCTTTGAACTCCAAGGTGTGACACATGACGTGTGCCGGAAGAATGTTATTTGAACAAATATGGTGGCATCATTGTAAAAAAAATCAAAAAAAAAAAATCCAAAGTGCCCATTGTTCAAAACTTGCAAAAAGATTCCCATAAACTGAAATTCCATAAAAATGTGTAATTAATTTGTTAATAAAAAGACAAACAAAAAATTAGTCTTTACAAATATATTATTTGAACCATGTAACCCCTAATGACTCTTACAACTTGTGTGTACACATGTCTTACTAGTGAGGAGTGGAGATTGGGGCAGAGGAATTTTTTGGGGGAGGAGAAATATTTCCCATCTTTCTTTCCCTCTGTGTAGGTGTAGGTTCATACTTAATTGCCAGAGTTCATGAAAAAAAAAATGTATACATCTATAGGGTTCTTCTTCTAAAGAATAAGTTTTAAAAGGATTTCTCTTATTTGAATCATTCCTTTCTGATTGGAGCATTACAGTTGAGATAAACGGTTTTCTTTCACATCTAATAAGAAATGAGAGTATTGGTGTCTCATGGAGGTCCAGTTGATGTCCTTTATCACTTTTGATTTTTATCTATGATTTTTCTAGCATTTCAAAAGGAAATTGTGTTGCAACGTTATTTGTGGAGGATATAGGATTAACAGTTGAAGGTGAACCATGTACTTTGATACTTGGAAATTAAACAGTAATTGTAAAAAGTGTAGAAAATATCTGTCACTGGTTTTCATCAATGAACAAGTAACAGGTTATGCTGAAACAGAATTCATGGTTTTTGTCAGTACAAGGACTATTAATAAGATAATATTTCCGGAATTATAATTGGGAATCATACAATTAAATTAGTTGGATCAATTGTTGTAGCAATTATTATAAGCATTACTATGGTATGTAAATCTTGTCATGGTGAATTCTGATTTACTGTCCTTTGATTGAATCTTATTTAAACTGTTGCCCAACAGTTTATCTGAGTACTTTTTCATCATTTATAATCAATCCTCATGTTTCCAAATCAAAGCAGTGAGATTGAAGGGAATTATTTCAATAGACAACGTAATCTTCCAGGTGCCTCAGAAACTAGACCATGTTTTATTGTTTGAAACTTTTGAATTTGACTCAGAGAGAAGTGAAGAAGGCAGTATGGCTTTTCGCTATCCAGCGTCATAATGATTATTTTTATGTTAAATCTTGTCAGTAGTCAGGGATGGTTGTGAGGCGTGGGAGCTCCAAAAAACGGAGGAGGATTTGCTGAATGCCTTTCAAAGAAATTACCCACAGATTATTTTGGGTACTCTTCTGAGTGACAGTATCTCAAACAGTAAGCTGTAAAAAAATGTGGTTCAATCCTGCTTTCTAGGGATATATTGAGAGAAAGTTTGAGATGGCTAGGACATGTTCTGTGGATGAAGGATGACAGAAAGCTAAAGATCTTCCTTGTTGGGCAACCGTCTTGGGCCAAATGAAAAATAAGTCGTAAATAAATGGAGTAGGAGGATGTTATAATGACAGATTTAAGAGAAATGGGAATTTCTTGGGAGGGTGTAAAGAGGGATGTTTTGAATAGATTGGGTTGGAGGAGGAGCATGCGTAGCTGTGTTGGCCTCAGGCAGATCAGTGCTGCAGTGAGTTGTTAGTAGTATTAGTAGTAGTAGCTAGCGAGATCGCTAGTAGATTTACTTATCATGAGCCTCCTACACTTAAAACCAAGAGATGAAGTTGTTCAATCTGATATGTGGTCCCTCATATTTCTAACAAGTATAGTATGAGAGAAAGTCTTTTTCCTTACGTATCTGTAACTTATTTAAAATATTAGTCAGAAAGAATTAAAATACATCGTAATAGAAAAAGCCTTAATGACAAGAAGTGAGAAGGGGTTTATTTATGGATTTATGCTGATTCCTTTTGGTTGTCTTGAGGTTGGGGCGTTTCCTACTTCTTTTAATCGGACTTTTTATTCGTTTGTTTATCAGTATGTGCCCATGGATTTTATATTTTAGTTTTCTTTCTTATTGTTGTTTTGTTTCTTTTTTTTACTAGTAATAGTTTTATTGGTTTTATTCAGGAGTTTATCCCCAGCCCTATGAGCCATTAGCTCTATGTTGATATAATTTAATTTATTTTGTTTTATTATGTATTTCGTCAATAAATCTTATCTATATATTTATGACCTAATATTTTATTGCTGGTCATTTTGTTTGAAATCATTGCTTCTATTGATGTTCCCATTATTGTTACTGTCATTATTTGAATATCTAAGATTCCAATAAAACCGTTCAAAATTGTTTTCATAAGAGAATGACCAAGCTTAAAAAGTTCTCTATTCATGAAAATACTATCATTAATTGGTGTTTTTATTTAACACATTGCATCCAATGGTTAGTTTAATGGTTATGTTTTATTGAATTTTACCTGCACTGGACGCTGGTATTCTCACCGTGAGGTTTTTTCCATGTCCATCATCCACCCTCCTTCTTACGAAGAAAACTTACAAGATTGCGTTTACAACGGTTGTTTGGGAACCGCTCCTATACAGGATTATCTTAAATCTTTTAGAGTTTCGATCATGCTCATGATCATGATTACAGAAACTTTTTTCGTTTGTTTTTATTGCTCTTGGGACCTCGTATTTGACCATGTGTTAAAATTGGATCGTCTTGATTGAATACAGAGGGACTATTCTGAAAGAAATTTTGTTTTGGACAGTTGATATTTATTTGGGTTTAATTACTAGGAAAAGAAAACAACATACGTGAGGTGGTATATGGCCATAGGTCTGCACAAACTAGATTTTTGGAAGGGGGTGAGTGGGGGTGTTGTGTTGAAGAGAATTTCCAGGATTATTGGGATATGATGTTGAAATAAATTAATTTTTTGGGCCAAAATACCCATGTGTTTCTTTGTCATTGTACTTACTGTATTATCTCTCTTTATATTCCTTTAGACCAATGTTAGATCAAAAATTACTTTCACTCTGACCTTGACTATGGAAACTTGAAAGGTTTTATTTAATCCTCGCGAATCTATAGAAGGGAAGGAAAATTATAGAAAATTTTTCAGGGTATCTAACCAATGGAGGACCTTCTGTTCTCTTTGGTTTGGGTGCAGTTTTCATATACATTTGCTTTAATTTGTCAAGCAAAGAAGTAATCAAAATTTTAGCCAAGTATTTGGCCTATGCTCTATTATGTCTTAACTTTTTAGTCATTTCATTTGCTTGTAGCAACAACCTCTTCTTGTCCTGAACTTGCCTTGAAACTGAATTTTCTTGCTACTTTTGGTATGGCAACTGAACAAGCAAGTAAACTAGGAGTGGGGAAGAACAAGCTAATCATCACCTCTTATGGAAACTACCAGGTTTGTTCTTTCAAAATATAAATTTTTATTTTGTTCTATTTGTTACCGAAAAAGTACTTGTTGAATTCTGTTTCTGTTATTTTACACTGTGCTTCTTTATACACTTTGTACGCATCACAGTAGACAGAATATACCAGTATGATCATTCTCTATCTCATCCATTATAAAAACCCGGACCGGGGTGCGAGTGCTCCGGAGAACGTTTTTGCAGATATAAACATAGGCGAAGTCAGATTAGCGGGAATGCAGGTTAGTCTGTTTCCGTCTGTTTCCATCAAAGTGCATTGAAACAATCGAAACAGACGGAAACAGACTAACCCGCATTCCCGCTAATGCAGAAATAAGTGGGAGGAGCTTTTTGTGAACGAAGACCAGAAATGATCTGCGATAAGCTTACTGGAATATTCTGTCTACTGTGGTACGCATCAAATATGACAGAATGCAGGGGTTCATTTTAACATTAACATAATATCAACTTGCTATATCAACGTTTCTAAAACACGTAGCATTTTATATTATTTCAAGAATTGGGGTTGAGATACAAAGGGGAGCATTTTCCCATGGATATGGAAGTGCTGCCATCTATTATTACTAAATGAAAAGTAAAATAAGCCTTTTTAAAATGAAACCCCCCTACCCTTTACTCTAAGTTTTGACTTCTATGTCCCCAATTAACAACTAATGCTTTAAGGCAAGTGGAATGAGTATGGGATAAATCAAATTTATCACAGTACCTCAAGAATGACAGGGTTTATTGATGTGCATTGGCTGTAAACAGCCAATTTATCAGTTCAACTTTTTAGCGCAATTAGTAAAGATGGGGGGATGTTAAGGGGTAAAAAGAGTAGACTTATTACCCCCTCAGTATCCAAACTGTATGCTTCATCCTATAGATAAATAGAAAGACAGATAAGTGTATATTAAAGCCAAATATACAGTCATGAACATAGTAGAATAACATAAATGAAAGGCACCAATTTCATAAACTTTGATCAGCGATCATATAACACTTCAGTGAAATATTACATTAAACTAATAATAGTACTTAATACTTGGAAATACGATCATTGAAAAAAACACTTAACACTTGGAAAAAAAATTTAAATGAAATGTAACATTTACTTTATATAAGGATTTTTTTTTTTAGTTAACAAAATTTTCAGATACCTTGCTATTCTACAAATAAACTGAGGCGACGTGCTATTTAAGATACCTAGAAGTGTCAGCTCAATTTTTCCAAATATCCCTTCCCTTATCGTAGAGAGCCCCTGGCACCGGCCCAAGCAATGCACCAAATATTCCTCTTTAACTCTGCAAAGCAGGCAAGTATATCTGTCTTCATTGGAACATCTTTCTTTAGAATATATTTTAAATCTTGCGCTAATTGGGAGGCAATTAGCCCTGAACTGCGTCCACAACGTCAAATATCTAGCTGGTAAATTCAGCTTAAAGTAGAACTCCTGCCATGAACTACATTAACATCATTATAAAACTTGAATGTTTCTGATTTTTTTATCTCCTCACTCCATTTTTGGATCACTTGATTCTCTAATGCTATCTCAATCTCATTCTCCCAATTGTATTTATATCCATTGGTCCTCTACCTTCATTCCAAACAAAAGAAATCCTGTTTTGTCTAAAATGTCTTTTATTTTTAGTGGCCATGATCTTTTTTCTCCTGTGAGAATAAATCTTCATAAGCTGCCTTAAGCAACCTCTCACTCGGTTGGTGGACGACTCTCAACCAAAATTTAATCATTGAGTTGCTTAGATCACCATTTAAAACTGGGAATGAGTCCTTCTATCCAGCCCAAACAATCTCTTAAAGTACCCTAATTGAACACAATTAGGGGACTTTAAGAGATTGTAATTTATTATATTTCTCTTCTTTAGTTAAATTATTTAAAGAGCAAGTACCATTATTGAAGTGTTGTACTATATCATTATTAGTTTTTTTCCGTTAATTGTGCTTTTGTGTCCCGAAATCTAACATATATGTTGTTAATACTTTCCCCTACATATTGTAAACCACAGATTTTTTCATTCTAATAGATAAATAATATTAGATGTTTTACAATTTACATTACTCATGAGTAAACATTGAATTTTTTTATTATACAAAGTGCTTTGTACGAAAGACTGAGGGGTGAAATAATCTCGGCAAAGAAAACAACGACCAGTACACTTATCAATATCCGGTAGACCGCCTTGAATGTTACTAGTATCCTTTCTAATTATTAAAATATCAAAAAATAAAACCATATCGACATACCAAACAAAATCCAAACCATACCCGAAAGTCAAGCCCATTTCCGTCCACCATAAGACCTTTCTAACTACCGAAAAAAACAACAAATAATTAACAGTTTCATGTTAATAACCTGGGTCAGGGTTACGGTCTACTGGGAAAAAAGACGATTCCTCCACCTGCACTAGATCCAACCTGAAATCATACAGTGTGTTGCAGTTAACTATTTGGTTAAAAAAACTACTTTCTTAATTAAGTAACTAAGATAAATGAGCACTTGAACAAGGTCTAGACCTTACTCGTCCATCCCATCACCTAGGACAAAGCAGTAAATCCAATCCAATAGCTAAAAAATTATGTCCAAATTAGAGCAAATTCAACATTGATAAATATAAGTTATTGTCCCAAAACCAAGCAAAAGCATCTTAAGTCTACAAAATTTTTAATATTCCCTAAGTAATCACCTCATATCAGGGCTCCTCAGAGGAAAACTCATTTGCCAATACGGCTTCGGCATTTAAATTTCCTTACCCAGGCAAATGAGCGCTCCTGCCATAGAACCATATGGCATCCCCTTATGTACTGTCACCTGTAGAATACCTACGGAAACTCAAATAACCAAAAATAAAAAAATACCCACAAAAATTTGCAAATCTTTATTCACCACCATTCACCTAGAACTGATTCAACCTAAAATCTGACCGAATATCACTTCGGCCCATTTAACTCCCATATTTGCATAACTACAACTGTCAATAAATACCCATTAACTTTCATGCAAGTCATGCAAGTCAAAAAATATATAGGGTAAGAGAAAAAAAATGCCTCCAACAAGTTACTTCAAATATCATTCAAAATTTCTTGATAATTTTTATTATACTTATTTAAAAGTTCATTATTCTGAAAACTAAGTCTTTTAAATTGCCAAGCAAGCTTATGAACGGAAAAAATTCTTACGATTAATTTATGGCTAAGTATTTGACTTCTACTTTTAAAGTCAAAGTAAATAGTACAAATTCTTGCATATCTAAATAGTTGAAAATAATAAGATGAATATGTTATATTTGGATGTATATTACTTTTAAGGAATGGGAAATTAACTATTTCAAAATTAAAATCATCAGTTTTATTATATATTTTAAAAACTAACGTATTATAATGTGAAACATTAATATCTAAATCTAAATCGCCTTTCTCATCGCTAGGTTCCTGATATAACTCTGGTGGGTATATCTTATTCGAAATCTCTAAAAACTCTGCACAATTTATCACCACAAGGTCATCTAAATATCTTTTATTATTTGAAAGCGAGTATTTTGTATTACTTGTGTTCTTTTTATCTATCATAAATTCATATTCGAAATGGCTGAAAAACAGGTCCGCTATGAATGGACTAGCATTACCCCCCATAGGGATTCCAATCCTTTGCTTATACAGATTACCATTAAATTTTATAAAAGTATTAAATACAATAAATTCTTGTAAATCGTAAATCATATCTAAGCTATAGCATCTTGAACAAGTAGTAATATTAAAGAAATTAGTCCATCTAGCCTCCTTATTATAGTTGTCAATTTTAGAAAAACTGAATTAGACAAAAGGAATGCTTTCTTAATTATCTTTTTTAAATTTACAAACGCTAAATTAATTGTAGATTTGTATACAATGCAGTGAAATCAAACGAGTCCACCTTTTTGGCTGAAACTAAAGCCAGAGAATCTATTACTTCCAATGAATTATTGACACTCCAATATGGATTAAACTTAGAAAATCTTTTAATTCCTGAGCAATATGCCTTAAATTTATTTTTAATTTCCCTAAAATACACGACAGTTCAGTCGCCTCATTTTTGGTTGGGTATCTGGCTGCACCAGCAATAAAGCGTGGTTTAGGGGGATTCTTATGAAATTTTGCCGTCCAATATAAAAAAGGGAATATTTCATATTTATCATTAACACTATACTTAAATTTTTTAAAAAGTATATCTTCTATTCTTTTCATTAAACTATTATTGTCATCTTGAACCTTTTCATATGTATTCGTTGTACTTAAGTCCTTTGATAAAACATCACAATAGAGCCTATGACAGATTATTGCAAAATGATTATTAGCTTTATCAATAGGTACAGTTACAAAATCATTCTTTATATCAGTAATCGCTTGTTTTATCTTAGCATTATAGAAAATTGCCTCATTATTAAGATTTCTGCATTATTATATATCTTATTTCTAATTCCAGTAATAATTAAATTTTTCCAATTCTTAAAACTATTTTTATTAATTTTGCACCACTCTTTTTTGCACCACTTATCAATAAATAAATCTAAATCATTACTTAACCCACTAAGACCATTTGATGGTTTTAGATGATTAAAAAGACAGAATTGAGCCCATATTTTCATTATACTCTGCAGATCCAGTTGGTTTATTATTGCCAAATCACATGTTATAATGTGTTCATAAGTTGTATTGATAAAAATTGCTCACAATTACACACAGGTTTCCAATCACTATCCTTGTCAAATTTCTTTACTATATGTGCTACTTAAACCTGAACTTTCAATATTTCTTACCTCTTAGGTTTTTGGCAATAAATTTCGACTCTATAAGGCAGGTCGGTTTTTAAAAACTGCACCAGCAGGTATTGGTGTCCATGGTGTTCGATTTTTTTTGGAGGGGTAGTTAAAGTATTCTCCAAGGAAAGAATGTATTTGCCTAGTTGGGAGACGAGGAATCGAGAATGGTGAAGCCTTGTTCCCCTCTTCTATGTGTGTGGTGAAACATAATTTATATATCAGGTCCCTTGATCCGATCTACTCTAGATGGCATTGAAAGAGGACAGGTAAATTGACGACATCTTAAAAAAAATTAACACAAGTTGTTTTTAAGCAATAATTATTTCCAACATCAGAATTAAAAAAGAATGCAAGCGATTATTTTTAAAGTCATCTAAATCAATTTTATAACTATACAGCTGTTTTCGACAGGTAATGTCTCATATATCACCTGTCAAGGCTCTTGTGTTTATATTATTCTTGAAAGTCGTCCAAAAATTGCACCACGTAGCATTTTTTGTTTATTAAAATTTTTAACCAACTTTTGCTGCGTTTGGTTTCTATCTTGGTTTGTAATTTATGCTTTCAGCATAAATTTGTCTTTCTCCAACTAATTTTAAAATTTGTATACAGTGAACAGACAATACTATGCAAAACTGTAACACTACGCATAAAACAGGGCTTGCGTGGCAATTTCATTTGGAGTAACTTATTATCGACTCCGTTGATTTGAATTTTGTTATCCATCAATAAAGGTGAAGGTCTGAAAATCTTTAATCACTCATTTGTGCTTGATTTATTCTGAATTATACCCAAAAGCTTGAATCTGGTGACATATTAGTCCCTGGCGAATTGTGTCATTCATAATTTTAAATTGCCGTTTTAAGAGTATAAAATTCCAGTACAAAGTCAACAAATCTTTCTATATATATTTTACAATGGTATTACGACTCTACATTATTAATAAAAACGTATTCGACAAAATTTTCTTCCGTTGGACATTTTGTGGTGTTATGACTTACTGACTGAGGCTAAAACGTAGGAGTGGGGCAATTGCGATAAGCTTCTGTGTATCCTAACGTGGGTACGAATCACAGGTCGAAAATTAGTAACTGAATACAGCTAAAATATTTTTTATGACAGATATTGTCTTATAGCATAGACTACATGGAAATATATTGAAGAACATATGTGCTGTTAGTTCTATTAATATTTTTTTTTTACTAAACTTAAGTCTTAAAATTAAAACTTTCATTTTGCTATTCAGTAATTAAATGGTTACATGCGATAGCTTTTATATGTCGATGCTCTTTTTACAGGCCGTTCAATTCAACCGAAGCCCTTTGCTCGTGACACTAATTGCTGAATCTAATTCAAATACCGGTCAACTTCTGAATTTAGAGGGCACTTTAAATCCATTGATCGAGAATCTGAGTGCTGTTATTGGTGAAACACGTGTTGATGTATAGAGATGTGGCAGTTGTCTTGTTTTATCGTTGTTGATGTGAAGTTCCTTAGTTACCTTTATTCTTAATTTTGAAAGTAATAAAAGAAACAAGAAAAAATTAGACCGTTTTAAACTGTTCATATATATCCCCAAGTAATCGAACATGTTACCAGCCAGAATATTTTGAAACTGTTTTACTGACTCTCAGTGACTTTTACTGACTTTTGGACATTTTGCTAACTTACCTTGTCTAGTCTCACCGAAAGACTAGTAATTTTTAATGATCGAGATATATTTTGCTAATTTCAGGCAAAACCCTAGCAACATATATAAAATTACGGCGTTTTGTGTTGCCGCTCTTTGATTCCAGTATTTTTATCGACTGAGCGATCGCACTTTTTTTACTTAACAAAACAACTCATGATTGACTTTGTTGATTTGAATTTCGTTTTTCATCAGTAAAGATGAAGGTCTTCGAAAATCTTTAGTCTACTCATTTGTGCTTGATTTATCCTGAATTATACCCACAAACTCGAGTCTGATGACGTCTAAGTCCTTGGTGAAGGGTGCAGCTACTCGTGTGGCAGAAGGCCAAACGTGCCCTCTGAATAAAGTTATGAACTTTGGTCTCAGTGGGTAGTAGAAATAATTTTTTTGACATTTAAGGGTAAAATCAATTTAATAAGTAATAAAAGAAACAAAAAAATTGACCGTTTTGGACTATTCAGGTATATCCCCAAGTAATTGAACACGTTTAACAGCCAGAATGTTTTGAAACTCTTTTACTGACTCTCACTGACTTTTACTGATACTTGGACATTTTGCTAATTTCTGGCGAAACCCTAGCAACATATATAAAATTACGGCGTTTTATGTTGCAGCTCTGTGATTCCAGTATTTTTATTGACTGAGCGACCGCACTTTTTTTTTTTGTTTTACTTAACAAAATATTTAGAGCATACATAACAACATAATACTTTTTGGGCTGCCCAAGAGCCTGACACAAGGGTGTCCAAAGGTGCGGTCTAGTAAGCATGGGAAAACAAATATATCTTCATCCAAATTTTAATTTGATCCAAATTTCAGTAATCAACGTATCAACTAACAGCAGAGTCGCCCAATTACTTACAACAAACACCACCAAAACACGCACCACTGCCAGCTTTTTAGAAAAAGGCTAGTCACGTGACACCTCTTTGAAAAAGGCTAGTCACGTGACACCTTTTTGAAAAAAATCACACATGAATAGCAATTAGTATTAATGAAGAACAAAATGGACCCGTGGCTCTTCCTGACCATCTCGCAACCCTTTTCCCTGCAATTTTTCTTTTAGAAAGGCAGGGATATTGTACACGCCTATTTGAAGCAGAATAATACCATGGTCTTCAATATATATACATAATTCGAGGTTTAGAGTGGGCCCATTGTCCCCCATTGCCTATTTCGCTCCCGTCTCTAACTTCTCAGTAGAAAGTTAGGGATGTTGCACCTCGTTTGGACCAATATTGCGTGCGGATTTTCAATTGAAATGATCTGGGAAACAAAGGACTGGAGTCACTCCAATGCTTGCCGATCCCTCATATCGTTACAATTTTCAGCAAAATGGATGGCTTGTCAAACCTTGTTTGAACTAAAATTATGACTGTGATTTTCCATGTGCATGGCTAGAGGAGAAGCTGGGCCTGTGTCCCGCCCAACAACACTCTCACCCTTCGTGGCAATAGTCACTGACATTATTGTAGAAAAGTGGGTATGTTGTATATTGTTTGATGCGGCATTATGCAAAGATCTTTAATCTAGAATTAGATGCGTAAAATGAGCCGACGACCCCTCCACGATACCCTCGTCCCCCTGCTTCAGTCGACGCTTGCAGAAAAGTTGACAACCGGAATCGCAGAAAGATTTTCAGTTGGTGTGACTTCAGTATCAAAAGGGGTCAAGATGTCCCTTAAACTTCCCCATCAGCTCTTTAGCCCAAAGGTAGGGATATTGCAACCTGTTTGAACCAGAATCAAGGGGGGATCCGGGAACGATTTTTAATCTCTATGATTGGAGGACCAAGGCAGGGATGAGAAGCGTTCAACAATCCCCTTCCCCTCGTATTTCAAAATTTTTAGCCGAAACATAGTCGTGTTCCACATTGTTCAACTCTAAAAGAGCAAATGGGAATGAGAATTATGATCTTCAGAGGCATACGTCCCTTCTCTAGTTTTTTCATTACAGTGCTTGGATAGACTTACAACTTATTGGGCAAGCAGTTTAGGCTTAAGGGACAGAGGGTATAGATTCGCCCACCTTCAGTATGAAAGTGTTTGTATTCACTTCAAGTCTGGTAGCCAGGTTCAAACAAGGAAACTAAAAACAAGAAAACCTATGCGGTTGACCTTTAAACTCCAGGGGTTAACCTTCATTGATCGAGGATTTCTCACATATCACGGAGAGCTACTTGTAAGCAAGAATCGTAGAGTGTATTCATCTTCAGTGACAAAGGGTTATATAAATGGGATATTTGGTCAACCTAATATTCATTTCTGATACATTTTCCACTTGGGAAATTTATCTTCAAGCAATTGCTTACGCAACAATTGTAAATGACTGTGCAACGCAATCTGCTTATACGGCGATTAGTCAGTGATGGACAGACTCAAATTATTCTTACTAATAAATACCCACATCTAAAACCAATACTGCTCGTTATAGATGATGGCGAAGTAACGTAACCTTGGCTTGTACATAGTGCATTTTTTTAATAAGTATATATTGGGTGTTAACATAGATTGGGTATAACATTGGTCAAATAAAACAGAATAATAATTATATTTTGCAGAAAAGTAGCACAGTATTAGCTTAAACAGACGGTGCATTTTAAATGTAACAACATTGATTTGGTGCCAGGGAGTAGAGAATGAAGTTGGCTATAAGCACAAACAACGCATTTCGAGGCCGTATGTATGAACGTGTCATCATAGTTTTATAGACATTTTTTTTCTTAGCATTTACCGTTTTAAAGTGAGAGGTAGACAACTACCGTGCTTTGTGGGTGACGAAGAAAAAAAGAACCGTGTCCGGAATACTTTCGTCGAAGAAGCCGACCAAAGGTTGCTGCAAAACTTTGCGGTGTCAAAGTAATGTAAATCTAATATGGTTTTCTCGGCGTCATTATTTGGTAAGTCTTGATGCTTGTCTCCTAGCTTGGCTACCCAATTGAAGGGCCCATGCTTTGCTAATCTGTGCCTATATTTGATTGTTAGTTTTTATTTGCCGAAAAAGCCTGTTTCCTTTATGTTTTCAAACTGATGATTGTCTCGTGCTTCTTCTCAGGGGTGGCTCAAAGCAACCAGGCCAGAGGGGGAAATACTGTCATTTAAACGACTCCTTGATTATATTATGCGACTTAGGAAGAATTATTGTACATTAATCCTTTATCATTTATACTTATCTACGGAGACAAACTAAAACGGAATACCTCATGCGTAAATGTGTAACTAAGAACAGCTAAATTTGCAGTCGAATCTTGTTCAAAGTGGACCATTGCTGGACAATCTTGCTTAAGTCAATGGCATCGGTGAGGTCTTTCTTATTTGCCACCAAAACAAGGGAATCTAGTCGAGAATCAACCATGACTGTTCTCAGCAAATTATTAACAAATTTGAGTTTGCTAAATGTTCTTTCGGCAGCAGCAACTGCAACATATGTTGTCACGGCCAATTTGTAAAAACGATTAGTTTACTTAAGCTGATGTTGCCGGCAATGTCCTTCACCTACGACCTCTCTGAAGCAAGTGTTGCAGTGGTAAAACTAAAACAGGGCTTCAAGCTCTACTTACAGAACCGTAGAATCTGAAGTTTTTTCTTAGTTTTGGAAACAAAGTTGTTGCTTGCTCAATATATGCAACCAAAACCCTTTTTTAGAGGAGGCTGATATAAGGAGCAAAATGGCTGAAAGTTGACAAGGTAAGCTCTGAGATTATCTCCCACCATTATAGTGTATCTATCAAGCAGAATGACTTGACTCCGAGCTCGGCTGTCAAAACAAAATGGTCCAAATTGCCGACGATGATGTGTGATGAAATCTGCCTCTGGATCGACTTCCATACATATGGCAAACACTGCTCCACTGTCAATTTAATCGTTGATTTCATCCTCTTATGCTATTTCGAAAAGTTTTATTCATTGCTCCAAGCATCTCGATTGCACCGATGGTGTTGATCTCCTCTTCTTCAACTTTTTATACTGTTATCCTGATCTTGTACATGATATTTTTCATAAACATGAGGCAGGCAATAAAGTCTAAGTTTAGAATCCATTTTAGAAGGCTGCTAGTTTGTGCCTTCATATTCGCACCGGCGTTCTTTATCTGTTTAAATTCTGTCAATGAGTGATACGATTGTTTCAAACGAAGTAATTACTGTGTGTATGGTTTCAGCCCTTGCAGTCTACCGAGACATGAATTGCACTATGCTCTATAACACTGTTTAGCCTGTGGGCCTGGCAGGGAATGTAAGGCACACAGCAATCAAGGGGCTCAATAATCTCTACTGGACTCCATTAAATTGACCAGAAATTGCACTTGCATAGTCATAAGACTGGAAAGCTAGTTTATCCAGAGGAATTGCTCTCCTTGGCAATGTTCATGTCATACTTTCTGCCATGCCCTGCCCGGTTTTGTCATTAGTCTCGATAACATCTAAAAGTCTCTCTCTAAATGTCCTTGCCGAGCTGATGGCGCTGATTGCGACCGCAAGCTGAATGTGAATCATCGGGTGTCGTATCCGCCATCACAGAATATTATTTTGAATCCAAAACTTTGTCGAGGATCTTCTCGATGACTTTTGCTAAAAGCAAGTAAATGAAGTCATTCTGAGAAATTGTGAGTAAATAAGTAAATTGGCGTGGTCTATTTTGGGTATAAAGAGCAGCCACATATCTCGTTAGAAGTTGAACAAAGCTGCCATTTTGTTTTCAGTTCTCCTAAAGGCAATGCCCTGTCTTGCCAGAGTCCTTGCAACTTCCAAAATTTTTTCGGTTTGTCTCTTCATCTTTTGTTTGCTGCAAAACCTTAGTTCGGGTGCTTTCATCATGTAGGAAATCGACATGGCCGCTTTTATTGACGAAGTGACAAAAATCAGACAAATTTTCTTTGTGTGACTTGGAAGAGAAATTACTTGCCAGTTTTCCTTTGTTTCCCTTTACTTTGCTCTTCATTTTGTGCCATTGCCGCATACCTTTTTCCGTCCAAGCTTTTTTGAATTTTTCTGTCCATAGACCATCGGAGAAAAGAAGACACACGAAGCGAGAAGAATTTTCTCGATATTGTATTCTGAGAACTGGTAATCTTCATACCATCTCAGATGAAAACACCTCTGTTTCATTTTTGATACTGAAGGTTCAACAGGGAATACACTGAGCTTTGGTTGATTAGGACTACATGAAATTAGGTAACCTTTGGTTTGGGCTTCTTTATTCCTGGATCCTTGTGAACTACTTTCAAAATAGTTACTGTAACTTTCGGCAACAACTTAAATATTTGTTGAAATGTTAAGAAATTGTTCAGTGAAATTGAATGTTGTCTTTCTACGTAGCTTAAACACAGAAGATGATATAGAATTTTTTTCCACCAAGATACCTCTTGCATTCAACATAAAATTTTCTCTGACAGTCTTAACAGTAGCATTGGGACCAACAACTACTTATATAATGTATTGTGTATAAGTATAATGTATATAATACATTATACTTATATAATGTATTCCAGCTTAGCAACACATGTAAAATACCTTCTTGGGACTTTGGTCAGAGATGTCTTGTCCTATATTTGACTCATTTTCATCATTTGTGTTTATTGATAACGTGACATTAAAATTACTGCAAAGAGCCGGAGGCACATAGATGGAATAATTTCTTATCTAATTTCTGTTTGTTATAAGTTTTCAACATTCCTCAATACTTTTGTCCTAGACAAAAACTTATCTCCCGACCTGAATGAGCTACCCCAGCTCTTCAAAAGCACTCCTGTCCTGGGAAACAAATTCTGGATGCATAGCCAAATCTTGCGTGTCCTTCTCAAGCGTTGTATCCGTCTCAACTTCGTTTTATAACCGAGTTATTTTGCTGTCTTGGATGCACTTGCTTTGAAAGGGTCTCGTGACACTCCTTCCTTTAAATTCTGATTACTTTTCTGTTGTGTTTGAAAATTTCATGCCTTCTTTTCCACTCGTAGTCAAAGTTCGCCCCCAACTCCATGCAAGTTACCTTGTCTCTTGCTTTTGGTTTGTTCATACTACCTAACCAGGCTTCACTTGAATTTTTCCCAAACTGTTGAACGATCCGTTCAACAGTTTAAACATGTTTCTAAGGCGAGCTGCTAGGCTACCAGTCCAGTCCCTTTTAACCTGGTTTAATTTAAACGACTCTTTTTAAATCCAAAATTATTAGAAAAAGAATTAAATGATACAATAAAACGACTCTACTCTATTTAAATGCAAATTTGGTTTTCGGTATCTGCGACTGAAGCTAAGCAGTGCTAAAACCAACCTTCTATCTACTGAAAAGTTTGAAAATCCCAAAATCCCAAGGAAAATACAATGTAGACTGTCTCTGACTGGGTTGAGTGCCTCGGAACTGGATGAGGCGTGGATCTGGCATGGATGAGGCTGGATCTTACATCTTTTGTCAGAAAGCGCTTAAAAGTGAAATCTTTGAACTAAGATCTTACATCTTTTGTCGTTTTTGTGCAAACGCCTTTCATCATTCTGCTCTGATAAGCGGTCTGAGAACAATGATGAGTAGATCTTCAAAGTTCTCTCATCATTGTTCTATATGGCAGAAAGATGGCGCCTTTCATGCTTTTTGCTAAGATCAGTGAGCTGTAAAATCTTAGAACCAAGATGAGTTGAAAAAACGATAATCTTTGCAGAAAGATGAAAGATCTTAGATGTAAGATCTTAGTACTAAAAAACGGGCCTTATATGACTTCGCAAAAATTAGGGGCTAGATCTGAACGACCAGACACAAACAAATAATACACAAGCATAAGCAGGTTTATAAGGAGCTAGTTGCTACCAGTCCAGCCCCTTTATACTTGGTTTAATTTAAACGACTCTGTTTAAAAACAAAATAATAAAAATTACCATTAAAAGATAAAATAAAACGACTTTGTTTTATTTACATGTGAATTCGGTTTTCGGTCAACTGAGGCTGAGCATTTCTTGACCAAGAAGTTTAAATGCAAAAGTCTTTCCAGGAGAAGAAAAATACAACGACTGTCTCTGAATTGAGCATCTGAGACCTCAATGAGGCAAAATAAACGACTTATGCGACTTCACAAAAAGCAGTGGGGTGAACCCCCCTCTCGAGCCACCTCTGCTTCTTTTCACCTTTTAGTCCCCATTTTATGCATTGTCACATCCACAACAAGCTACTCTTTGCTTGAGCAGTGAATTAAAGCAGCATAATACTTAAAAAAAAAAACGCTTTCTAGTGTTTAAGGTTAGGTATAAAAATAATAGATTACCACAAAATTCCCTTATATTTCGTCAGGTATATCTCGGGAAGTTGAAGTTAATTTTTCCAAATCAAGTGAAAATGACAGTAAAAACTAAAAAAAGAGTCATATATTACCATAAAGGTAAAGATATACTAAAGAAAACTGGCATGTCTCTCTGGATACTTGAATTATGCAGGCTTATCTTAATTTCGACAACATTTTTGCAGAAACTAAATTTTAGCTAGGGAGGTGGGAAATGAGGTCTGGGGGAAAAACTTGGGTCTGGAGGGGGCAGTTGCCCCCCTGTCCCATAATAAATTACGCCCCTGCACAGAAAACTAACGATTTTAGACCAAAATGCTATCATGCAAAATTCTGAGATATAAACTCAGTTCCAGGGGCCATGATGCCACGCGTTGGTGCATTTGTCCCTAATATATGTACAGTCAATGCAACATGAACGGTAGTTATAAACAGCTTTTTATAAGCTTTATTCAACTGAATTTATTCATCTGAAGGCTTCTTAATTTACTTAATTTACTAAGTGCTTCATAGTTGGTCTCCAACAATTAGGGGGGAAGGGGGTTCAGTGAAACTTCCCTTTGGGGATGGGTACCTGAAGCTTTTAAACACGTATTTTCGGCATAATTTTTCTAAAATCTAAAATGTCCCTAAGATAAATGATGAGGGGAGGATTTATCCCTCAACTAATCGTTCATTATTCGAAGGTATATATTTGGAGTAAACCTAGCAATATAGTTGCTGAGAGATTGACAGCCTCCCTCTTATTGCAGAAATTTTTCGAGTGTAAATAAAAGACTATATTTGTGTGGTCCGGGTGGGAAAGCATCCCCCAAGAAAAAGACTTCTCGACTGAGTCCACCCTTGAAATATTTGAAAATCTTTAACAGGGAGTTTGTTTTTGGAATTCTCCCCTCCCCTAAAAAACTGAAAACAAAAGCCAAACATAAAATAAAAGGCACTTAGAAGTTAAAAAAGAGTTTGACCCTTGTTTTTAGGAGAGGTAAGGAAGGTATTGGGGCTTATTTACAGAACTGGGCTAGATTTCACATGCCGAACTACCACAAGATACGGATTTCATATACCGAACTACTGTTGGTTGAAGAACTGTTGTCCACTTGCCGTAAAGACTAAAATATAACAGTACAGTAGAAAGACTATGAAGAAATGTCTTTATTATATATGACGAAAATGCGACCTTTTAAATTTCAGTCGTAATTCGACTTACAATCGACTAACAGTTGAATTGTTAGATAGGGTAAGAACACCGATAAAAGCTGAATAGGCCTACCAACAAAGATCCATGTTAAACTTTTTAAAGTAAAAAAAGGTTTTTTTTTCAATTTTTTGTTGAGAATAAAGAATTCTTTTTCTAAGAATTGGGAAGTCGGTAAAACAAAACTTACTTCTGCTGTTGACTTTATGCCACAAGATAATGATGTTTTTTTTTTTATTAAATATTACAGCCAGTCAGCCCTCATTGGCTTGTATAATGTCTGGAACTATCAACCCTAAACTGGAAAATAATACGCGGAACCCTAATACACGCAACCGTGACTGATAAGATCGTGACTGATATATATATATATATATATATATATATATATATATATATATATATATATATATATATATATATATTATATATATATATATATATATATATATATATATATATATATATATATATATATATATATATATATATATATGTATATATTCTATATATATAATATATATATATATATATATATATATATTATATATATATATATATATATATATCTATATATATATATATATCTATATATATTATATATATATATATATATATATACGATCGTGACTGATAAATGTGACTGATAAGATCGATCTCCGTCGCTGATAAGATCAGAATGTTAATGCACTGACTTGGTAAAATGCCAAGTGTCTCCAAGTATTATTTTTTTTTTCCGATCATCTCATATGGAAGGATAATTTTGGAAACTTGGTGATGCAGTCAACGGTCGCAAATTGAAAGCTCTAATGCCCAAGGAAGCCTTCAGAGTTGAAATAATACAGTCCAAGGCGCAATGACCGTAAGGTACGTAAATTACTCGTTTTTCACAGATAGCTTTTTGTAGAAAAGGTGGGCGTGTTTTGTCATGGCTGTCTGATCGGCTTGACACTTTCAGGGATCGTTCCCTAAAAGATTTTGCAAAATCTTCATCTTTCCTTGTACCTGAGTACAAGGAAAGATGATATGTGCCCACAGGGGTTCCTTGATACATGCGATTTGTTTAAAGGCTCCGTAAGGATATATTTGTAAAAAAAAAATGTTAATTTGTGTCTTTAAAGGCTTCCTAAAGGTTTTATAATATTATGCAAGTGCTCTCCTCCCTTTAGGTCAGTCCTTGCGCATATGATTCACATACTAACATGAATTTATGAAGCGACAACTTTTTTTTGCTGACTTTCATCTCAAGTGCGCTAACACTATGGAGTAAAAAAAAAAAAAATCTTCCACCCTATCCTTAATGAAATGATTATGATTGAAAAAACTGGAGGGATTTAATTGGCCGCTTTTTATTTACTCTGGCCCATTTAACTGAATAAAACTCCTCCTCAAACTACTAGCCAAGTGTATTTGGTGCATTCGCATACTTAATAATCGTATTGTACAATTAACTACACTTCCTCTTATTTGTACTCTTTTTCATTTTTTTCGTTGCTCAAATAAGTACAGGCTACTTTTACTCTACTCTACTGTCAGGAAAACTGCAGAATGCAAGCTCACGAGTAATTTGATCTAGAAAATAGCTGTTGCTTTCATCTAAAAAAAAGTTTTCCCTAAATTCAAGATAGAATCAACGACGTTCTATAATTTTGAGTTGGCTACGTAAATTGGATGTCTCTTAGAAACAAAACTCTGGTGAACCAGTAGAATTTACATGCAACATGTTAAGCTACGCAAATTTTTGGAAGGCTCCAGGAAGATTCCATCGGGTTTCCAGCTGATCAGAACCTAGAATTAATTTTCTCCATGAGGATGTAAATATTTATTTATCAGGACTTAAAAGTTTTCTTGATTTGTATATTTTGTTTGAAAATATCATTATGTGGATTTAGTCAATTTTTAAATTTTGTAAGTATATTTCATAGTTTTGCATGTATTGCTACGGCTTAAGCTGTCATCAAAAAGAAATAGGCTCAACGACGCTACCCATCCTTAATTTCAGTACATAGTATGTTTTTCTTGCTTAATTTGAAATGATAGAATTAAATCTATTAGAGTAAAAAAGAGTAAAAAGAAATGAGACATGAATTCGAAGATCTGGATGTGTGAAAAGACAAGAAAAAAGACCTGACATTATTCGAGGTTATATGTTTTATATTCAGGACTTCGTATATATATATATATATATATATATATATATATATATATATACATATATATATATATATATATATATATATATATATATATATATATATATATATATATATATATATATATATATATATATATATATATTATATATATATATATAATATATATATAAATATATATAATATATATATATATATATATATATATATATATATATATAATATATATATATATATATATATATATATATATATATATATATATATATATATAATATATATATATATATATATATCCCCCTGCAGAATTTGGATCATATTTGCCTCCCGAAAAGGCACAACGCGTTAGTCTGCTTCCACTTTCCATCCCATTTATCTCCCTTCAGTACCTAAACAGCTGGGATCAGTTCTAGTAGGACCGGTAAAGTAGGACCAGTAAAACGTAGGAACTTGCTCTTACTTCTCTCCAAATTTTATTTTCATCTGCCAACTCGTTCTGGTAGATTTAACAATGACATGACAGGTGGCACTCTCTCCTCTCACAAAAGCTGGATGCGGCTTAGGCTCTCAAAAGGCAAAATTAGGATAATTAGCCTACTTTTACCTTCCAACTGGTTTGGCTGAGATTTAACAACCCGATCTGGCAGATGTCCTGATAACAATAATGTTAGAACCTCTTCCCTAGGTCTAGAAGAACCTAGAACCCCTTCACATAGATCGTTTTGCATCCATGCACCAGATTGCCAAACTAGGACACTAACCATTATTCCTTGCCCAGATTTCAGTAGACATGCCAATGATAAAAATTTGGGACCCTCCCCCCTGATGGGGCTAAAATGGCTCGGAATTCGAAAAGACACAGTTGGGACAATTACTTGAGTCCCTACTGAGTTCTTTTGGGATCTGACTTCGCTTTCAAACAGATACTCTCGTAACCAGAAATTAAAGTCACCCTTCCTCTTCCCCACAGATGTTGATTTGGTAATTGACTTCAAAAGACAAAAATAGCACATCAGACACTATTTTTGACTTACTTTGTGGAGATCTTACCAAAACTTTAGGTTAGTTTGGTCTGGACATTTTTTTTCTTTAGTCTATTTAGTGTGCTCGCAATTTTCTTTCGAAAAATTGCTGGAAATTAGGGAAACCGCAACATGACTTAGAATTAAACCCATACCGAAAATCCCCCCCCCTCCGTCGACTCAAGTGCAGGATTCACGCCTTATTCGTGTCATCCAACATCAGTAGAGAAATGAGCAGCGTTTTTGTTCTGAGGATTGTAAGTATTTGTTCTTTTAAGTTCGTTCTAGAGCCATCAATGAAATAAGTAAGAAGAAACAGAGAAAACAGATACATAGGTAGAATACAGATACTCATGATGTTTGCTTAAGGAGAATAATTGTTTTTACATTATTACAAAAATTAATTGTTTTAAAAATTACAAAAAAATAAACTACTCTTAGTGAATAAATGAATTCTAAAACGAAAGGTTTGAAATGAATGATCACGCCAGACTTAACACTAACAGTTATCACAATGAATGAGCAAATAAAACTTAGACCGAAAAAATTAAAATGAATAAAGAAATTACCACAATAAAGAGTGAGCTCACCGTGGCCTTAAACCTTCCAAAGGTTAAAGTATTATTCGGACTTTACTGATTACGGTTTGCTTTTCATATAGTGTGTTTTTTATTTGTCCTAACATAAACAGCAATAACAACAAAAGAAAATCATAGTACTGATCAAGGTTTACAGATGTTAATTGCCCAAAAAATTAAACATTCTACCCCCCTCTAATGTGTTTCGAGTTGGGTGCTTTTTGTTTGTCGTTACATAAACAATAATAACAACAACAAGAAAAGAAATTCATACGCTAATCGATGTTTAAAAATCAGAGCTACCATAAACGATAGTTGGGCCAACACCCACTCACGTGTAATTAATGCTCAACTGAAGACAATATACACTTTGAACACGGGCTTTTTTTCTGTGAAAACATCAAAATAAGGAGAATATCACAAGGAAGAAAGGTTGCAAAAAGAAATGTTTCTTAGAATATTTCATTCGTGACTTTCAGTCTAATATTTGAGTTTTAAAAGGAAACATTTTTTTCTGTAACAACTTTTTCTTTTCGGTCCATTTGATTCGAACGTTTTGACAATTAATGTCTAACAAAAACTTTGAAACTAGCAATTACAATTTTTAAACCGTGACGCAGCGAAAGGGAGGCAAGGCGGCACACTTGTCTTGTCCCTGGGTTCTGTGTCTGTTCAGTCAGCATCTGTTCTTTCAGCCGTAGTTATAAGAAATAGTCTTTAAATAATATATTTACTATAAATTCGAGCTCGATGAGAAGAAGATCCTTTTGGCCCAAGAACTAGCAGCCTTAAGTTTCACCGTTAAGAAAAAAAAAATGTTTCGCTTTCTTTCATTTGAATAAATTTTCTTTGTATTTTTTTTTCGTTCATTAGGGTACTAAGCATGGGCGTAGGCAGGATTAGACAGCATAATGTCTAGGGGGGGGGGGCAGTCGATAGTGTGATGGAGTTTTATCAACTGCTCTTTCCAAACCATCTGCTTTTTCAGCCATATCTAATGTAAATTTGAAGGTCTAGGGGGGGGGGGCAGCTGCCCCCCTCCCTACGCCCATGGTACTAAGTACTTACAGTTATAAGTTCAAAGCCAATAAAAGTGTATTAGCATTTTTTCGGGCCCCACTTTTTGAAGACTCATTGTTTTAAGTTTTTTTCCGATTGGGGTACATTATTTTATAGAAATAAGTTGAAACGAATCGAAAAAAAATTTTTGTTGTTCCTATTTTAGCGGGCCTTTATCCCCAGCTTTATTTTTACATTTGAGCCCCATATCCAAAGAGCAGGGGCTGAGGAAAGGTTAGCATTCCTCGTTTATGGAATGATTTCTGTTTGTTTTAAGCTTTAGTGTCGTTTTTTACTTTCATTAAGAAAAGAAAACGAACAGCAATTTGATAAAGGTTCTGATTGAAATTTTGAAAGTGAGTTTCAAATAAAAATAAAAATGATATCATACCACATACAAGTTAAATTAATCTTCACCCTTCAAGTTTTAGATCCTGTATATACAGGGTGTCAAAAGTCTATCTCGGATTGTCCATTTATTTCTATAAGTTAATTTTGTGGAATAAGTCTATGTTTAGGAATTAAGGGTGTAAATAGATATAAATCAACCATGTATACAAGTCAATAACTGACAGCGTTCTCGCAATCCTGGGGGCTAAGTTGAATTGAAAAGTCTATGCTGTATTTCGTGAACAAGAAAATTCACACTGCATATAAGATACATGCTTAAAGGGGTATCAAACTTTGGAGAAATTAGGCCTAGGCCCTTTTTGCATTGAAATTTTAGTTGCCATAATTGAGATATTGAAGAATGTCTGTTTTTTTTTCAAATCTAATGTTTGTTTTCTTCTATTCATATTCTAGAAAGTAGATATCTAACGAGGAAACAGTGCTTTATTCTAACTTTGTTAGCTATCATGGAGTCTGCAGCACTGCAACAGCCTTTGCTACCACCTCCTCCATTTTTAAACTGGGTGTATCTGGGCCTGCAAGATCAAATGATTACTCAGTCTGGAGCTGATCAGGTATAGCGTCTTGCAAAGATTTGTTTGTGTTTGAATTTATTCATTGTTGCCAACTTATTGATTTAATTTCTTCTTGGAAAAAGGTATCCGAAATATATGAAAACAAATTACGAAAAATTTTTTCTACTTGATTATCAATTTTCTAATTTCACCGTTGAATTTTCAGAAATAAACTGTGCTAAAATAGTGATGGTAAAAATCACTCCTGGAAGTCTTGTAATTGGAGAAATTATCCTCAAGGAACACTCATCCCCAAGGAAAACTTGCCTTCAAAAAAAATGAAAAACCCCTGTATAATTATAAAACAATATAAAACATTAGTTTTCCACTCATACTCCTATATAAAAACCTTATTGGCTAAACAAACTAATCAAATAGTTCGTGGTAGCGAACTGTAAGCAAGGAGTGACTCTGCTCAAGAGTAACCAAAACTCTAAAAAACTTAGGCCTAACTTTGATAATAAATTGGCTTTTTAAAGAATTAAAACAAAGAAAAAAAGTTTTAAAATAAAGAATAAAGAATGTTAACCATCAAAAGCTACGAGCCTGATAAAATTTGATTGATTTTTGAATAGGGGGGGGGGAATATAACGAAAAAGATTCGAGGGCATCTAGCCTTCCTCTGACGCCCCTTTTTCCCCAAAGACATCTGATAAAATTTTGAGATAGGCATTTAATTCATCATAGTTGATATATTCTATGCCATTGGGGATAACATGACCCCCATAGTACTTGTAGAAGGGGCTGTGATTTATGCAATTTACCCATTGTTCATATATACTATGTGCTATGGGGAAATATACGTTTTATTTGGGCGGGGGGATTCTCTGTGGAGAGAAAATTTTCCAAGGGAGAATTTTCCATGGGAACGAAAGTTTCCGGAATGAATTTTTCTGGAAAATTCTACAAGGAAGAGGGAGGGAGAGAAGGGAATTTCCTGGCCAGTTATGCTAATCGATCAGAAACCAAATTAAAAAAAAAACAAGTTTTTTTCCATTAAAAGTAAGGTAACGAACTGAAACTATTCCGCACTCGAGGGGGCTGCCCGTCTTCAACCTTTTTACGCTAAAGCTTGACTTTCTGTCATAATTCTTTAAGAAAGTCTGCTCAAAAACAATTTAAATGAGAAGTATTTCCAAAGAGCTTTAAGACTTAAGATAAAGAGCGAGGGTTGAAGAAGGGACAGCCCCCTCGTATACGGAATAAATTCACAGGTTGATCTTGTGCCCAAATTAAGGTACAAGGATTAAGATAACTGCCAAACTGAATAGATATAACCGTCATGAACTGTTAGTTACTTCTCCAGTCTAAATTCGAGCTTGGGAAAGTGTTTTCAAGTTAGAAACTCCTGTTCCCCCTCCATATTAGTGAATTATTCTAGACTTAGAGTGCTCTTGTCCTACATGCAGGGCCTGTGAGATCAGGTGTCTGGAGGAGGGGGATTCCCAGGACCAGAGTCTTAATGCGGCGCATTGGATATTCGTTCATTACTTGAAAAATTACGTTTTTACGTGATCCAGTTTTTACAAAAAGAAAAGGCAGGGATGGGAAGTAAGGGAGGGGAAGAAAAGTCTTAAGAACATTGCAACACGTGGCTTTTCTTGACTCCGAATTTTCTCGGGCTTTTTGTAGAACATAAATGCACAGCGTTGTGGTTAGAAGTAACAAATTGCTGTGGATGAGAATCGAGAAGTACCCTGCAATGTATGTTTAAAAAAAAACCTAGATTGCACCTGGAAAGCTTGTGAAGCATTAAGCTATTGCTGTGTATGGATCATCCCTTGTGCTTTATGTTACTTGACTTATTGCTTCTGCTGGTAGTCTAGTGTAGAGAGATGTGACTCTTCGCCTACTGCCCAGACGCTCCTGTGCAAGTGCAACTGCTTATTAGAGATTAGTGCCGATCATTGATAGTACTGGTTGAGACTGTCACATCATCTGCACAAGGTCTTCCGAAAGAACTCTTCCAGACATGCGTGGGGGGTCGAGGGGCAAAAATGAGGAGTGTAATGGCGTAAGTTTCTGCTGGCATGATGACTAGATGGCTGAGCAACCGTAGAGTTCATGCGGTTAGCTGACGAGATTTGAGATTTATTAGCGCCAGCAGTCAGGTGTTTAAGACAAAGTTGTACAGCATGATTCCTTCGATTCTTCTGAACAACTTTGATTGGATCACATCTATGCATCACAAGCAGAATTAGTAATCAGTTAGGTCTCAGCAACGCAAAAAAGGACTTGATTTACGCTGGTTCCATAGATCCGTATTTGTGTTTTGTCGACTGATTTTGGCTTTGACCACACGGGACAGCATAATCACACCACGATTGACGCAGCTTTAGCATTGCACGGCAAAGCTTTCGTTTCAGATGAGCAGTTGTCCGCGATGAATGTCCTGACGATGATAGGCTAGGTATAAAAGGTTGGAGCTGCTCCGTTGCTGTGAGATGGTTTGGGATCTCTGCTCCGTAAGCAGTTCGTTTCTCCCTCCCTGTCCATGTCAGGGATATCCTGCTTACGTGGGCTCATAGTGGCATCACGGTGGACTTTTCAGGAGTTTTCCTAACCAAAACTGTGACTGCTAACGATGCTGAAGGGTAAGCTTGAGAAGTGGCACTCCTTGAGGAAATTATAGCATAGTAAACGACACTGCATTTGCAATGGCTTCTGATAAATGGATATTTCTTCTGAGTTTGGTCTTTTTTTATGGGCTTTTTTGGGCCGATAAACCTCTTCCTAGCTAAGTTATCTATCAAGGGTTGCATCTTCGCCATAGAAAAATATTTGTAGGCATGAATATACAATGAGTCCAAGGTAAAAGGCTTGAGATTGCCTCTGTAGGATTTCAAATCTTATTGATAGAAGACCATCAACAAGTCGGGAAAACCATTTTGGATCAAGATGGGTTCTGGATTGAACAAAGTCTTCATTCAAACTGGAAGACTTGCTGTCTGGTTCTAACTTGGGTTAAGAGCTTCGTGTAGGCTTAAGAAGATGTGTTATCCCCATCCTACAAACTGGTTCGGAACCATTGCTTTTCCTGAGGCCTTAAAGATTTCAATGATTTGCAGAATATGGAAATTGCAACATGGAATGTGACAACGCAATAAAAACCCTGTCGTATCGACATCTTGACTGACAAATTCAGACGCTTCAAACTTGACTTATTAGAGGTTTCAGAGGCTCATATTCCAGGGGTAGGAAACATAAAATTAGGTGATATATAGTTTATTTAATCGGGTAGGAAGGATGGGTTGCATAGGCAGGGAGTAGGGCTCAAGATGAATAAGCAAGCTGCTAAGTCTGGTTTAGGTTGGAAAGGTATTAACAGCAGAAAGTCAGTGGCTCATTTTGTGTCAAAAAGTACCAGGCAAATAACCTCTTAAGTGTATCCTGAAAAATCCCAAGAAATTTAACTGCATTCTGGCTTCTTTGAAGCTAAAAAGTTATGTTTTATTCGCGTTCAATATTGAAGTAATACCAAATAGTGTTTGGTAGTGAACGGCAAGGTAAGAAGTATTCCTTGTGAAAAGTAGCCGAAACTCCAAAAAAGACATGTTTGAACGTGCACAAGCGAGTTTGAATTCGTTTATCGTTTGAATGTGAACATGTAAAGAATCTTCTTTTTGTGATAATTCCAAAAATCGTAATTTATTATAAATTTTGAATTCAGCCATCAAAAGTTATATATATAAAAACTAGTGTTATTTTATAAAAAAGAGTGTGATATATGATGAGGATTACACTATTCAAATAGAAAAAATCTGAAAACTCTGGAGCAAATTTTCAGGCTATGGAAAAAAATTGCATTTTCCCAAAAAATATGGCTTGAATTTGCGTTAATTTGTTTGTTATTTCTTTAATGTATTTTTTTTCAAACAAATGTGGTAATACAAAGCTTTTAGCTGTAGACAATTGAGAATCTCATTCGAACGAGAATTTAAATTTTAGTACTCTTTTCAAGCAACAATAGAGCTATTTTACTACTTTGTATGATTTCTGTTCGATTGAAGTTTCAACACCACTCTCCATTTTCCTTCCCAAGAGTGGATTTTTATCTACTTCTAGTCGAGCTCATCCAATATATCTTTCTCTTAGATAATCTAAGCAGTTACATAGGCTACTAGTTGTTTAGAAATGTCAAATTGACACTCAAGTGGTTATGTTTCAAACTAATGTTAAATTAAACTAGTTCAGCCGCCTTTAAATAAGTGAGTGATTTAGGTATTTACTTTTGCCACCTTTTTCGTCATTCAAATAACTTACTAAAGTTAAAAAATTTGGCTAAGTTGTGCAGAAGTTAAAACGCTTTGCTTTTTCAGGGAAAATATTTGCCATCACCATTATGGAATACCACATCCTCTCAACAAATTGGCCCTTTTTCGAGCGTCTCTCCAAGTTTAGAACACCACTATTTGCCGCCAAACTACCGTGAGCATTTTGTCTACATATTTACTAATTCTAATTTGGGTGGAAAGAGGGATGGAGGGATGATGGCCTCCAGAGCTTCTTCCTGGCTGTACTGCTTAGTGACTAAAACTTTTATTGTCATCGAACGCAAGATATTAATTATGCCGTTATGATATATTATATGTTGTTGGACTATTACATGCTGTATAAAATAATATTTTATTAAACCATTTCTTTTTACTTCAAAAAGTACCTCATTTTTTATAATTGCTGAATGTTCATTTGCACACTTTTTAACGGACTACAGTTTTATAAACGGTCAAACAAAAAGCCAAAAATTATTCTATGTTCGGTGTGGGCTTCAGTCTTCTGAACTCCCTGCTCTTTGCGTTAAACTTTGACGAGTGTTCTCTTGGAAAACTTTTAGAGTGCAGGAACCGTAGCAAGTTGGTAAGTTTTAGAGTTTTATGCACCAACTTACCTCCAAAAAAGTTTGAACTTAGAATGTTCTTGTTCAAAGTAAACAAATCCAGATGAAAACCTATCATTTTTTAAGTATTTTGTAAGAAAATTAGTCTTATTACATTTATTATTATTATAGTCTTATTGCGTCATATTAAATTTTTGAGAGACCATTCATTATTTTAGGGCGTATACATAAAGGTCAAAATTTAGAGTAAAGGAACTCCTCTTAAATATCGAACAGTTTCTTCTCATTTTAAGTTTCAACATTGCCCTTTACTTTCATTTGAAAACAACTTGTTTTTTCGTATCTATGCAAAGCTTTTCTATATATTAGGGAGGCTCCTGCCCTCCCCCCGTCAAATTTCACTCTCTGTTCTGATCATTAACTCATTTTTATGACAATGTTTTGATTTATAAATAATTTTATTTATTCCAACTACTATTTCCCCTATAAGAGAATGTATATTATCCTTGAGTACCCGTATCATCCACTTAGTTTCACTATATTCCTCTATACGAACCAAGGTAGGGAGTAAAGTCCCACTCAAAATTGATCCGAAGTACTTCTTATCGAAATTATAAAATGTTGACATAATAATGAACTTTTTGAGATTTAAGATAACCCTCTCCCACAAATAAGATCCAATGACTTCCCTTAAATAGGTGGGGTGTACCATAACCTTCAGCATTACTGGATTAACCCTCTGTCTTGGATTGACCCACAGGAATGTCTGCGCCAAAATGAGGTAATATAGCTTTTGAACCCAGGAGGTAATGATAATAAATATGTTCATTTTTGTTTAAAATGATTGGATGATAGTCAAATTATTGTTTTGTAGGACAAAATCGTGGATGTTAGTCCTTAAGTCCGGTAGCCCAACTGATACTTCTTACGATACGAACTTGGGATGCATCTTGCTGGTTTGATCATGCGCGAAAATTAAGGGCATCTAAAGTGTCTGCCCTCAAAAAAGAACTTTCTCCATAAGATAATGGTTTGTAGCTTTCAAGCTTCAAAGCTTGAGGCATCTAAAAGTAATTTTTTGCAATAGGTTGTTTTTGTTAGGTCTTTCAAAATGTAGATGACTGCACTTGGGTAATACTATTGAGGTGTTAAAAATAGTAATTTTTAATTAGATGCTAATAAAAAAGATTAAATTTCGGAAATATTTCTACTACGATTTTGATTCAGTGTTTTTGTTTAATTGGTCAACAACCTTTAAGGACTGCTATAAAACTGAGCATTCTAGGTACAGCCTTAGATATTTGCTTTGGCAAATAATTCTATCATGTATAACTGTTCTTCTTTTTAAACCTATTCTTCTCGTTTGGATCCTATTTATATCATCTTAAGTTACACTTAATACATTATCTTTATTACATTACATATTTTTAAATATATTTATTATATTTAAAAACATTATATTTACATTACATTTCCCTTCTAGAGGAAATTGCCATCCGCGGTTTTGGATTCTCACCAAGAGCAGGAGTTGGACCGAGAGGATTTGGAAGCATTGCCGGTAGCAGTTTAAATAATAGCTTAGGTGAGCAAATATAAGTGAAAGGACTTGGAGAAATTGTAAGAGAGCCGTTGGTACTTTTACTAGACTGGGAAACATTTTGAGTCTGCTCTAAAACGAGAAAAGCTTCGGGATATCGAATACTACTCCTGAAAATTCTATTTTACGGACAAGGTTATGCAGTATGGTAGTTTTACAAGTCTATTTCACAAGTTTAGTTCTTGAACATCCTTAGAACCATCAATTGCTAATATCAGCTCTCACAAAAATCAATGAAGTAAAGTAGATGGCATAATTTTAAGCCTACCTCCATATACGTGATGCCAGTGGAATAATTAATTTCGATACATCACACCATCTGTTTTATCAACTGATTAAAATAAAAAATGTTATCCAAAAATAAGCTTTCATGGGAAAGTAACGAGCCATATAAAAACCAGCTATGAGCTGGAATCAAGTCACACAATAATTAAAACTAAAAAACATAAATAATGAATTATTAAATGAAACGGAAAAAAAACAGAAACTAAAATTAATAATTGCATCAAACATAAGGATAACAGGTACTGATGTGATGAATAAGTGAATCCAAAAATGAAGAGAAGTGTAAATAAAAGTTATGTCAAATTTGAACGAACAAAATTTTCACAAATAAAAGTAAGGTAACCACCCTACTAAACCTTCTGAAGGCTTTAGCCTTCGCTGTACTGAGTACACCACATCTTTTGTGGTTTACGAGTAAGAGCTGCTGTAAATAATAGGGGGGTGGGATGCCCCTTCCCTCTCAAATTTTCTAAACGGCTTGAGTCTCATTATGTTTCTAAAAACGATCTGTGAATTGACCACTGTGGTTTTTTTCTTTAAAACATCAAAAAAAAGAAGAAAATTACGGTAATAATCAAGGTTGAAGGAAAGAACGAATAAAAGTAGACCGATCGTTTAAAGTATTATGGAATTAATTCCGGGAAGTCTCAATAATTTTTGTTTTTCGATGCTGTAATTATAAGGAATGAAATGTGCAAAATGTATTTTACTTTTAGTAAAACGCAAGCGCAATTGGGGTTCTCTTGAATCAAGGATTTACGAAAATGGGTTTTGACTCGATGCAAAAGTGTTTCTAACCCTATTTTGGGGGAAAAGTGCCCCCAAATTGTTTTTTTAATTAGGTTCTCATTTTGTTATGGACTTACGGCTGTGATTTTAAAACGGATTGGAGGCAGCAAGTTATTTGCCCCATTTCTAGGCCCCCTAAAAACCTTCTCTATCTCAAAAGATTCTAGTTCCCCTTAGCCCTGGAAATGATTCTTAAAAGTTTCAAGCCAATCGAAAAAATTAGGTCATTATAAAATTCAATATTTGGGATACCCAGTACCCCCTTCCTCCAAAAAAAAAATGTCGAAAAGTTTTTGAACTGTCTAAATTATTAACTGTTTTATATTTCTCAATATTTGCACTAGAGTTTTGACCTGGGTTTTGTGCCAGAAGTTGTGTGTTCCCCGCAGAAGAAAGTAGCGGACTTCAACACAAGTGGCATCAATTCACGATGTAGATGTAGATGTAGTGGCAAGTCGAGTAAATTATATTTTTCAAGTCTTGGGAGGACAATTTTGTTGTTTTTTAATTTTTTTTAGTACAGCTGCCGAAACCCAGGATTTTTCACAAAAATACCCCCAAAAGTTTTTTTTTACACATCTAGGGGAGGGAAGAGGGTGAAAAATATAGGGGGAAAATGTCTTCCCAGCCCCAATTGATCTTACTGCTCCCTAGATGAACAAAATATATAAAAGTGCACAATAATGAAAAAAAGGAAAAGCATGAAACTTTTCTGACAAAAGGAGTTTCTTTTCAAACATTTACAATTGAAGATTTTGAAGGCTCGCTGTCCAACTCTGTCAAGTTTATCAAAACTAGGATATTTCAGGCTTATGTGAATATTCAAGGAGATATTTGCTGCTCTTGAAAATTCTAAACAGTTACTATAAATTTAGCATTGAATCGAGTAGAGCCAGCCTTAAACCTTAACTAATGGCTATGATAAAAATAGAAAAATTGAATTGAAAACTTCATATGATTTAATCTATCTTAAGAAGAAAACAACCACCCTAACTGGAATTTTACTTTTATCCCTTGTAGACCATCTGGCTGATCATTTCAGTGATTTAAACTTAGATCCGAAGCAAATGAAGCGCCCACCACTAACTTACCTTTGTCATTTGTGTTTCAAGAAAGGACATTACATCAAAGACTGTCCCCAGGTATTTTTCAATGTCCTTTTATAATTTTTCTTTGCTATGATGTATGCTACTTATAAATGAACCTGAGGGCTTAGATAATAAACCTTTTTGTTTCAGGTTTTTATTTGTTGTATTCAAATTAAGTACGAAACTATAAAAAATGGAATTTCGATACCAGTAGTCAAACCAAAAGAATTGGATTTTTATGCTGATTTCAAATATATAAGGTTTATCAAGTTTAGTCTTACACATCAAAAGTTACGAACCTAAAAAAATTTGCCTTATTTTTGAAAAAAAGGGAGAAACACCCCTTGAAAGTGAGATAATCTTAATGAAAATTAGACCACCAGATTTAGCGTAGCAGAAAACCCTACTGTAGATGTTTCAAGCTTCTATCTGAAAAAATGTGGAATTTTGTATTTTTTTGCTAGAAGAAAGATCACGAATGCATGTTTATTTGTTTTTTTTTCTTTTCCCCAGGGGTGATTGTATCGATCCAGTAGTCCTATAACATCGTGAGAGGGACTAATTCGAACGGAAATTAAAAGTTCTAGTGCCCTTTTTAAGTGATTAAAAAAATGGAGGGCTTATGTCTTTGAAGATGACTTAATCCCCCACAGTTTCCTGGGGAAGGGCTGCAAGTTATGAACTTTGCCCATTGTTTATATTTAGTATTCGTTATTGGGAAATATACAGACGTTTTTAGGAGGAATTCTTTTCTGGTGGGGGGGGGGGTCGGAGGAGGGGGCTATGTGGGAGGGTCTTTCCATGGAGGATTTTTTGGGGGGGAAGGGACATTTCTATGAAGGAGGCGCCAGATTTCCCAGCATTATTTAAAAAACGATCAGAAATTAAATAAAAAACAAGTTTTTTTCATCTGAAAGTAAGGAGCAACATTAGAACTTAAAACGAACAGAAGTTATTGCGTATATGAGGGGCTCACCTCCTGGTCAATACCTCGCTCTTTAAGCTGAAGTTCAAATTTTGTTCGAATCACAAACCACTGAATCACAAAGGCCGTTTAATTAGAATAGATAGCTCTTTTGAAAGTACTAAAAAAAACTCTCTGTTTGTTTTAAGCTTTAATGTTGCTCCTTACTTTCAGTTGAAAAAACTTGTTTTTTTATGTAATAAAAAAAAGACCAACTTGCTAACCATGCTAATTTATCTTGTTTGGGAAAACATTACAATTATTGATTATTACTTTCTGTGGTAAGGGGTGTGCTTCTCCCTTAAAGGGTGTTAGTGGCAATTTTAATATTTTAATGGAAACGGCTAGAAGATGATAGATATATATGGTTTCTAAAAGGAAACGTAGTTTTTTTTTTTTTTGGGGGGGGGGCAATTTATTTCGATCAAAAGTTTTATGTCTTTAGATTCGAATATTTCTATTTAAACACAAATATGTATATACAATCTTAAAAAAAACAACACTTATGCCTAGTGGCGTACTTCAACATGCCTCGTGGCATCATAAAAGTTTGGAAAGATAAAACGGAATTTGCAAGGGGTATCTTCACAGACAGGTACATGCAACTTACTACGTATACGCACATGAAACGTTTCGACATTTTACTCACTGTTTTTATTTTCGGTGGACAATAAATATTAAATCCTTTAAAATATATAGCATTAGAAACAAACACTATCTGGCGAAATTAACTTCTTTTCTCAGGCTCTTATCGCTTTCAGTTCATTAAAAAAAAAAAAAAAAAAAAAAAAAAAAAAAAAAAGAAAAAAAAAAAAAAAAAAAAAAAAAAAAAAAAAAAATGTGAGCATAGTTCTAGCGGATGCATTTACTGGGCGAGTCAGTCTAACTAACAATAAAGAGGAAATTCGAATGAGGGTTCGGAATAAAAATTACTCCATCCAGCCAATATTCTACCTGTTTATAATGATATACTGCCATTGCCTTAACAATTTCTTAGTCAAGCTGAACTTGTATTCTTTCTTATTGTAAAATGATGCCGCTTATGCATTTAGTGTTTTGAATCCCGTTTGAGTCGCATTAAAATCTCATAGTTGTTATTCTTTATTGCATCCGTTTTTCTGGGTCAGAGGTCCTTATTTCCAAAATTATATATCACTCAAGATAACCTAAGTTCTCAGAATAAGCTGATTCCTCCAGCAAGATCGGTTTTTCCTCTTTTTTTTGTTGTAGAAGTGTACCTACATATCTAAAGCTAATTAATCTTTTGTTTTGATGGTATACTTATAAATACTAAACACCGGTGAGTTGATGAGAAGTGAATGACTTCCGAAGTTTCTGTTACAAAATTTGAGAAACTAACATCTCATACCCAATTTACTGCTATAAAAAGAGTTTGAATCTTAGAGACAGAATCAAGCAGACATTTACAAACTCTTTGACGGGAAGGCGTCATAACATCGAACCGTCAGGAGCGCGAACGTCAGGAGCAGTACAAAATCCGTCACAACATCGACAAAAAAATCCGTCAGAACTTCGAACCGTCATAACATCAAAAATTTTAAAACTTCAGTTTTTTGGGGTTTAGGGGGGAAAAGGTACTTAGGTTAGGTTATGTATTTAATATATGCTATACTTTACCCCCAACCCCCTGATGTGTAAATATATAGCCGAAATTTGTTTCTAAACTATTATATACTTATTACTATTATATAAACTTATAATTTTTTTAGATTTTATGACGGTTCGATGTTCTGACGGTTTGATATTATGACGTTTCGTGCTTGTGACGGTTCGCCGAAATGGTAGCACCCCCTCTTTGACTAGTACTTATTCTAGGTCGCATTCGTTGCAATTTTTAGCCACATTTGATGGACGCTCAAATATTCTATGCCTCCTTATTTTGTTTTAAAGTTCAAATTGGGCTGTCTACCGTAAAACCTCCTAAATTCGGAGGTTAATTTGGTAACCATATTTCATTGAAATCTGGGATATACTGCTTTTCTCCTTTTCCCTTGCATGCTATTCATGGAAACGATTCGAAATATTTGAAAAATAGTTATTCCAGATTAATTAACAGCCAACGAAATTTTTCCATGTTAAGGTGCATGCACAAGGGTGCCGGAAGAAAATTTTCCAGGGGGGGGGGGCAAACACAAAAATACCAGTGGTGGTTGGGTGACATGCAATATATTTCAGGGATTTTTTTCGTAGGAATAAGTTTATTTTTAAATATTTTTAGGAAGAACTATCAAATAAAAAGAGCAACTAAATTGCCTGCAAATTGAAACAAAATACAGTAAGTTTTAAACCGCAAAGACTCCTGGCAAAAGGATCAATTTGTTTAATCAATAATATATTTAATTATTATGCATTTAATTTTAAAAGAAAATCAAATTCATACCAAAATTAAAGAAAGATTGCTTTCGTAGATTATAACAGATGTAGACTTGCATTTATACAATTTCCTACGTCTTAGAATAGTTTACGCAAGGAGCAGAGATGCTCAAAAATCATCCTGCCTGCATAGATACCACGTTTTGATTTTATAATGGCCATGTAAAATTTACCTCTTTCATAACAGGACAATTCTTCCCCTCGAACTTAAATCCGTTATATAAACATACATTAAGAAAAAGAATAGAATAGCGAAAGAAAAGCAGAATTTAAACTTACTATCCAGCTGTCAAACTAACCCTCTTTCTTTTTATTGTCCATTTCAACTAAAAAAAATGAACAAGTTCAAAAAAATTTCCGTCAGAAGAGAATCTTATCGAATAGTTTGTGAAAAAAAAACTGGAAGTAAAGAGTGACTTGGACCAATATTCACCAAAACTAAAAATTTAATTCTCATGACAATTGCTACACCGGCAGTATTGGCTTATTAGGCTAATTCTAAATTTTAAAATTCTTTCAGTTTATTGTTATCTACCCAAAACCAAAAATCAGAGAAAATTGGCCTGATTTTTGAAAAAAGGACCCACCCCCCCCCAAAAAAGCAAGCAATCTTATTGAAAAGCTCTTTATTAGGTACATCATATCAGAGAAACCTAGCGTAGAGATTTGAAGCTCCAATGTTTCGCATTTTTTTTTCAGAAGAACTATCGTCGATGCCTGTTTATTTGTTTTGTTTTTTTCCCAGGGGTGATTGTATCAAACCAAAGGTCCAAGATAATTGGTAGGGAGCTCATTCAAACGTAAATTTAAAGCTCCTTTTTAAGTGACCATACAGATTGGACAAGGAGAAAATCTTGTTTTCTTGCTATTCTAGGGCACAAAACTACAACTTTACCCCAAAGAGGATGAATTTGCAATCAATTTAAAATTCCGAGAAGCTAATTGATTTAAACGTATGAATAACTATATTTTAGGCTTTCCAGTTGTAAAAGAAGCAATGTCACACGGTGGCAGTACAGGATTCAACCAAGTTGATTCGCTTTATTTGTAATGAAATTAGGCTACGTTTGGCGGTCTGTAATTGCGGATCAGCTGTAATGAGGGGGATGAGTCATTGTTTAGGTGGGGGTAGGGTAGATTCCTAAAAAGACACGTTTTAATGGACAAACTGCTTACTGCTTACACGAGGCTTCAGATAAATGATGAAAGAGGTAGGGGGAGTAAGAATTAATTAAATTGTTTCGCTATAGAGCAAAAACGTTACATTCCCATTTCTACCACCACAGAGGTGGAAAAGGCAAGGCGGATCATAATCAGCCCCGCCAGGAAATCTCTTTGGGGTGCAAATACTGCAAGGAACTTAGTTTTCAGCAATTTTAAATGGTGTTATTTTCTTTTTCTATTTCTATAAAGTACTTCAATGTATTTAAACCACTCTATGTAATGTATTTACCGATAAGAAAATCCTGTTTTAGAGGTTTTGATGGCTTCAGTTATGTAGAAGATCAAAATTCTCACAGAATTTCCATCCAGACAAACAAAAATACTTCTGTTCTTCCAACCGAAATTGTTTTGTAGTAATATTGACAAGGACTTCTTACCAAAATTACTATTCATCGCCGATTTTTTAAGTAATTCATATTTTATCCAAAATTGAAATTGAAAATTTAAACCTAGGACGATACCGATACACGTACAATTATGGATTTATACATTTTAAAAGCAATTGACCGGGGATTTAAGCGACAGGTACCTCAAATTATATCTTAGTTAGGCCTGGGTATGATTTGGAAAACAATCAGAAGTTAACTAACAAAAAGAGCTTTTCAACTGAAAGCAAGAAACAAATTTGAAACCTATTTGAAAAGATTATTCTTTATATGAAAGTGGGCTGTCTCCTCCTTTGCTCCTTACTCTTTACTGTGAAGTTTGGCTTTTTTCCAAACTTTAAAGAAAATTTGCAATGAGAAAGATAAGATTTTTCAAAGCAATAAAAATACTTTTGTTTAATAAGCAATGTGTTGAGAAGGGGGTAGTCCCGCTTATATACAAAGTAATTTAAGTTTGCTTTAAGTTTTAAACTTGCTCCTTACTTTAGTTTAACACCCTTTTCTATTTGTTTAATTACATTTTATGAAACTGTAAAGTTTTATGAATACAGTACTTTTCGTAACACAGAAAAAACGATCAATATTTCAATGATCTCTGTTTGGATTTTGATGAGTAATCAAACAGTTCGTGGTAATGAACTGTAAGTATGGAGTGACCCAGCTCAATAGTAACCGAAACTCTAAAAAACTGAATTTTGATACCAACTGATATATCAAAAGAATTGGCTTATTTTGCTGATTCCAAATATATATGTTTCATTAAGTTTAGTTTGACCCATCAGAAGCTACGAGCATGGTAAAATTTGTCTGATTTTCAAAAAAGGGGGAAAGATACCCTTGAAGTCATAGAATCTTAATGAAAATTACACCATAAGATTCAGCGTATCAAAGAACCCTACTGTAGAGGTTTCAAACGCATATCCGCAAAAATGTGGAATTTTGTAATTTTTGGCAGAAGAAAGATCACGGATGCGTGTTTTTTTTTTTTTTTTTTTTTTTTTTTCAGGGTTGATCGTATTGACCCAATGGGCCTAGACCGTCGAGAGAGGGTGCATTCTAGTTGAAATAAAAGATTCTAGTTCCCTTTTAAAGTAACACAAATAATTGGAGGGCAATTAGGCCCCCTCCCACGTCACCTTTTTTCAAAATCGTCCCATCAAAATTTTGAGATAGCTTTTTCTTCAGCATAGTTGAAAGGCCCAATAACTATGTCTTTAGAGATAAAATGACCCTAATTAGCCCATGGAGAAAGGTTTTTAAGTTATAATTTTACCCATTGCTTTATTTGTTATTGGGAATATGCATACATTTTTCGGATGGGGAGGGGAGTAATTTTCTGCTGGGAAGATTTTACGCGGGGGGAATTTTCCATGGAGAGGGAAGTTTCCAGGGGGGTGAACTTTTCTGGGGAAATTTTCCACTTGGTGAACTTTCCAGAACTCCTATACAAAATTCCTTTATAGGTCTTGCTTTTTCTTTACCGATTCAATTTTAGGCGTGGAGATGTTAAAGGTAATTGACCGAGGTAAATTTTCGCCAGGATTGAATTGCCCAGAGGATATTTTTGTGGGAAGGGGGATTTTTCCGTGGAGGGGGCCAGGCATCCTGGCGTTTAAAAAAACGATCAGAAATTCAATTAAAATAACAAGTATTTTCAACTGAAAGTAAGGAGCAACATTAAAACTTTTTTTCGGATATTTTTACGGATATTTTTTAACAATATCGACAGTTTTGAACTTGGTTATCAAACACCAAAATATTTATTGCCTTTAGACTCAACTGTTTATAAAAAGCAACCCATTATCAAAGTAGTTTGTACAAAGTAAAACATTAAAACTAAGATTAAGAAAATCAAATAAAAATTTTAATTCGATGTTTTTAATTTAATTTTGGATACCAAAAACCAATATATTTGACACCTTTATGCTTCATAACTGTAAAAAATTAAATATTTCTCAAAGCGACAACTAGATAAATACAATAACTCCTGGAAAAATAAATAAATGATAATAAAACACAAAAAAACGTATCCGTTCAGGGGGAAAGCACAAAAATCTCAGGATTTCGTTCAGGGGAAACATTTCTGATTATAGTGGATTCATATATCAGCTTATGGGTACTCTGGCAATGCAAGCAAAAGTTGACGGCATATTTTTACCGAAATTGGCCCTTATTAAGTTGTTTTACTTGTGTTTTCTTTAATTATACGAACTTTCTTGTGTACTAATAACTGCACAAACAAATTCATATTCAGGATAACCATAAAAAGCTGATTCTTTGATTGAATGTTATCAATAGTAAGGCTCTTACACTTTAGTTATAGGGTCAAAATCTATTGGCAGGCAGTCAACAATGGGGTAACAAACATTTTTTCCATGTTTTTTTTTTCATATTCTGCTTTTTTCTTTCTGTTTCCTTATAGTTACTTTATAGTCTCAAATTTCTAGGAGGGAGGGGCTATGCCCCCTCCCCTGTCAGCGCCCATGTGCATGCATTGTCAAAAATAAATAAATATCTTAGAAAATAATAAATGGCTGACCTATATTATATGTACTACCTACATATAATTGGGTAGTAAGTGACATTAGACTGATTAAAACAGTAACATGACACTAAGGTTTGACCCAAGAGAATATTCTTGAGTTTCCTAAGAATATGAAGACTGTTCAGTATCTACGTCTTAATTACATCAGCATTATGCTTAAATGATGGTTTTCCGTCAAGGAAAACGCCTAAAGATCAGATTCAAGTAACTGAGGACAAACATATGACGATCTCGATATAATTAAACAACTCAAATTAAAAACTGCTTTTGTCTCCAAAGGTGTAAGAACGCTATTTAAAGTGTGAGTAGCTACAGGTTAAATTTGAATCTAACTATTGTTTAAGATCTAGTCTTCTGGCTTGCACTTTCACAAAGTTCGGAATCCAAAGTTCCAGCTTGCAGGTATTTTCTCCAAGGTCTATGAGAGATAAAATGCTGTGAATCCTGGTGACAGTAACCATATTGCTGGCTCTGTGAGTGACTTCTGTACCAATGATAGTTAAGACTCAACTATAACTGCTGCTCCACATTTCTTCGTGTATAACAGATTCTTTTGTTGAGTGATACTCATCAGCTGCTCATTCTTCGAGGAAAGATGCTGCTTTAGCTGGATTCTGGTGAAAATTTGAGCACTAATTTTGTCAGTTTTGTCACTTTATCGGAAAGGTATAACTCGTGTATTTTACAAGACTAAGTATCTCCTTGGTCATTCTTTGATGTTTGTGCTGTTATCTCTGACCAGGGTCCTTGAAATAAAGTCATGATATATGTTTCACTCGTGTAATTTTGTCAGTTTTCACTTCATCGGAAAAGTATGACTCATGTATATCTTTGGTCTATCTTTGATGTTTGTGCTGTTATCTTTGATCAGGGTCAGAGAATACCTACTCATAGCCTCTTTACAACGTACGAGTATAAAAGTGGTTAAAAAAAAAGATAACGAGTATAAAAAAAGAAAAAAAAGAAACTGAGGCACTACCGTCAATAGGTATTGCACTTTAATTCGGTGACTTTTTTTTATAGGCGCGTCCGAAGGGCGAAGGTCTTACCCCGTATCAGGGCAAAAAGCGATGTTTTGGCGAGTACAAATGTCCAAAGTGCAAACGAAAGTGGATGTCTGGCAACTCTTGGGCAAACTGTGGACAAGAATGCATTAAGTGCCATATTAATGTTTACCCTCACAAACAAGTTAGTTTTTGTCTTGCTAAACTCAGAAACGGTACAACTTTACTAATTACAAGTGGGAACTCCATGAATTATGGAGAACCTAGAACTGGACGGACCAAAGATGAAAAACAAAGTAGGCTACATACGAGAATCGGAAAAAGATCAGTGGAAAAGATAATCGGCAAAATCACCTCAGGTATTTAAAATTGGGATGGTTACATGGTGATGATATCAGAGATTGCGTTATAAAAAGAAGTTCCCAGAGATTAAGCCCGACTTTTCAACCTGATTTTAGAATGCTTGTTTAAGAATAAAAAAAAACACATATATTTTCTGAGGGAAGGCAAGCCTGCGTTAGTCTAAGAGGTGGTTTGTTTGATTATTTGGTAAAATTGTCGTAGTTGTTATGAATATCTCAAGCATTTTTGCTGTTATGAATTTTTGGCCTTCCATGCAGAAGGAGGGGGGTGAGGTTTAATTCACAGTCAGCTTTTATAAAGCACACAAATATTCTATACCAAGCTAGAAAAACTTTAATGAAAATACAAATTTTACAGTGAATGTGAAAATATGTAGGCTAACTAAAATGCTTTTTTAAGCTCTTCGGTTCCCCTTCCTTATGAAAGAATATTTCTGCCAACTCATTAAAAGACGACTTATTACGGTCCATTTTAACTACAATCTGAATGATCTATCATCATTTCGTCATTTCTTATAGACTCTATGTATGCTTGGGGACGAATGGTATGCTGCAAGTCATTGTTGCATGTGTCAAAGAGGCAATATATACACGTGTTCTCTAGTTCTCCGAATTTTTGTTCGATGATAAATGTCATGAAGCCCTGTTCAAGCCCAAATGGATGTTTTACTGTCCAAAACGCAACACTTTATCAATTTTTTGTGATGTGCTCTCTTTTGTTGCTTAAAAAAACAGTAGATATTTAATTCTTCATTCAAATTAACCCTCTATTTCAAGAATCTATGGCTACAGTCTCATTACGGTCGTCCTGGGTCATGCATGTATGACCATTCTTCTGTGACAAAATAAAAAAAATGTTTATATTAGAGGCAACGCTATAGCGTTGTCTATAGTGAAGGCTATACGGCTCCAATATTTTATTATTATTATTATTTATTTATTTATTTTTTTCCCAGAGGCGCTTCATATGGAAAGGGTCGTCGTATAAACTTTAAAGGGGGCTCATTCGATTGGAAATCGAGAGTTCTAGTGCCCTTTTTAAAGATCAAAAGTAATTGAAAGGCAAAGAACACCCCTTCCAGGCCCACCATTTCCCCAAAAACATCCAATCAAAATTTTGAGATAGCCATTTTGTTCTACGTAGTTGATTTTCAAATAGAAATTATATTTTTGAGGATGACACTCCCCCCATAGCCCTCAGGGCAAGGGTTGTAAGTTATGCCCTGGGGGCATATAAGCTTTTTATAGAAATCTTTGTCGTAGAAACTTCAAAAAGGGCTCGATTGGAAATTCAAAGGGCTAGTGCTCTTTTTAATAGTCGAAAGCGATTAGAGGGCAACTAACCCCCCTTCCACGCCCACCATTTCCCCAAACACATCCAATCAAGATTTTGAGATAGCCATTTTGTTCAATGTAGTTTAAAGTTCTGGAAATTATATCTATGAGCATGACACTCCCCCCCCCCACAGTCCTCAGGGCAAGGGTTGTAAGTTATGCCCTGGGAGAATATAAGGTTCTTGTAGAAAGCGTTGTCGTAGAAACTTCAAAAAGGGCTCATTCGATTGGAAATTTAAATGACTAGTGCCCTTTTCAATAGTCGAAAGTGATTGGAATACCTAGTCATAATTCAAAAATTCAAAGGGCTAGTGCTCTTTTTAATAGTCGAAAGTGATTAGAGGGCAACTAACCCCCCTTCCACGCCCACCATTTCCCCAAACACATCCAATCAAGATTTTGAGATAGCCATTTTGTTCAATGTAGTTTAAAGTTCTGGAAATTATATCTATGAGCATGACACTCCCCCCCCCCCAAGATCTTCAGGGCAAGGGTTTTAAGTTATGCCCTGGCGGCATATATGGTGTCTTATGGAAGGAATCTTCGTATATACTTCAGAGAGGGCTCATTTGATTGGAAATTGAAAGTTCTAGTTCACTTTTTAAGCGTCAAAAGATATTGGAGGGTAACCAGCCCCCCACGCACTTTTTCCCAAATGCATCCGATAAAAATTTTGAGATAGCTATTCTGTTAAAAATAGTTCAAAGATAATATACTAAAAACTCCGGTGTCGGCACAATCCCCAGGGACTGGGGGCAGACGTTGTAAGTTATGCCCTGGGGGCATATATGATTCTTATGGAAGGGATGCACGTACAAACTTCAAAGAGTGCTCATTTGATTGGAAATTGAAAGTTTTATTTCAATTTTTAAGAGTCAAAAGAGATTAGAGGGTAACTAGCACCCCCTCCAAGCCCTTTTTTTCAAACCCATCTGATAAGAACTTGGAGATAGCCATTTAAAAAAAAATAATTCAAAGACCATATAACGAAAACTCCGAGGTCGACAGAGCCCCACAGGGCCCGAATGCAGGCGTTGTAAGTTATGCTCTGGGGGATATATGGTTCTTATGGAAGGGATGCTCGTAAAACCTTCAGGGAGGGCAAATTTGATTGGAAATTGAAAGTTTTAGTCCAGTTTTTGAGCTTCAAAAGAGATTGAAGGGCAACCAGTCCCCCCCCCGCCCCATGCCCCTTTTCTTCGGAATGCATCCGATAAGAATTTTGAGATAGCCATTAAGTTAAAAATTGTTCAAAAGCTAGATAACAAAAACTCAGGTGTCGACACAACCCCCTAGGGCCCGGGGGCAAGCGTTGTAAGTTATGCCCTGGGGCATATATGTTTCTTATGAAAGGGATACTCATATAAACTTCAGAGAAGGCTCATTTGATCGGAAATTTAAAGTTCGAGTTCGCTTTTTAACAGTTAAAAGAGATCCGAGGGCAATTAGCCCCCCCCACGCCTTCTTTTTGCAAACCCATCTGATGCAAATTTTTGTTATTTTGTTAAAAAAATTGTTCAAAGATCGGATAAGAAAAACTCCTGTGTTAATACAGCCCCCCAGGGCCCGGGAAAGGCGTTCTACGTAATGCCCTAAGGGCCCGTATGGTTCTTATGACAGGGATGCTCGTATAAACTTCAAAGAGGGCTCATTTGATTGGAAATTGAAAGTTTTAGTTCCCTTTTTAGGAGTCAAAAGAGATTGGAGGGCACCTAGTCCCCCCTCCACGCCCTTTTTTCTCAAACCCATCTGATAAGAACTTTGAGATAGCCATTAAAAAAAAAATAGTTCAAAGACAATATAACGAAAACTCCGGGGTCGACACAGCCCCCAGGGCCAGAAGGCAGGCGTTGTAAGTTATGCCCTAGGGGAATATATAGTTCTTATGAGTAGAAAGGCCTTATTGACTCCAGGGGGGAGTCCATATATGGGCATAGACTCCCTAGGGAGAACACGTGGTTAATGGGGTCAATGACCTCTTTTTCCAAGGTCGATTTATTTCCGGAAGTTTATTAATATCTTTGGAGTTCGACCAGAATTGTTTCCGGGGCAAAGTTTAGATCACACGTGACAGATGATGTCATGGTTGATTGATTTGACACGAAAGGGGAATTAATTTGTTGTTTCTAAGGGGAATTATTGATTCAAGAAAGGGGAATTAATTTGTTGTTTCTAAGGGGAATTATTGATTCACGAAAGGGGAATTAATTTTTGTTTCTAAGGGGAATTATTGATTCAAGAAAGGGGAATTAATTTGTTGTTTCTAAGGGGAAGGTGGGGAAGAGATATATTGATTGCGTAATCGAAGGAAGAGAATTCCCGAGAAATTGATTACATAATCGGTAGAACCCTATCAGGAGCTCGTGACGGGAATCCATTTATGTGCATAGAATGACGTAATCAACTAGGACAAATGGATTTCTGAGAAATTGATTACATAATCGGTAGAACCCTATCAGAAGGTCATGACGGGAGTCCATATATGGGCATAGAATGACGTAATCGACTAAGACAATTGGATTTCTGAGAAATTGATTACATAATCGGTAGAACCCTATCAGAAGGTCATGACGGAGGTCCATATATGGGCATAGAATGACGTAATCGACTAAGACAGTTGGATTTCTGAGAAATTGATTACATGATCGGTTGAACCCTATCAGAAGGTCATGACGGGGGTCCATATATGGGCATAGAATGACGTAATCGACTAAGACAATTGGATTTCTGAGAAATTGATTACATAATCGGTAGAACCCTATCAGAAGGTCATGACGGGGGTCCATATATGGGCATAGAATGACGTAATCGACTAAGACAATTGGATTTCTGAGAAATTGATTACATAATCGGTAGAACCCTATCAGGAGGTCCTGACGGGAACAAGTTCCTTTCTTAATGTCCATCCTAAACCCATTTTCAACTTGAAGTACTTATCTTTTTCACCAACAACTATGCTTTACAGCTTTTTGGATACCTCAACACCAAGAAATACTTTTCAAAGACCATTTCAGAGCAAGTTACTTTCTTAATGTCCCTCCTAAACCCATTTTCCAACTTGAAGTACTTATCTTTTTCACCTACAACTATACTTTACAGCTTTTTGGTTACCTCAACACCAAGAAATACTTTTCAAAGACCATTTCAGAGCAAGTTACTTTCTTAATGTCCTTCCTAAACCCTTTTTTCAACTTGAAGTACTTATCTTTTTCATCCACTACTATACTTTACAGCTTTTTGGATACCTCAACACCAAGAAATACTTTTCAATGACCATTTCAGAGCAAGTTACTTTCTTAATGTCCCTCCTAAACCCATTTTCCAACTTGAAGTACTTATCTTTTTCACCCACAACTATACTTTACAGCTTTTTCGTTACCTCAACACCAAGAAATACTTTTCAAAGACCATTTCAGAGCAAGTTACTTTCTTAATGTCCCTCCTAAACCCATTTTCCAACTTGAAGTACTTATCTTTTTCACCCACAACTATACTTTACAGCTTTTTGGATACCTCAACACCAAGAAATACTTTTCAAAGACCATTTCAGAGCGAGCTACTTTCTTAATGTCCCTCCTAAACCCATTTTTCAACTTGAAGCACTTATCTTTTTCACCCACAACTATACCTTACAGCTTTTTGGTTACCTCAACACCAAGAAATACTTTTCAAAGACCATTTCAGAGCAAGTTACTTTCTTGATGTCCCTCCTAAACCCATTTTCCAACTTGAAGTACTTATCTTTTTCATCCACAACTATACTTTACAGCTTTTTGGATACCTCAACACCAAGAAATACTTTTCAAAGACCATTTCAGAGCAAGTTTCTTTCTTAATGTCCCTTCTAAACCTATTTTACAAGTTGAAGTACTTATCTTTTTCACCCACAACTATACTTTACAGCTTTTTGGATACCTCAACACCAAGAAATACTTTTCGAAGACCATTTCAGAGCAAGTTACTTTCTTAATGTCCCTCCTAAACCCATTTTCCAACTTGAAGTACTTATCTTTTTCACCCACAACTATACTTTACAGCTTTTTGGTTACCTCAACACCAAGAAATACTTTTCAAAGACCATTTCAGAGCAAGTTACTTTCTTAATGTCCCTCCTAAACCCATTTTCCAACTTGAAGTACTTATCTTTTTCACCCACAACTATACTTTACAGCTTTTTGGATACCTCAACACCAAGAAATACTTTTCAAAGACCATTTCAGAGCGAGTTACTTTCTTAATGTCCCTCCTAAACCCATTTTTCAACTTGAAGTACTTATCTTTTTCACCCACAACTATACTTTACAGCTTTTTGGTTACCTCAACACCAAGAAATACTTTTCAAAGACCATTTCAGAGCAAGTTACTTTCTTAATGTCCCTCCTAAACCCATTTTCCAACTTGAAGTACTTATATTTTTCATCCACAACTATACTTTACAGCTTTTTGGATACCTCAACACCAAGAAATACTTTTCAAAGACCATTTCAGAGCAAGTTACTTTCTTAATGTCCCTCCTAAACCCATTTTCCAACATGAAGTACTTATCTTTTTCACCCACAACTATACTTTACAGCTTTTTGGATACCTCAACACCAAGAAATACTTTTCAAAGACCATTTCAGAGCAAGTTACTTTCTTAATGTCCCTTCTAAACCCATTTTCCAACTTGAAGTACTTATCTTTTTCACCCACAACTATACTTTACAGCTTTTTGGATACCTCAACACCAAGAAATACTTTTCAAAGACCATTTCAGAGCAAGTTACTTTCTTAATGTCCCTCCTAAACCCATTTTCCAACTTGAAGTACTTATCTTTTTCACCCACAACTATACTTTACAGCTTTTTGGATACCTCAACACCAAGAAATACTTTTCAAAGACCATTTCAGAGCAAGTTACTTTCTTAATGTCCCTCCTAAACCCATTTTCCAACATCAAGTACTTATCTTTTTCACCCACAACTATACTTTACAGCTTTTTGGATACCTCAACACCAAGAAATACTTTTCAAAGACCATTTCAGAGCAAGTTACTTTCTTAATGTCCCTCCTAAACCCATTTTCCAATTTGAAGTACTTATCTTTTTCACCCACAACTATACTTTACAGCTTTTTGGATACCTCAACACCAAGAAATACTTTTCAAAGACCGTTTCAGAGCAAGTTACTTTCTTAATGTCCCTCCTAAACCCATTTTCCAACTTGAAGTACTTATCTTTTTCACCCACAACTATACTTTACAGCTTTTTGGATACCTCAACACCAAGAAATACTTTTCAAAGACCATTTCAGAGCGAGTTACTTTCTTAATGTCCCTCCTAAACCCATTTTTCAACTTGAAGTACTTATCTTTTTCACCCACAACTATACTTTACAGCTTCTTGGTTACCTCAACACCAAGAAATACTTTTCAAAGACCATTTCAGAGCAAGTTACTTTCTTAATGTCCCTCCTAAACCCATTTTCCAACTTGAAGTACTTATCTTTTTCACCCACAACTATACTTTACAGCTTTTTGGATACCTCAACACCAAGAAATACTTTTCAAAGACCATTTCAGAGCAAGTTACTTTCTTAATGTCCCTTCTAAACCTATTTTACAAGTTGAAGTACTTATCTTTTTCACCCACAACTATACTTTACAGCTTTTTGGATACCTCAACACCAAGAAATACTTTTCAAAGACCATTTCAGAGCAAGTTACTTTCTTAATGTCCCTCCTAAACCCATTTTCCAACTTGAAGTACTTATCTTTTTCACCCACAACTATACTTTACAGCTTGTTGGTTTAACTCAACACCAAGAAATACTTTTCAAAGACCATTTCAGAGCAAGTTACTTTCTTAATGTCCCTCCTAAACCCATTTTCCAACTTGAAGTACTTATTATTTTCACCCACAACTATACTTTACAGCTTTTTGGATACCTCAACACCAAGAAATACTTTTCAAAGACCATTTCAGAGCGAGTTACTTTCTTAATGTCCCTCCTAAACCCATTTTTCAACTTGAAGTACTTATCTTTTTCACCCACAACTATACTTTACAGCTTTTTGTTTACCTCAACACCAAGAAATACTTTTCAAAGACCATTTCAGAGCAAGTTACTTTCTTAATGTCCCTCCTAAACCCATTTTCCAATTTGAAGTACTTATCTTTTTCACCCAGAAAATACTTTACAGCTTTTTGGATTCCTCAACACCAAGAAATACTTTTCAAAGACCATTTCAGAGCGAGTTACTTTCTTAATGTCCCTAAAAAACCCATTTTTCAACTTGAAGTACTTATCTTTTTCACCCACAACTATACTTTACAGCTTTTTGGTTACCTCAACACCAAGAAATACTTTTCAAAGACCATTTCAGAGCAAGTTACTTTCTTAATGTCCCTCCTAAACCCATTTTCCAACTTGAAGTACTTATCTTTTTCATCCACAACTATACTTTACAGCTTTTTGGATACCTCAACACCAAGAAATACTTTTCAAAGACCATTTCAGAGCAAGTTACTTTCTTAATGTCCCTCCTAGACCCATTTTCCAACATGAAGTACTTATCTTTTTCACCCACAACTATACTTTACAGCTGTTTGGATACCTCAACACCAACAAATACTTTTCAGAGACCATTTCAGAGCAAGTTACTTTCTTAATGTCCCTTCTAAACCCATTTTCCAACTTGAAGTACTTATCTTTTTCACCCACAACTATACTTTACAGCTTTTTGGATACCTCAACACCAAGAAATACTTTTCAAAGACCATTTCAGAGTAAGTTACTTTCTTAATGTCCCTCCTAAACCCATTTTCCAACTTGAAGTACTTATCTTTTTCACCCACAACTGTACTTTACAGCTTTTTGGATACCTCAACACCAAGAAATACTTTTCAAAGACCATTTCAGAGCAAGTTATTTTCTTAATGTCCCTCCTAGACCCATTTTCCAACATGAAGTACTTTTCTTTTTCACCCACAACTATACTTTACAGCTTTTTGGATACTCAACACCAAGAAATACTTTTCAAAGACCATTTCAGAGCAAGTTACTATCTTAATGTCCCTCCTAAACCCATTTTCCAATTTGAAGTACTTATCTTTTTCACCCACAACTATACTTTACAGCCTTTTGGATACCTCAACACCAAGAAATACTTTTCAAAGACCGTTTCAGAGCAAGTTACTTTCTTAATGTCCCTCCTAAACCCATTTTCCAACTTGAAGTACTTATCTTTTTCATCCACAACTATACTTTACAGCTTTTTGGATACCTCAACACCAAGAAATACTTTTCAAAGACCATTTCAGAGCAAGTTACTTTCTTAATGTCCCTCCTAAACCTATTTTACAAGTTGAAGTACTTATCTTTTTCACCCACAACTATACTTAACAGCTTTTTGGATACCTCAACACCAAGAAATACTTTTCAAAGACCATTTCAGAGCAAGTTACTTTCTTAATGTCCCTCCTAAACCCAATTTCCAACTTGAAGTACTTATCTTTTTCACCCACAACTATACTTTACAGCTTTTTGGTTACCTCAACACCAAGAAATACTTTTCAAAGACCATTTCAGAGCAATTTACTTTCTTAATGTCCCTCCTAAACCCATTTTCCAACTTGAAGTACTTATCTTTTTCACCCACAACTATACTTTACAGCTTTTTGGATACCTCAACACCAAGAAATACTTTTCAAAGACCATTTCAGAGCAAGTTACTTTCTTAATGTCCCTCCTAAACCCATTTTCCAACTTGAGAAAAAATTTAAAGTTCTGTTCCAAATATTTCCCCGGAAGAAGAAAAGTTCAACTTCGATTCTGAATTTTCTCAGTGAAAATGAAATAAGTTATTGATCAATTCTATTTTCTCAAAATATTATAAAATTTTCCACTTCAATTCAGATTTTTCTCAAAGAGATGAAAAAATTTAAATTATTGTTCCAAATTTTTCTTAGAAGATAGAAAAGTTCAAGTTCTAATCTGAATTTTACCAAAGAATCTGAATTTTATCAATCAACCATGTCATGGTTGATTGATTTGACACGAAAGGGGAATTAATTTGTTGTTTCTAAGGAGAATTATTGATTCAAAAAAGGGGAATTAATTTGTTGTTTCTAAGGGGAATTATTGATTTACGAAAGGGAATTAATTTGTTGTTTCTAAGGGGAAGGTGGGGAAGAGATATATTGATTGCGTAATCGAAGGGAGAGAATTCCCGAGAAATTGATTACATAATCGGTAGAACCCTATCAGAAGGTCATGACGGGAATCCATTTATGTGCATAGAATGACGTAATCAACTAGGACAAATGGATTTGTGAGAAATTGATTACATAATCGGTAGAACCCTATCAGAAGGTCATGACGGGTGTCCATATATGGGCATAGAATGACGTAATCGACTAGGACAGTTGGATTTCTGAGAAATTGATTACATAATCGGTAGAACCCTATCAGAAGGTCATGACGGATGTCCATATATGGGCATAGAATGACGTAATCGACTAGGACAGTTGGATTTCTGAGAAATTGATTACATAATCGGTTGAACCCTATCAGAAGGTCATGACGGGGGTCCATATATGGGCATAGAATGACCTAATCGACTAAGACAATTGGATTTCTGAGAAATTGATTACATAATCAGTAGAACCCTATCAGAAGGTCATGATGGGGGTCCATATATGGGCATAGAATGACGTAATCGACTAAGACAATTGGATTTCTGAGAAATTGATTACATAATCGGTAGAACCCTATCAGGAGGTCCTGACGGGAACAAGTTCCTTTCTTAATGTCCATCCTAAACCCATTTTTCAACTTGAAGTACTTATCTTTTTCACCAACAACTATACTTTACAGCTTTTTGGATACCTCAACACCAAGAAATACTTTTCAAAGACCATTTCAGAGCAAGTTACTTTCTTAATGTCCCTCCTAAACCCATTTTCCAACTTGAAGTACTTATCTTTTTCACCCACAACTATACTTTACAGCTTTTTGGTTACCTCAACACCAAGAAATACTTTTCAAAGACCATTTCAGAGCAAGTTACTTTCTTAATGTCCTTCCTAAACCCTTTTTCAACTTGAAGTACTTATCTTTTTCATCCACTACTATACTTTACAGCTTTTTGGATACCTCAACACCAAGAAATACTTTTCAATGACCATTTCAGAGCAAGTTACTTTCTTAATGTCCCTCCTAAACCCATTTTCCAACTTGAAGTACTTATCTTTTTCACCCACAACTATACTTTACAGCTTTTTCGTTACCTCAACACCAAGAAATACTTTTCAAAGACCATTTCAGAGCAAGTTACTTTCTTAATGTCCCTCCTAAACCCATTTTCCAACTTGAAGTACTTATCTTTTTCATCAACAACTATACTTTACAGCTCTTTTGGATACCTCAACACCAAGAAATACTTTTCAAAGACCATTTCAGAGCAAGTTACTTTCTTAATGTCCCTCCTAAACCCATTTTCCAACTTGAAGTACTTATCTTTTTCACCCACAACTATACTTTACAGCTTTTTGGATACCTCAACACCAAGAAATACTTTTCAAAGACCATTTCAGAGCAAGCTACTTTCTTAATGTCCCTCCTAAACCCATTTTTCAACTTGAAGCACTTATCTTTTTCACCCACAACTATACCTTACAGCTTTTTGGTTACCTCAACACCAAGAAATACTTTTCAAAGACCATTTCAGAGCAAGTTACTTTCTTAATGTCCCTCCTAAACCCATTTTCCAACTTGAAGTACTTATCTTTTTCATCCACAACTATACTTTACAGCTTTTTGGATACCTCAACACCAAGAAATACTTTTCAAAGACCATTTCAGAGCAAGTTTCTTTCTTAATGTCCCTTCTAAACCTATTTTACAAGTTGAAGTACTTATCTTTTTCACCCACAACTATACTTTACAGCTTTTTGGATACCTCAACACCAAGAAATACTTTTCGAAGACCATTTCAGAGCAAGTTACTTTCTTAATGTCCCTCCTAAACCCATTTTCCAACTTGAAGTACTTATCTTTTTCACCCACAACTATACTTTACAGCTTTTTGGTTACCTCAACACCAAGAAATACTTTTCAAAGACCATTTCAGAGCAAGTTACTTTCTTAATGTCCCTCCTAAACCCATTTTCCAACTTGAAGTACTTATCTTTTTCACCCACAACTATACTTTACAGCTTTTTGGATACCTCAACACCAAGAAATACTTTTCAAAGACCATTTCAGAGCGAGTTACTTTCTTAATGTCCCTCCTAAACCCATTTTTCAACTTGAAGTACTTATCTTTTTCACCCACAACTATACTTTACAGCTTTTTGGTTACCTCAACACCAAGAAATACTTTTCAAAGACCATTTCAGAGCAAGTTACTTTCTTAATGTCCCTCCTAAACCCATTTTCCAACTTGAAGTACTTATATTTTTCATCCACAACTATACTTTACAGCTTTTTGGATACCTCAACACCAAGAAATACTTTTCAAAGACCATTTCAGAGCAAGTTACTTTCTTAATGTCCCTCCTAAACCCATTTTCCAACATGAAGTACTTATCTTTTTCACCCACAACTATACTTTACAGCTTTTTGGATACCTCAACACCAAGAAATACTTTTCAAAGACCATTTCAGAGCAAGTTACTTTCTTAATGTCCCTTCTAAACCCATTTTCCAACTTGAAGTACTTATCTTTTTCACCCACAACTATACTTTACAGCTTTTTGGATACCTCAACACCAAGAAATACTTTTCAAAGACCATTTCAGAGCAAGTTACTTTCTTAATGTCCCTCCTAAACCCATTTTCCAACTTGAAGTACTTATCTTTTTCACCCACAACTATACTTTACAGCTTTTTGGATACCTCAACACCAAGAAATACTTTCCAAAGACCATTTCAGAGCAAGTTACTTTCTTAATGTCCCTCCTAAACCCATTTTCCAACTTGAAGTACTTATCTTTTTCACCCACAACTATACTTTACAGCTTTTTGGATACCTCAACACCAAGAAATACTTTTCAAAGACCATTTCAGAGCAAGTTACTTTCTTAATGTCCCTCCTAAACCCATTTTCCAATTTGAAGTACTTATCTTTTTCACCCACAACTATACTTTACAGCTTTTTGGATACCTCAACACCAAGAAATACTTTTCAAAGACCGTTTCAGAGCAAGTTACTTTCTTAATGTCCCTCCTAAACCCATTTTCCAACTTGAAGTACTTATCTTTTTCACCCACAACTATACTTTACAGCTTTTTGGATACCTTAACACCAAGAAATACTTTTCAAAGACCATTTCAGAGCAAGTTACTTTCTTAATGTCCCTCCTAAACCTATTTTACAAGTTGAAGTACTTATCTTTTTCACCCACAACTATACTTTACAGCTTTTTGGATACCTCAACACCAAGAAATACTTTTCAAAGACCATTTCAGAGCAAGTTACTTTCTTAATGTCCCTCCTAAACCCATTTTCCAACTTGAAGTACTTATCTTTTTCACCCACAACTATACTTTACAGCTTTTTGGTTACCTCAACACCAAGAAATACTTTTCAAAGACCATTTCAGAGCAAGTTGCTTTCTTAATGTCCCTCCTAAACCCATTTTCCAACTTGAAGTACTTATCTTTTTCACCCACAACTATACTTTACAGCTTTTTGGATACCTCAACACCAAGAAATACTTTTCAAAGACCATTTCAGAGCAAGTTACTTTCTTAATGTCCCTCCTAAACCCATTTTCCAACTTGAAGTACTTATCTTTTTCACCCACAACTATACTTTACAGCTTTTTGGATACCTCAACACCAAGAAATACTTTCCAAAGACCATTTCAGAGCAAGTTACTTTCTTAATGTCCCTCCTAAACCCATTTTCCAACATGAAGTACTTATCTTTTTCACCCACAACTATACTTTACAGCTTTTTGGATAGCTCAACACCAAGAAATACTTTTCAAAGACCATTTCAGAGCAAGTTACTTTCTTAATGTCCCTCCTAAACCCATTTTCCAATTTGAAGTACTTATCTTTTTCACCCACAACTATACTTTACAGCTTTTTGGATACCTCAACACCAAGAAATACTTTTCAAAGACCGTTTCAGAGCAAGTTACTTTCTTAATGTCCCTCCTAAACCCATTTTCCAACTTGAAGTACTTATCTTTTTCACCCACAACTATACTTTACAGCTTTTTGGATACCTCAACACCAAGAAATACTTTTCAAAGACCATTTCAGAGCAAGTTACTTTCTTAATGTCCCTCCTAAACCTATTTTACAAGTTGAAGTACTTATCTTTTTCACCCACAACTATACTTTACAGCTTTTTGGATACCTCAACACCAAGAAATACTTTTCAAAGACCATTTCAGAGCAAGTTACTTTCTTAATGTCCCTCCTAAACCCATTTTCCAACTTGAAGTACTTATCTTTTTCACCCACAACTATACTTTACAGCTTTTTGGTTACCTCAACACCAAGAAATACTTTTCAAAGACCATTTCAGAGCAAGTTACTTTCTTAATGTCCCTCCTAAACCCATTTTCCAACTTGAAGTACTTATCTTTTTCACCCACAACTATACTTTACAGCTTTTTGGACACCTCAACACCAAGAAATACTTTTCAAAGACCATTTCAGAGCGAGTTACTTTCTTAATGTCCCTCCTAAACCCATTTTCCAACTTGAGAAAAAATTTAAAGTTCTGTTCCAAATATTTCCCCGGAAGAAGAAAAGTTCAACTTCGATTCTGAATTTTCTCAGTGAAAATGAAATAAGTTATTGATCAATTCTATTTTCTCAAAATATTATAAAATTTTCCACTTCAATTCAGATTTTTATAAGAGATGAAAAAATTTAAAATATTGTTCCAAATTTTTCTTAGAAGATAGAAAAGTTCAAGTTCTAATCTGAATTTTACCAAAGAACATAATTCAATTCTAATTTCTCCAGAGAAAATAAAAAGCTTCCACTTCAGTTTTAAGTTCACCAAGACATAAAAAATTTAAAGTTCAGTTCTAAATTTTTACATAGAAGATAGGAAAAGTTATACTATGACTATGATTATTTTCCATGAAGATAAAAAGTTTTACTTTAATTCTAAATTTTCTTAAATTCAGTTCCGACTTTTCACATAGAGATGAAAAAATTTAAAGTTCTGTTCCAAATTTTTCTTAGAAGATAGAAAAGTTCAAGTTCTCTTCTGAATTTTACCAAAGAACACAATTCAATTCTAATTTCACCAGAGAAAATAAAAAGCTTCCACTTCAGTTTTAAGTTCACCAAGACATAAAAAATTTAAACTTCAGTTCTAAATTTTTCCGTAGAAGATAGGAAAAGTTATACTATGATTGTGATTATTTTCCATGAAGATAAAAAGTTTCACTTTAATTCTAAATTTTCTTAAATTCAGTTCCGGCTTTTCTCAAAGAGATGAAAAAATTTAAAGTTCTGTTCCAAATATTTTCCCAGAAGAAGAAAAGTTCAACTTCGATTCTGAATTTTCTTAATGAAAATGAAATAAGTTATTGATCAATTCTATTTTTCCAAATAATATAAAAAGTTTCCACTTCAGTTCAGATTTTTCTCAAACAGATGAAAAAATTTAAAATACTGTTCCAAATTTTTTATAGAAGATAGAAAAGTTCAAGTTCTCCTCTGAATTTTACCAAAGAACATAATTCAATTCTAATTTCTCCAGAGAAAATAAAAAGCTTCCACATCAGTTTTAAGTTCACCAAGACATAAAAAATTTAAGTTCAGTTCTAAATTTTTCCATAGAAGATAGGAAAAGTTATACTATGATTGTGACTATTTTCAATGAAGATAAAAAGTTTCACTTTAATTCTAAATTTTCTTAAATTCAGTTCCGACCTTTCTCAAAGAGATGAAAAAATTTAAAGTTCTGTTCCAAATATTTTCCCGGAAGAAGAAAAGTTCAACTTCGATTCTGGATTTTCTTAATGAAAATGAAATAAGTTATTGATCAATTCTATTTTCCCAAAATAATATAAAAATTTTCCACTTCAGTTCAGATTTTTCTCAAAGAGATGAAAAATTTAAAATACTTCCAAATTTTTCATAGAAGATAGAAAAGTTCAAGTTCTCTTCTGAATTTTACCAACGAACACAATTCAATTCTAATTTCTCCAGGGAAAATAAAAAGCTTCCACTTCAGTTTTAAGTTCACCAAGACATAAAAAATTTAAAGTTCAGTTCTAAATTTTTCCGTAGAAGATAGGAAAAGTTATACTATGATTGTGATTATTTTCCATGAAGATACAAAGTTTCACTTTAATTCTAAATTTTCTTAAATTCAGTTCCGACTTTTCACATAGAGATGAAAAAAAATTAAAGTTCTGTTCCAAATTTTTCATAGAAGATTGGAAAAGTTATACTTTGATCGTGATTATTCAAGTTCTCTTCTGAATTTTACCAAAGAACACAATTCAATTCTAATTTCTCCAGAGAAAATAAAAAGCTTCCACTTCAGTTTTAAGTTCACCATGACATAAAAAATTTAAAGTTCAGTTCTAAATTTTTACATAGAAGATAGGAAAAGTTATACTATGATTGTGATTATTTCCTATGAAGGTTAATAGTTTCACTTCAATTTTAAATTTTCTCAAAGAAGTGAAGAAAAGTTCAACTTCGATTCTGTATTTTCTCAATGAAAATGAAATAAGTTATTGATCATTTCTATTTTCCCAAAATAATATAAAAATTTTCCACTTCAGTTCAGATTTTTCTCAAACAGATGAAAAAATTTAAAATGCTGTTCCAAATTTTCCATAGAAGATAGAAAAGTTCAAGTTCTCTTCTGAATTTTACAAAAGAACATAATTCAATTCTAATTTCTCCAGAGAAAATAAAAAGCTTCTACATCAGTTTTAAGTTCACCAAGACATAAAAAATTTAAAGTTCAGTTCTAAATTTTTCCATAGAAGATAGGAAAAGTTGTACTATGATTGTGATTATTTTCCATGAAGATAAAAAGTTTCATTTTAATTCTAAATTTTCTTAAATTCAATTCCGACCTTTCTCAAAGAGATGAAAAAATTTAAAGTTCTGTTCCAAATATTTTCCCGGAAAAGAAAAGTTCAACTTCGATTCTGAATTTTCTCAATGAAAATGAAATAAGTTATTGATCAATTCTATTTTCCTAAAATAATATAAAATTTTCCACTTCAATTCAGATTTTTCTCGAAGAGATGACAAAATTTAAAATATTGTTCCAAATTTTTCATAGAAGATAGAAAAAGTTATACTTTGATTGTGAATATTCTTCATGAAGATATGGAGCTCCACTTTAATTCTAAGTTTTCTCGAAGAAGTGCAAAAAATGTACAAGTTCTCTTCTGAATTTTCTTAGAGAGGAGAAAAAAAAGTTAGCTCAATTCTGAAATTTACCAATGAAAATTAAAAAGCTTCAATTTCACTTCATAATTTCTCAAAGACATAAAAATTTAAAGTTCAATTCTAAATTTTTCCATAGAAGATAGGAATGGCTATACTATGATTGTGATTATTTACCATGAAGATAAAAAGTTTCACTCTATTTCTAATTTTTCTTAAATTCAGTTCATTCATCTAACCACCAAAAACAATAGGTTAGGTTAGGTATAAATAAATATTAATAAATAATTAGAAACATTTCTCCATGTTTAAGTTAGGCTAGATTAGGTTAACTTATCATGAGCCTAGATTAAGTTAGGTCAGGTTAAGTTAAGTTAGGTTAGGTTAGGTTAGCCTACGTACGCGCGCGTACGTAGGCTAACCTAACCTAACCTACCCCCCCCTCCACCCCACCACCCCCTATTCCCCGGGGCCGCAGGCCGAAGACCCGCCACGGACCAGGATCCCCACCCCAGGGGCCACAGGCCGAAGGCGGCACAGACGGGGTCTCCATCCCCAGGATAGGTTAGGTTACCTAACATTTCTAGGGTTAGCAGGTTAGGTTAGGTTAAGTGGCCTTAACCTAACCCAGGTTAGGTTAAGTTACCTAACATTTCTAGGGTTAGCAGGTTAGGTTAGGTTAAGTGGCCGGCCACTTAACCGAACCTAACCTAACCTAACGTGCTAACCCTAGAAATGTTAGGTAACCTAACCTGGGTTAGGTTAAGGCCACTTAACCTAACCTAACCTAACCTGCTAACCCTAGAAATGTTAGGTAACCTAACCTATCCTGGGGATGGAGACCCCGACTGTGCCGTCTTCGGCCTGTGGCCCCTGGGGTGGGGATCCTGGTCCGTGGCCGGTCTTCAGCCTGCGGCCCTGGGGAATAGGGGGTGGGGGGGGGGGTGGGGGGGGGGGTGGGGGGGTAGGTTAGGTTAGGTTAGCCTACGTACGCGCGGGTAAGTAGGCTAACCTAACCTAACTTAACTTAACCTGACCTAACTTAATCTAGGCTCACGATAAGTTAACCTAATCTAGCCTAGCTTAAACATTGAGAAATGTTTCTAATTATTTATTAATATTTATTTATACCTAACCTAACCTAGCCTATTGTTTTTGGTGGTTAGATGAATGCCCATATATAGACCTCCCCCCTGGAGTCAATAAGGCCTTTCTGCTCTTATGGAAGGGATGCTCTTAAAAACTTCAGAGAGGGCTAATTTAATTGGAAATTGAAATTTCTAGTTCAGTTTTTGAGAGTCAAAAGAGATTGAAGGGCAACCAGCCCCCCCCCCAAACACCCTTTTTTCCCAAAGCCTATCCGAATTTTTTTTAAAGTAGCCATTTCATTAAAAATGATTCAAAGGTCAGATAAGAAAAATCCTGTGTCGACGCAGCTCCCCATGGCCCGGAGGGAGGCGTTGTAAGTAATGCTCGGAGGATATATATCCTTTTTATGGGAGGGATGGTTGTATAAACTTCGGAGAGGGTTCATTTGATTGGAAGTTGAAAGTTCTCGTTCACTTTTTAAGAGTCAAAAGAGATTGGAAGGCCCCACCCCCTCCCCCAATAGCCCCCCCCCTCCCGGCCCTAAAGTAAAGGCCATACGGCTCCAATGTTTTATTATTATTATTTTGATTTATTTATTTATTTTTTCCCAGAGGCACTTCATATGGAAGAGTTTGTCGTATAAACGTTCAAAGGGGGCTCATTCGATTGGAAATCAAAAGTTCTAGCGCCCCTTTTTAAGGGTCAAAAGCGATTGGAAGGCAACGAACACCCCTTCCACGCCCACCATTTCCCCAAACACGTCCAATCAAAATTTTGAGATAACCATTTTGTTCTACGTAGTTGATTTCCAGGTAGAAATTCTGTTTTTAAGGAGGACACTCCCCTCACAACCCTCAGGGCAAGGGTTGTAAGTTAAGCCCTGGGGGCATATAAGCGTTTTATAGAAAGGTTTGTCGTAGAAATTTCAAAAGGGGCTCATTCGATTGAAAATTCAAAGGGTTAGTTCTCTTTTTTATAGTCGAAAGTAATTGAAGGGCAACCAACCCCTCTCTTACGCCCACCTTTTCCCCAAACACATCCAATCAAAATTTTGAGATAGCCATTTTGTTCAACGTAGTTGAAAGTTCTGGAAATCAGGTCTTTGAGGATAGTAACCCCCCCCCCCCCTCCCCCCCACCCACAACCCTCAGTGCAAAGGGTTGTAAGTTACGCCCTAGGGGAATATAAAGTTTTGATAGAAAGCGTTTTCGTAGAAACTTCAAAAAGAGTTCATTCGATTGGAAATTCAAAGGGCTAGTGCCCTTTTTAATAGTCGAAAGTGATTGGAAGGCAACTAATACCCCTTCCACATCCACTATTTCCCCAAACACATTCAATGAAAATTTGAGATGTCCATTTTGTTCAACGTAGTTGAAAGTTCTGGAAATTATATCTTTGAGCATGATACCCACCTCTCCCCAAGGTCTTCAGGGCAAGGGTCATAAGTTACGCCCTGGGGGTATATATGGTTCTTATGGTAGGAATTCTCGTATAAACTTCAGAGAGGGCTCATTTGATCGGAAATTGAAAGTTCTAGTTTACTTTTTAAGCATCAAAAGATACTGGAGGGTAGCCAGCTCTCCCCAGGCCCTTTTTCCTAAATGCATCCGACAAAAAATTTGAGATAGCTATTTTGTTAAAAATAGTTAAAAGATAATATAACAAAAAACTCCGGTGTCGACACAACCCCCAGGGCCCCGGGGCAGACATTGTAAGTTATGCCCTGGGGGCATATAGGGTTGTTATGGAAGGGATGCTCGTATAAACTTCAAAGAGGGCTCATTTGATTGGAAATTGAAAGTTTTAGTTAACTTTTCAAGAGCCAAAAGAGATTGGAAGGCATCTAGCCCCCCCCCTCCACGCCCTTTTTTTCTCAAACCCATCTGATAAGAACTTTGAGATAGCCAGTTTTTTAAATATTGTTCAAAAATTAGATAACAAAAACTCCGGTGTCAACACAACCCCCTAGGGCGCAGGGGGTAGGCGTTGTAAGTTTTTCCCTGGGGGCGCTTATGGTTCTTATGAAAGGGATGCTCGTATAAACTTCAGGGAGCGCTCATTTGATTGGAAATTGAATGTTCTAATTCACTTTTTAAGAGTCAAAAGATATCCGAGGGCAAACACCTTTTTTCCCCAAGTCTATCCGATAAAATTTTTAAAGTAGCCATTTCATTTAAAATTATTCAAATGTCAGATAAGAAAAACTCCTGTGTCGACGAAACCCCCCTATTGCCCGGAGGCAGGCGTTGTAAGTAATGCTCTGGAGGCATATATCGTTTTTATCGAAGGGATGCTTGTATAAACTTCGGAGACGGTTCATTTGATTAGAAATTGAAAGTTCTTGTTCACTTTTTAAGAGTCAAAAGAGCTTGGAGGGTAACTACCCCCCCCCCCCTCCACGCCCTAAAGTAAAGGCCATACGGCTCCAATGCTTTATTATTATTATTATTTATTTATTTATTTTCGCAGTGGCACTTCATAAGGAAGGGTTCGTCGAATAAACTTCAAAGGGGGCTCATTTGATTGAAAATCAAGAGTTCTAGTGCTCTTTTTAAGGGTCAAAAGTGATTGGAAGGCAACGAACATCCCTTCCACGCCCACCATTTCCCCAAATACATCCAATCAAAATTTTGAGATAGCCATTTTGTTCAACATAGTTGAAAGTTCTGGAAATTAGGTCTTTGAGGATGACAAACCCCCCCTTCCCACAGCCCTCAGGGCAAGGGTTGTAAATTATGCCCTAGGGGAATATAAGGTTTTTTTTATAGAGAGCTTTGTCGTAGAAACTTCAAAAAGGGCTCATTTGATTGGAAAAAAATGGCTAGTGCCCTTTTTGATAGTCAAAAGTGATTGGAAGGTAACTAACACCCCTTCCAAGCCCACCATTTCCCCAAACACATCCAATCAAAATTTTGAGATAGCCATTTTGTTCAACATAGTTGAAAGTTCTGAAAATTATATCTTTGAGCATGACCTCCCCCCCAAGGTCTTCAGGGCAAGGGTTATAAGTTATGCCCTGGGGGCATATATGGTTCTTATGGAAGGAATGCTCGCATAAACTTGCCCCCCACCCTTTTTCCCAAATGCATCCGATAAAAATTTCGAGATAGCTATTTTGTTAAAAATTGTTCAAAGATAATATAACAAAAACTCTGGTGTCGACACAATCCCCAGGGCCCGGGGCAGGCGTTATGAGTTATGCCCTGGGGGCATATATGGTTCTTATGGAAGAAGTGCTCGTATAAACTTCAAAGAGGGCTCATTTGAGCGGAAATTGAAAGTTTAAGTTCACTTTTTAAGAGTCAAAAGAGATTGGACGACACCTAGACCCCCCTTCACGCACTTTTTTTTTCTCAACCCCATCTGATAAGAACTTTGAGATAGCCATTTCTTGAAAAAATAGTTGAAAGACCATACAACGAAAGCTTCGGGGCAAAACAGCCCCCCAGGGCCCGAAGGCAAGCGTAGTAAGTTATGTCCTGGGGGAATATATGATTCTTATGGAAGGGATGCTCATAAAAGCTTCAGAGAGGGCTAATTTGATTGGAAATTGAAATTTCTAGTTCAGTTTTTGAGAGTCAAAAGAGATTGGAGGGCAACTAACCCCCCCCCCCACGCCCCTTTTGTCCCGAACGCAGACGATAAAAATTTTTTGACAGCCATTATGTTCAAAATTGTTCAAAAGTCAGATAACAAAAACTCAGGCGTCGACACAACCCCTCAGGGCCCGGGGGTAGGCGTTGTAAGTTATGCTCTGATGCATATATGGTTCTTATGCAAGGGATACTCGTATAAACTCCAGAGAGGGCTTATTTGATTTGAAACTTAAAGTTCGAGTTCACGTTTTAGCAGTCAAAAGAGATCCAAGGGCAACTAGCCCCCCCCCATGCCTTCTTTTTCCAAGCCCATCTGATGAAAATTTTGATATTGACATTTTGTTTAAAAAATAGTTCAAAGGTTGGATAAGAAAATCTCCGGTGTCAATACAGCCCCCTCCCCTCCAGGGCTCGGGAGAAGGCGTTCTACGTTATGCCCTAAGGGTATGTATGGTTCTTATGAAAGGGATGCTCGTATAAACCAGATTTGATTCATTTGATTGGAAATTGAAAGTTCTAGTTCACTTTTAAAGAGTCAAGAGATTTAAGGGCAATTAGCCCCCCCCCTCCCATCCCCTTTTTTCCCTAAATCCATCCGCTACAAATTTCGAGATAGCCTGTTTGTTAAAAATTGTTCAAAAAGTAGATAACAAATACTCCGGTGTCAATACAAAGCTAAGCATGTGTGAGATCCTTAAGGCCTTTTTCTATAATTAATTAAAAAAAAAAACTTTCCGAAAAATAAGTTTTTCAAAGAAAAGTAAAGGCCATTTTAAACTTAAGCTCAGCAGATACAAATACCTGTTAAAATTCAAACTCAAAACGACCAGAAATTACTATTAAGAATAAATGAAACCCAAAACGAACAGAAATTAAATAAACAATCATAGGAAAAAACATACATCTTAAAGTGAGTAATACTTAGATTGAATATGAAAATCAAGCTTAAAAAAAAAAAAAACAATTTCTATTGAAGTATAAATGAAACTTAAAACGAACAGAAATTAAATAAACAATCAATGCAAACAAACATACAATAGATATTAACGTAAATGAATAAATAAATCTTAAAACGAGTGAAACTTAAATTGAATTAGTGAATCAAGCTTGAAACGAGCAAAAATCACTACAAACAAGAGTTTGGGTATTGCCTCCTTCTCTCACTGTAAAAGTATAAAACCCATTGCGTCATTGGCACTTAACTGAAAACCATATGCGTCTTGAACAGTCTTGGAAAGTATAAACAACATCAAATTGAATATTTGATATATAATGATATTAGTTGTTGAAAGATCCATTAGTTCAATAATTTGTTTCACTCTAATTTATTTTTATTTTCAATGCTGAAAGAACTGGAAAAGAAAATATTTGTAATATAACTTGTTTTCAGTGAAGCGCCAGTGACGCAGTAGGCTTTTGGTTTTTATTTACAGTTAAGGAAGGGGCAGTATTCAAATTCTTGTTTGTAGTGAAACTATATTCGTCTTGAACAACTTTAGAAAGAACTAATAAATTAAACTGAATATTTGATGTATAATGATATTAATTGCTGAAAGCTCATCAGTTCAAAATTCTGCTATAATTTTAATGTTTATTTTCAATATTAAGAACAAAAGAAAATATTTGTAACAAAATTAGTTTTCAGTAGAGCGCCAATGACGCAGTAGGTTTTAGACTTTTACAGTGAGAGAAGGAGGCGATACCCAAACTCATGTTTGTAGTGATTTTTGTTCGTTTCAAGCTTGATTTGCGCATTTAATTTAAGTTTCACTCGTTTTAAGGTTTATTTATTAATTTACATTAATATCTATTGTATGTTTGTTTGCATTGACTGTTTATTTCATTTCTGTTCGTTTTAAGTTTCATTTATACTTCAATAGAAATTTTTTTTTTCGTTTTAAGCTTGATTTTCATATTCAATCTAAGCATTACTCACTTTAAGATATATTTATTAATTTATATTATTACTTGTTGTATGTTTTTTCCTATGATTGTTTATTTAATTTCTGTTCGTTTTGGGTTTCATTTATTCTTTAATAGCAATTTCTGGTCGTTTTGAGTTTGAATTTTAACAGATATTTGTATCTGCTGAGCTTAAGTTTAAAATGACCTTTACTTTTCTTTGAAAAACTTATTTTTCGAAAGTTTTTTTAAAATTATTTATAGAAAAAGGCCTTAAGGATCTCGCACACGCTTAGCTTTATTTTATATTTCTGATCAACATCGCACTCCTTTCGGCGAGGAGTTTAACCAATTTTTCTAAAATTTTACACTTTTCCCATTTCCTAATAAGTTTTGATGAACAACTTTGACAGTATTTTCTTGTACATTAAAAATTACCATAAATGGTAGAATATGCTGTTGCGTATAGGCTACTGTAATCAAAACTTGTCTTTTTAGAGTTTCGGTTTGGGGAACTGCTCTAGAGGATGTTATTTAAAATGTTACTCATTGAAGCGAACATGCCTAAATACGTGCTCTCTTTGAAGAGTAACACGCCTACATCAACGTTATCCTTTTCTGGACATTTTATGTTCATTAAAATACAACTATTTAAATTGCTTTGTTTAACCTTAAATCGTCGGATATCGCTGCTGAAACTGAAATCGATATTCACAGAAACATATAGATACGTATTTCACTGTTATTACTCTTCAACAATTTTTGGCACTTATTACGTACTGAATATGCAAAGTTCGTGGTAAAACCTTTTTTGAATAATAATTCTAATCGTAATATTATTATCGAAGAGTAATATTGAATAATTAATTATGTGTAATTTATGTACACTGGGTTTCGGTAAAAAAAAGTAACTGAGAACCATTTTCTTGGAACAGATTGTTGTATCTATATTGTAACATTTGCATTTAAACTGGTATCGGAACTGCAGTAAAAAATAGTAGTTGAGAACCGTTTCCTTGGAACAGATTGTTATATCTATATTTTAATATTTGCATTTAAACCTGATGATTCATTATTGCTTATTTATTAAATTTTGAATGACTTTGCACCCTTTATTTCCAGCGACCTTTGGAGAAACCAGATGGACTTGACGTTTCTGACCAATCCAAAGTACATCCCCAGCATCTCTGTGAAAAGTGTCGAGTTCTGGGATATTATTGCAGAAGAATTCAGTAAATTACTTTTATTCAAACAGTGTAATGTACGGCTCCCAAAAAAAATCCGTCCGTCGACACAAACCTACTACTCCGACATATGAAGAAAAATGGTTTTGAGCTGCTATATCGTCTTAATTTATAACCCTAAATTAGCTATAGAATGTCTTTTGGCTTACAGACGAATTAACAGACTAATGGACTACAGACAGTTGGTGTTTTGGCGAGCCTCTTGTAATTTTTCTTTTGAGGGACACACTATGTATGGTTTGGGGTCTGCTTCTATTATTTGTTTCTTGTCTATTACCATTGCTGCCACCTTTCGTGTTGCATGTCGGGTTGTAGCTTACTTGTTCGCGTGTTGTAATGCTTCTTTTGTATTATTTGGTATACATTTAGGTACTAAATCTATGCTCTTATCAAGTGACCTTACAAAATGATTTGAAATTTATGATGAAACTTTATCTACCGCTTTTAATTTTCATTTTTGACTTTAGTTTTAGGTTCACTTATGCTTGAAGCCAAAATTAAACTTTATAAAACTTTATAAACTAAATAAAAGTATATTTATATGATTTTAGTGACCTGCTCGCATGCAAGGAAGTACACAGGAGATATTAATTTACAAAAGCTTGGAGGAATCTCGGAAAAAATTGAAAATTCATAGCCTAAAGAGAGTTTTTTTTTATTATTTAATAACCCCGAGCCCCTGTGAAAAATCGTCTGGCATTTGGCTATCCGTGCTTATTTGTAGGTTTTACATGTAAAATCTTTAAGTCAAATTGATCTATTTAAAAACCAAGATATTCAAGTAATCTGTCAGAATATCCACACAGAGTTCAGAAACTGTGGGAAGAGAACATACTCATTTATTATTCTGGCCTTATCTGTATTTGATAATTGGATAGCGAGAGTGAATCTCATCGATATTATATAAAAGCATTCTAAAGCAAAATATTGAGCTTTGAAGCTGCTTGCGTGAAAAATCATCTAGAAATGTGCAAGAGCCCTATTATGTATTTTATTAGGGGGGGGGGGTAGTGTTTCCTAATAGGATATAATTTATGTTGATTCACATTTATAAGAGTTGGCGTCATCAGTCAATTTCTTTTTCTCTGTAAGCGTCATAAGTCAAAATGAAATAGCACAAATAAAAACTTTTTAATTTAGGAATTTCATTGGTAGACTATATATTTGTACACAGGTATATTGGGAAAAGTTATTCTCAATATTAATATTATTCTCAGAATTCTGGTCAAAGAATAGTGGTTGATTTTCTCATTAGGTTATCTTAAAGTATGGTAATTTGTTTTATATGTTTTACCTTTTTAATTTTATGTGTTGTACTCTGCAAATTTTTTCAAATAATGTTATTTTACGAATTTCGATTAAATCGTTAATTTTCACGCTATATTTTGCTTATTTTAAATTATCATCCCTGCTACCAGGAATTAGGAATGAAAAGATTATTCTAAACAAGCATGTATGGATCATTATGTATCCAGAGGTGGGGAGAGGAGGAATTTTAACGGCGAACGAATTCGAATAATACATAAGACAGGCAGATTATATGGAATAAATATAAAATTAGGACAAATACCGTTAATATGTGGGAATTTCGTAGGTGACTGGCCTCCAACAACCCTCCCTGCCTATTGAAGTATTTATTTGTCACGGTTCATTTGTACTACTTTCATTGCTGTGTATTTACTTTTATAGTCGATAAAACCGATAATATCGACCGAAAACAACCGATTCTATGGTCGATAAAAATATCGACGTTCATAGTCAGTATGTTCTGATTAAACAAAAAACTTACCGTTAATAGAAATTAAACATTAACATTAAACTTAAAATTGATAGAAATTTTTTTTTTGTGAAATGGGTTGCCCCCTCCTGAACCCCTGATCTTTGCATATATATATATATATATATATATATATATATATATATATATATATATATATATATATATATATATATATATATATATATATATATATATATATATATATATATATATATATATATATATATATATATATATATATACCTTAGAATTTATTCACGGATACCTAAAACCATCAACCGTTCGACTGTTGCCCTAGCGGTAACCATGCCATGCTCTACACACATACCAACAATAGATTTTTGTTTTTGTTTGTATATATGTATATATATATATATATATATATATATATATATATATATATATATATATATATATATATATATATATATATATATATATATATATATATATATATATATATTATTGCTCAGGCACCATAAATATTTTTTGCAGTTTACATAATAACTTTAGCAATTCTGAACTGACGTATGCTTCACGGGATTTTTTTTCTTTTAGAATAGCAACTTTTGTAGAGGTTTTTTTTTTTTTTTTTTTTTTTTTTTTTTTTTTTTAACTTCGAAATTTTTTCAAGGTCTATAAAATGAAAAAAGTATGACGTGGCACTCCGCGTCTACTAAGCTTAAATCTTTTGGTTTTCTTTTTTAAGATTTTTGAATTGTTGTAATCCCTTATCAAAATATATACAAATATTTAAACGATTTAAAAAGGTTACAATTGTAAGGAAGAATTTGTATTTTTTCAGGCTGGTTGTATCAAACCTATGGTGACGCCATAGGTGTCAACTTGCGTATCGACATTTCTGGCCACATAAACGAACTAAATAGGTCACAACTTTAAGGGAGAATATACATTTTTCCCAGGGTGGTTGCATCGAACCGATGGTTTGATAGTTCGGTCATGACATCAAGAAGAGGCTGCGGTCAAAAGACAAGCGTCAATGAGAATCAATATATACAATCTTACCACATAGCCTTTCTGGGGCCCGGCGGTGCTGCGGTTAGAAGAAGTCTGAAGCAGAAGGTGGTAAAAACATCCAGCACCAAACGACGTAGAGATCAGGTCAACAGTAACCGAAACACTAAGTAACCAAATTACAAAGTTGTAATTTTACAAAGGCACTACTTCTAATTTAAGCTCATTGATTAAACGGAGTACAATTAACACGATATGATTTAACTTTCAACTGTTGGAAAAGATCCATTATTTGAACAACAAGAATAAATTTTTGTCTGACAGCCTGGACCGTCAAATGTGATAAGACGTATCCAAAAAGCTAAAGCAAAAGGCATGGAAATTTTTTTAAGGGGCTGTTTAATGAAAAGGGAGCACAAATAAATATTATTAGAAAACAAGAGGAAGTGAGAATCACAAGAGCTAAAGCAAAAGGCATGGAACAAACGACAGCAAGAATTGCACTGAGGTGCAAACAAAAATTTTGAACAGCAATCTGTGGTTAGAAACTGGAAAAAACTTTTTTGATGTCCTTGACGTCTTAAGAAATTATACAAGATGATGCATATATCTGAACGGCTAAAGCAAAAGGCATAGAAGAAAAAAAAATCTGAAGTAATGATGAATGAAAATGAACAACAAAATTTACGGTTGGAAGACAAGCGACAGAGACAGAGATGATCACATCGAATCATAAATGAAGTCTCTGCTTAGAAGAGAAGCAACACTGAAAATGACAATGAACCCCAGGAGAGTACAAAGTATTTTTAATTGAGTGGTTGCATCAAACCTAACCTGAAGCCAAGGCATCAAGAAGTTCACATTATCTGCAAGTAGAAGACATGCAACAACGAAAATCAATCTGTACAAGCCTGCCGAGTGCTGACGCCTGGTCTTAAAACCGGCTAATTAGTTTTTTCTTAAAACTGGAATATTGATATTTCTGGCCACAAAAACGATCTAAATAGGTCAGAACTTTAACAAAACTTCTTTTTCTTCCATCGATTAATCTATTCCAGGTTTTTGATTTTCAAAGGTATGGTAAGGATTGATGACCTTATCCATGTCAAAATCCAAAACTTAATAATCATCGCTATCGTTTTCAATTTGTTTGGTTGGTTTTACCGTCCTTATGAAATACATGTCGCCGAACCTTTGTTTTTTTTAACAAAGGTATGATAGGCATTGATGAGCCTATGCATGTCAAAACAAACTCAATCATCATCGCTATAGTCATGAATTTTGACACGTTTTGATTCTCGCTGTCTATGTTGTTTTATTGACTCGCTCACATGTTTGGTGTCGCATGTGTCTTTGCTTTTCATTTTCATTTTTGACTTGCTCCCATGCTCGGTGTCGCATGTCATCTAACCGCGTGTGTCTTTGCTATTCATTTTCATTTTGACACGCCACCGCTGTTCTTCTAACCGAGTGTGTATTTGATCTTCATTGTTGCAAAAACAAAAATAAAGGCTCTTAACGAATTTTCTCAGACTTCTGGCCTATCTAGATCATTTTTTTTTTATGCGAGAATATCCCAAGATACCAATTTTCCCGAAAAATATGGAGCCTTTTTGAAAAAAAAACAAAACATTAATACATAAATAAATACACCATTATTGCTCCCTGATAAGTCCTCACTATATATATATATATATATATATATATATATATATATATATATATATAATATATATATATATATATATATTATATATATATATATATATATATATATATATATATATATATATATAAAATATTGTATATATATTTATATATATATATATATATATATATATATATCTATATATATATATATATATATATATATATATATATATATATATATATATATATATATATATATATATATATATATATTATATATATATATATATATATATATATATATATACATATATATACGGGAGCCGTATTTGTTTACTATTTCGTTTACTATTCATTTGATTCTCGCTGTCGTTTGTTCCATACCTTTTTCTCTAGCTGTTGCGATTCTCAATTCCACTAGTTTCTAATCAACTTAATCTGTGCTTCAGTCTCGTCAATTAACCCTTAAACATTTTAAATGATCTTAAATTAAAATAAGCGTCTTTGAGAAATAACGTTTTTTGGTTATTGGACCTTTAACTTTGCATTTGCTTGTCTTTTGTCATCATGAAAACATAACTGCAAAACTTTGTTTTTTTAACAGAGGCTGATGAAATATCAGGTTCTTAGCTTAGGTCCTTATAAAATCCAATGTCTTTATATATAGCTATTTCATCGCTTGAAGCTTTTATAAAACGTTAAACGTCTACTTTTAACCCGGCTTGTCTTTTGTCATTTTGAAATACATATCGCCGAACCTTTGTTTTTTTTTTAACAAAGGCAAGGTAAGCATTGATTACCTTATCCATGTCAAAATCCCAAACCCAATCATCACAACTATCATTTTCTACTTTGACACGTGTTGATTCTCGCTTATCTTCTAGCCCCTTTTTTCATACTTCTTCATTTTGGATTTTCATTACTTTAGATAATTTGACAATTCTCTTTGCTTTACCTGCCCTTATTGGTCTACTTTTACATAATGGCCCAGGTTATAGATTTGTTAATTGTTTAGGTAGTGGGAAAAAACTTCTTTTTCTTCCAACGAATTATCATTTATAACACTCGTAAATTTTTGGTTTTTGGGTCTTGTCTCGTTTGATAGTCCAGATTGTTGATTTCACCCATTGTGAATTTAATTTGTTTGGGCTGTTTTCATGGTCTTATCACGCTTGATATTTCAGGTGGTTTGAAAGAATCATCATTTGTGCTCTCATCGCTATCATTTTCAATTTTGACACGTTTTGCCTCTTGCTGTCAATTATCTTCTAACCCCTTTTTCTTTCCTCTTCACTTTAGGCTTCACTACTTCAGACAATTTGCCAATAACCTTTGCTTTAGCTGCCCTTATTGGTCTAGTCATACGTGATGGTCCACGTAGTAGATTTGTTAACTGTTCAGTTGGCGGGACAAAAACTTCTTTTTCTTCCAATGAATTATCATTTACAATATTTGTAAATTTTCGTTTATTGGGTCTTGACTTATTTGATGGTCCCGGTTGTTGATTTTCACCCATTGGGAATTTAATGCCAATGCCTTTTGCTTAGCTGCCCTTATTGGTCTAATATTACATGATGGTCCTGGTAGTAGATTTTTTAATTGTTCAGGTGGTGGGACAAAAACTTTTTTTTCCTTCCAACAAATTATCATTTCTAACACTTGTAAATGTTCGTTTTTCGGGTTTGCGTCTAGATGAGTTTTTCATACTGATGTGTCTTTTCATACTGTTGTCTTTTCAAAGATATTTGATTATTGAAACAAGTCTGGTTTCTAACACATTTCAAAAGAATAAATTACATAATTTCCGCCCCCCTTCCTCAGGAGTGAACGTATCGTTTTTATATCTAAGACACATGCAACATTACAAAAGGAAAATAGCTAAGTAAAAATACCAAGTGTAGTTAGTCTATTTACAAAAGGATTTTTAAGCAGTTTCATAATGCCTAGAGGACATATGAACAACCTAGGCCATCAAATGTGGCAAGAATAATCCGAGCAGCTAAGTTAAAGTGTATTGAAAATATGTATAAAATAATGATAAACAAAAATGAAGAACAAAGAAATGTACAGTTAGAATACTTGCATCGGCAACAACCACAAAGAGTCGAAAACATAAGTAAAGAATAAAGAAATATCCGCTTCGAAGATCAGCAGGAGCAAGAGTTTAAACAAGTCAAAAACAAAAGGGAAGAACAAGTACATACGTGGCTACAAGATATTTGACAAAGAGGAGTAGAAAGAATTAAAAATAAAGAACAAAGAAGTATGCGGCTAAAATATATGCCATAGCGAGAACCAAAAAATATGCGGTTAAACAATCCTCATCAATAAGTAAATGAAACCAAAAACAAGCATAGATTATAATAAATAACCATGTCAAACTCAAACCGAGCAGAAATTAACATGAGTTGGGGGTTGTCAGCCCCAAGGCATGGGGCTGACAACCCCCATGCCTTGTCAAGACAAGAACATAACTTTCACTTTACTGAAAAAACAACAGCAAATAAATGTGGATTGACAATTTAATGTACATATTCTGACGCTGATTCCTTAAAGTCTTAATAATTTATGATTTTTTAAAGCTAAAAGAGCAAAAATATTCAAAATGTATTTGTTTTCAGTAAAGTGCAACTCAATTTCTGGTCTTAAGATGGTATAGGGGATGTCAGCCCTTCTCATGTTAATTTCTGGTTGTTTTGTGATTGAATCGATCAGGTATTGTAATTAATTAAAAAAAAAAATTCCGAAAATAAGTTTCTAAAGAAAAGTAAAGGTCATTTTAAACTTAAGCTCAGCAGATACAAATACCTGTTAAAATTCAAACTCAAGACGACCAGAATTTACTATTAAAGAATAAGTGAAACCCAAAACGAATAGAAATTAAATGAACAATCATAGCAAAAAACATACAACAAGTAATAATAAAAATGAATAAATAGATCTTAAAGCGAGTAATTCTTAGATTGAATATGAAAATCAAGCTTAAAACGAAAAAAAATATTTTGGTATTGAAGTATAAATGAAACTTAAAACGAACAGGAAGTAAATAAACAATCAATGCAAACAAGCATATAATATATATTAATGTAAATGAATAAATAAATCCTAAAAATGTGTGAAACTTAAATTGAATATGCAAATCAAGCTTGAAACGAACAAAAATCACTACCAACAAGAGTTTGGGCATCGCCTCTTTCTCTCACTGTAAAAGTCTAAAACCTACTGCGTAATTGGCGCTTAACTGAAAACGAATTTTATTACAAAGATTTTCTTTTGCACTTATTATTAAAGATAAACATTAAAATAATACTAAAATTTTGAACTGATGAGCATTCAGCAATTAATATCATTATAAATCAAATATTCAGTTTAATTTATTGGTCCTTTTTAAAGTTGTTCAAGAAGAATATAATGTCACTACAAACAAGAGTTTGGATACTGCCCCCTTTCTTAGGTGTAAATAAAACCAAAAGCCGACTGCGTCATTGCCACTTAACTGTAAACGAATTATATTACAAATATTTTCTTTCCCAGTTCTTACAGCATTGACAATAAAAATAAAATTACAGTGAAATAAATTCTTGAACTGATGGATCTTTCAACAATTAATATCAATATGCATCAAATACTCAATTTGATATTGTTTGAACTTTCCAAGGATGTTCAAGACGCATATAGGTTTCAGTAAAGCACCAATGACGCAGTAGGTTTTAGACTTTTACAGTGAGAGAAGGAGGCGATACCCAAACTCTTGTTTGTTTTGATTTTTGTCCATTTCAAGCTTGATTTGTAAATTCAATTTAAGTTTCACTCGTTTTAAGATTTATTTATTCATTTACATTAATATCTATTGTATGTTTGTTTGCATCGATTGTTTATTTAATTTCTTTTTGTTTTAAGTTTCATTTATACTTCAGTAGCAAAATATTTTTTTCGTGTTAAGCTTGGTTGGCATATTCAATCTAAATATTACTCGCTTTAAGATGTATTTATTCATTTATATTATTACTTGTTGTATGTTTTTGCTATGATTGTTTATTTAATTTCGGTTCATATTTGGTTTCATTTATTCTTTGATAGTAATTTATGGTCGTTTTGAGTTTGAATTTGAGTTTGAAGGTATTTGTATCTGCTGAGCTTAAGTTTAAAATGGCTTTTACTTTTCTTTTAAAAACTTATTTTTCAGAAAGCTTTTTTAATTAATTTATGTTCGTTTTTGATTGCAAAAAGTTTCGAGTCTTTAAAAATTCTTTATTCCAAAATCAAACTTAAAAAAAAATCAAATGTTCATCAAAGTATCAAAACTGGTATCAAAGGAACAGTATCAAAGTGAAAAAATGGGTTTGTGTCAACGTCGGAGTTTTTATTATATGATTTGTGAACTATTTTTAACAAAATGACTATCTTAAAATTTTTATCGGATGAGTTTGGGACAAAAGGGGTGTGGAGAAAGGGGGCTGATTGCCCTTTGGTCTCTTTTGACTCTTTAAAAGTGAATGAGAACTTTCTATTTTCAATCAAATGAACCGTCTCTGAAGTTTGTACGAGCATCCCTTCTATAAGAACCATATATAACCCCAGAGTATAGCTTACAACGCCTGTCCCTGGGGGGTTGTGTTGACCCTGGAGTTTTAATATCTGATGTTTGAACTGTTTTTAACAAAATGGTCACCTCAGATTTTTATCGGATGGGTTCATCCATTCGATAAACCCAAAGGCGTGGAGGGCGGGAATGGCTAGTTGCCCTCGATTTTTTTTTACTCTGAAAAAATGAACTAGAACTTTTAATTTCAATTCAAATGAGCTCTCTCTGAAGTTTATACGAGCATCCCTTTCATAGGGAGCATATACGACCCCAGGACATAGTTTAAAATGCCTTCTCCCGGGTCCTGGGGGTTGTGTCAACACCGGAGTTTTTGTTATCTGACCTTTGAACTATTTTAAAAATATGGCTAGCCTAAAATTTGTATCGGATAGGCTTGGGGAAAAAAGAGGGTGGGGGGGAGGCTAGTTGCCCTCGGTTATCTTTTGACTCTTAAAAAGTGAACTAGAACTTTGAAGTTCTAATCAAATGAGCTCTCTCTATAGTCGATAGAAGCATCCCTTTCATAAGAACCATATACGCTCCCAGGACAACACTTACAAGCCTACCCCCCCCCCCCCCAGAGTCTTAGGGGTTGTGTTGACACCGGAGTTTTTGTTATCTAATTTTTGAACAATTTTACAAAACTGGCCATCTCAAAATTTGTAGCGGATGTGTTTGAGAAAAAAGGGCGTGAGGGGGGGGGGCTAATTGCCCTTTGGTCTCTTTTGAATCTTTAAAAGTGAACTAGAACTTTCTATTTTCAATCAAATGAGTACTCTAAAGTGTATACGAGCATCCTTTTTATTAGAACCATATATGCCCCCAGAGTGTAACCTAAAACGCCTGTCCCTGGGCCCTGAGTAGAAAGGGGGGTCCGACTCCCATCCCTCACCCCTGCTGCCACCTACAACTTTTTTACATAATTTATGCATGTTTTTATGGTTTTTGTCAGTGGGAATGAAAAAACAGGAATTTTCTCACTTGGAAAAACAGGAATTTTCTCACTTTGAAGGATGTTTCAAGGTCGATTTATTTGCTGTTGTTTGTCCAGGTGTAATGACATTGGGGTGATTTACATAATCGATGGGGGAATTATTGGTTCACGAAGAGGGAATTAAGAAACAAACATGGCTTCATTGTTGTTTGGCTAGCCTAACCTGAGAAATTGATTTACATAATCGGAGGGAAAATTATTGATTCACGAAGGGGGAATTAAGAAACATTATGGTTTCTTTGATCTTTAAGCGAACCTGACCTGAGAACTTGATTTACATAATCGGCGGGGAAATTATTGATTCACGAAGGGGGAATTAAGAAACATTATGGCTTCTTTAATCTTATGTCTGAGGGATAAACGTTCTTTAGGTCAGAGAGAAAAATTAATATTCTATTTTTAAATAGGGCTTCATTGATCTTTAGTGTCAGGAATTATAAATGACATCACTTGTTATCTTGGAATTATGTGGGAGTCTAAAGAGATAGAAATTCTATTTTTAAATACGGCTTCACTGAGCTTTAAGTCGGAGAGATAAATTGATATTCTAACGAAACCTTATATGGCTTCTTTAATCTTAGGTCTGAGGGATAAACGTTCTTTAGGTCAGAGAGAAAAATTAATATTCTATTTTTAAATAGGGCTTCATTGATCTTTAGTGTCATGAATTATAAATGACAGCACTTGTTATCTTGGAATTATGTGGGAGTCTAAAGAGATAGAAATTCTATTTTTAAATACGGCTTCACTGAGCTTTAAGTCGGAGAGATAAATTGATATTCTAACGAAACCTTAATAGTTTAGCTAGGAAAATTTATGAGATGAAGAGATTAACGTAGGAAAGGGTTTCCTAGAAATTTGAAATGTGAAAGCACAGAGATGCCAAAAAACAAAAGGAACACACAGAAATTACTTTTAGGGGATTATTTGGGCGAAACGGTTTTAGACAGCTTATGGAATTATTTCGGCGAAACAGTTAGAGACATTTTAAAAGGTGATTTAAAGGATGATTTTAGAAGAGAATTTGAGGGTAAAACTCTGTGGTCGTTATAATACACAAGTTCCATTTGAACAGTGTTGTGAGGTCCCCTACCAAAACCCCAAAGGGCCCCGATCGCCCTACCCCGATCCAAAGGGTTCCAATCCCCATACCCCAATCCAGAAGGAACCCCCCGGTCCCCAAAGGTTCCCAGGGCTCCCACCCGGCCCCCCAGACCCACAAAGGCCCTCCCCGGGCCCCCAAAGGCACATCGAGCTCCCAAAAGACCACCGGGGTCCCAAAGGCCTTCACCCGGTCTCCAAATGTCCCCCAGGCTCCCAACTGGCCCCCCAGGACTCCCAAAGGCCCTCCACCGGTCCCCAAAGGTCCCCCAGGCTCCCAAAGGGCCCCCCTCCCCTCCCTCTCGTCCCCCCTCCTCACCGCCCCCTCCCCCCTCCCCCTCCTCCCAATACCCCTCCCCCTCCCCTCCCCTCCTCCCATCCTCCCCTCCCCTCCCCCTCCCCTCCTCCCCTCCCCATTTTTTTAATATTTTTCGTGCATTGAGACACAGAAGGGCACCCTCCCCCCGGGCCCCCCCAAAGGGCCCCCGACGCCCCAAAGGCATGATTTTTCAGAGTCATGGTTTACCATCTTGGATTTCTTTCGTTGAAATGCAAGAGTTGGAATATTTCAGTAGTGTTTTGATGTGGTTTACAGTGTCACAGTTACATTCTCTTGATTTTTCAAAGTTCATTTTGGATTTCTTTCATTAAAATGCAAGAGTTGAAATATTTCAGTAGTGTTTTCTTGTAGTTTACCTTGTCACAGTTACATTCTCTTGATTTTTCAAAGTTCATTTGAATTTCTTCCGTTGAAATGCAAGAGTTGGATTATTTCAGTAGTGTTTTGATGTGATTTACTTTATCACAGTTACATTCTCTTGATTTTTCAAAGTTCATTTTGAATTTCTTTCGTTGAAATGTGAGAGCTGGAATATTTCAGTAGTGTTTTGTCGTGGTTTACCTTGTCACAGTTACATTCTCTTGATTTTTCAAACTTCATTTTGAATTTCTTTCATTGAAATGCACGAGTTGGAATATTTCAGTAGTGTTTTGTCATGGTTTACCTTGTCACAGTTACATTCCCTTGATTTTTCAAAGTTCATTTTCGATTTCCTTCGTTGAAATGCAAGAGTTGGAATATTGCAGTAGTGTTTTGCCATGGTTTACCTTGTCACAGTTACATTCTCTTAATTTTTCAAAGTTCATTTGAATTTCTTATGTTGAAAAGCAAGAGTTTGAATATTTCAGTAGTGTTTTGTTGTGGTTTACCGTGTCACAGTTACATTCTCTTGATTTTTCAAACTTCATTTTGAGTTTCTTTCATTGAAATGCAAGAGTTGGAATATTTCAGTAGTGTTTTGTTGTGGTTTACCTTGTCACAGTTACATTCTCTTGATTTTTCAAAGTTCATTTTGAGTTTCTTTCTTTGAAATGCAAGAGTTGGATTATTTCAGTAGTGTTTGGTCATGGTTTACCTTGTCACAGTTACATTCTCTTGATTTTTCAAAGTTCATTTTGAGTTTCTTTCTTTGAAATGCAAGAGTTGGAATATTTCAGTAGTGTTTTGTCGTGGTTTACCTTGTCACAGTTACATTTTCTTGATTTTTCAAAGTCATTTTGGATTTCTTTCATTGAAATGCAAGAGTTGGAATATTTCAGTAGCGTTTTGTCGTGGTTTACCTTGTCACAGTTACATTCTCTTGATTTTTCAAAGTTCATTTTGGATTTCTTTCGTTGAAATGCAAGAGTTGGAATATTTCAGTAGCGTTTTGTCGTGGTTTACCTTGTCACAGTTACATTCTCTTGATTTTTCAAAGTTCATTTTGAATTTCTTTCATTGAAATGCAAGAGTGGGATATTTCAGTAGTGTTTTGTCGTGGTTTACAGTGTCACAGTTACATTCTCTTGATTTTTCAAAGTTCATTTTGGATTTCTTTCATTGAAATGCAAGAGTTGAATATTGCAGTAGTGTTTTGCTTGTGTTTACCTTATCACAGTTACATTCTCTTGATTTTTCAAAGTTCATTTGAATTTCTTATGTTGAAATGCAGAGTTGGAATATTTCAGTAGTGTTTTGTTGTGGTTTACCTTGTCACAGTTACATTCTCTTGATTTTTCAAAGTTCATTTCGAATTTCTTTCATTGAAATGCAAGAGTTGGAATATTTCAGTAGTGTTTTGTCATGGTTTACCTTGTCACAGTTACATTCTCTTGATTTTTCAAAGTTCATTTTGAGTTTCTTTCATTGAAATGCAAGAGTTGGAATATTTCAGTAGTGTTTTGCTCGTGGTTTACCTTGTCACAGTTACATTCTCTTGATTTTTCAAAGTTCATTTTGATTTCTTTCATTGAAATGCAAGAGTTGGAATATTTCAGTAGTGTTTTGTCGTGGTTTACCTTGTCACAGTTACATTCTCTTGATTTTTCAAAGTTCATTTTGATTTCTTTCGTTGAAATGCAAGAGTTGGAATATTTCAGTAGTGTTTTGTCGTGGTTTACCATTGTCACAGTTACATTCTCTTGATTTTTCAAAGTTCATTTTGAATTTCTTTCATTGAAATGCAAGAGTGGAATTATTTCAGTAGTGTTTTGTCGTGGTTTACCATGTCACAGTTACATTTCCTTGATTTTTCAAAGTTCATTTTCGATTTCTTTCATTGAAATGCACGAGTTGGAATATTGCTGTAGTTTTTTGGTGTGGTTTACCTTATCACAGTTACATTCTCTTAATTTTTCAAAATTCATTTTGAATTTCTATCGTTGAAATGCAAGAGCTGGAATATTTCAGTAGTGTTTTGTCGTGGTTTACCTTATCACAGTTACATTCTCTTGATTTTTCAAAGTTCATTTTGAATTTCTTATGTTGAAAAGCAAGAGTTGGAATATTTCAGTAGTGTTTTGTTGTGGTTTACCTTGTCACACTTACATTCTCTTGATTTTTCAAAGTTCATTTTGGATTTCTTTCATTGAAATGCAAGAGTTGGAATATTTCAGTAGTGTTTTGTTGTGGTTTACCTTGTCACAGTTACATTCTCTTGATTTTTCAAAGTTCATTTTGAATTTCTTTCGTTGAAATGCAAGAGTTGGATTATTTCAGTAGTGTTTTGTCGTGGTTTACCTTGTCACAGTTACATTTTCTTGATTTTTCAAAGTTCATTTTGATTTCTTTCGTTGAAATGCAAGAGTTGGAATATTTCAGTAGTGTTTTGTCATGGTTTACCTTGTCACAGTTACATTCTCTTGATTTTTCAAAGTTCATTTTGGATTTCTTTCGTTGAAATGCAAGAGTTGGAATATTTCAGTAGCGTTTTGTCGTGGTTTACCTTGTCACAGTTACATTCTCTTGATTTTTCAAAGTTCATTTTGAATTTCTTTCATTGAAATGCAAGAGTTGGAATATTTCAGTAGTGTTTTGTCGTGGTTTACCTTGTCACAGTTACATTCTCTTGATTTTTCAAAGTTCATTTTGGATTTCTTTCATTGAAATGCAAGAGTTGGAATATTTCAGTAGTGTTTTGTCGTGGTTTACCTTGTCACAGTTACATTCTCTAGATTTTTCAAAGTTCATTTGATTTCTTTCATTGAAATGCATGAGTTGGAATATTTCAGTAGTGTTTTGTTGTGGTTTACCTTGTCACACTTACATTTTCTTGATTTTTCAAAGTTCATTTTGGATTTCTTTCATTGAAATGCAAGAGTTGGAATATTTCAGTAGTGTTTTGTCGTGGTTTACCTTGTCACAGTTACATTCTCTTGATTTTTCAAAGTTCATTTTGGATTTATCTCGTTGAAATGCAAGAGTTGAATTATTTCAGTAGTATTTTGTCATGGTTTACCTTGTCACAGTTACATTCTCTTGATTTTTCAAAGTTCATTTTGAGTTTCTTTCATTGAAATGCAAGAGTTGGAATATTTCAGTAGTGTTTTGTCATGGTTTACCTTGTCACAGTTACATTCTCTTGATTTTTCAAAGTTCATTTTGAATTTCTTTCGTTGAAATGCAAGAGTTGGATTATTTCAGTAGTGTTTTGTTCGTGGTTTACCTTGTCACAGTTACATTCTCTTGATTTTTCAAAGTTCATTTTGAGTTTCTTTCATTGAAATGCAAGAGTTGGAATATTTCAGTACTGTTTTGTTGTGGTTTACCTTGTCACAGTTACATTCTCTTGATTTTTCAAAGTTCATTTGAATTTCATTCATTGAAAAGCAAGAGTTGGAATATTTCAGTAGCGTTTTGTCGTGGTTTACCTTGTCACAGTTACATTCTCTTGATTTTTCAAAGTTCATTTTGAATTTCTTTCATTGAAATGCAAGTGGAATTATTTCAGTAGTGTTTTTTTGTAGTTTACCTTGTCACAGTTACATTCCCTTGATTTTTCAAAGTTCCATTTGGTTTTCTTTCATTGAAATGCAAGAGTTGGAATATTTCAGTAGTGTTTTGTCGTGGTTTACCTTGTCACAGTTACATTCTCTTGATTTTTCAAAGTTCATTTTGAATTTCTTTAGTTGAAATGCAAGAGTTGGAATATTTCAGAAGCGTTTTGTGGTGGCTTACCTTGTCACAGTTATATTCTATTGATTTTTCAAAGTTCATTTTCAATTTCTTTCATTGAAATGCAAGAGTTGGAATATTTCAGTAGTGTTTTGTCGTGGTTTACCTTGTCACAGTTACATTCCCTTGATTTTTCAAAGTTCATTTTGAATTTATCTCGTTGAAATGCAAGAGTTGGAATATTTCAGTAGTATTTTGTCATGGTTTACCTTGTCACACTTACATTCTCACGATTTTTCAAAGTTCATTTTGGTTATCTTTCGTTGAAATGCAAGAGTTGGAATATTTCAGCAGTGTTTTGTCGTGGTTTACCTTGTCACAGTTACATTCTCTTGATTTTTCAAAGTTCATTTTGAATTTCTTTCGTTGAAATGCAAGAGTTGGATTATTTCAGTAGTGTTTTTTCGTGGTTTACCTTGTCATAGTTACATTCTCTTGATTTTTCAAAGTTCATTTTGAGTTTCTTTCATTGAAATGCAAGAGTTGGAATATTTCAGTACTGTTTTGTTGTGGTTTACCTTGTCACAGTTACATTCTCTTGATTTTTCAAAGTTCATTTTGAATTTCTTTCATTGAAATGCAAGTGGAATTATTTCAGTAGTGTTTTTTTGAAGTTTACCTTGTCACAGTTACATTCCCTTGATTTTTCAAAGTTCCTTTTGGTTTTCTTTCATTGAAATGCAAGAGTTGGAATATTTCAGTAGTGTTTTGTCGTGGTTTACCTTGTCACAGTTACATTCTCTTGATTTTTCAAAGTTCATTTTGAATTTCTTTAGTTGAAATGCAAGAGTTGGAATATTTCAATAGTGTTTTGTGGTGGCTTACCTTGTCACAGTTATATTCTATTGATTTTTCAAAGTTCATTTTCAATTTCTTTCATTGAAATGCAAGAGGTAGAATATTTCACTATTGTTTTCTCGTGGTTTACCTTACCACACTTACATTCTCTTGATTTTTCAAAGATCATTTTGGATTTATTTCGTTGAAATGCAAGAGTTGGAATATTTCAGTAGTGTTTTGCCGTGGTTTACTATGTTAAAGTTACATTCTCTTAATTTTTCAAAGTACATTTTGGATTTCTTTCGTTGAAATGCAAGAGTTGGAATATTTCAGTAGTGTTTTGTCATGGTTTACTTTGTCACAGTTACATTCTCTTGATTTTTCAAAGTTCATTATGGATTTCTTTCGTTGAAATATGTTTTGTCGTGCTTTACCTTGACACAGTTAAATTTTTTGATTTTTGTTAGGTTAGGTTAGGTTAGGCTAGATCAAGTTAGGTTAGGTTAAGTTAGGTTAGGTTAGCCTACGTACGCGCGCGTACGTAGGCTAACCTAACTTAACCTAACCTAACCTAACTTGATCTAGCCTAACCTAACCTAACCTAACAAAAATCAAAAAATTTAACTGTGTCAAGGTAAAGCACGACAAAACATATTTCAACGAAAGAAATCCATAATGAACTTTGAAAAATCAAGAGAATGTAACTGTGACAAAGTAAACCACGACAAAACACTACTGAAATATTCCAACTCTTGCATTTCAACGAAAGAAATCCAAAATGTACTTTGAAAAATTAAGAGAATGTAACTTTAACATAGTAAACCACGGCAAAACACTACTGAAATATTCCAACTCTTGCATTTCAACGAAATAAATCCAAAATGATCTTTGAAAAATCAAGAGAATGTAAGTGTGGTAAGGTAAACCACGAGAAAACAATAGTGAAATATTCTACCTCTTGCATTTCAATGAAAGAAATTGAAAATGAACTTTGAAAAATCAATAGAATATAACTGTGACAAGGTAAGCCACCACAAAACACTATTGAAATATTCCAACTCTTGCATTTCAACTAAAGAAATTCAAAATGAACTTTGAAAAATCAAGAGAATGTAACTGTGACAAGGTAAACCACGACAAAACACTACTGAAATATTCCAACTCTTGCATTTCAATGAAAGAAAACCAAAAGGAACTTTGAAAAATCAAGGGAATGTAACTGTGACAAGGTAAACTTCAAAAAAACACTACTGAAATAATTCCACTTGCATTTCAATGAAAGAAATTCAAAATGAACTTTGAAAAATCAAGAAAATGTAACTGTGACAAGGTAAACCGCGACAAAACGCTACTGAAATATTCCAACTCTTGCTTTTCAATGAATGAAATTCAAAATGAACTTTGAAAAATCAAGAGAATGTAACTGTGACAAGGTAAACCACAACAAAACAGTACTGAAATATTCCAACTCTTGCATTTCAATGAAAGAAACTCAAAATGAACTTTGAAAAATCAAGAGAATGTAACTATGACAAGGTAAACCACGAAAAAACACTACTGAAATAATCCAACTCTTGCATTTCAACGAAAGAAATTCAAAATGAACTTTGAAAAATCAAGAGAATGTAACTGTGACAAGGTAAACCACGACAAAACACTGCTGAAATATTCCAACTCTTGCATTTCAACGAAAGATAACCAAAATGAACTTTGAAAAATCGTGAGAATGTAAGTGTGACAAGGTAAACCATGACAAAATACTACTGAAATATTCCAACTCTTGCATTTCAACGAGATAAATTCAAAATGAACTTTGAAAAATCAAGGGAATGTAACTGTGACAAGGTAAACCACGACAAAACACTACTGAAATATTCCAACTCTTGCATTTCAATGAAAGAAATTGAAAATGAACTTTGAAAAATCAATAGAATATAACTGTGACAAGGTAAGCCACCACAAAACGCTTCTGAAATATTCCAACTCTTGCATTTCAACTAAAGAAATTCAAAATGAACTTTGAAAAATCAAGAGAATGTAACTGTGACAAGGTAAACCACGACAAAACACTACTGAAATATTCCAACTCTTGCATTTCAATGAAAGAAAACCAAAAGGAACTTTGAAAAATCAAGGGAATGTAACTGTGACAAGGTAAACTACAAAAAAACACTACTGAAATAATTCCACTTGCATTTCAATGAAAGAAATTCAAAATGAACTTTGAAAAATCAAGAGAATGTAAGTGTGACAAGGTAAACCACGACAAAACGCTACTGAAATATTCCAACTCTTGCTTTTCAATGAATGAAATTCAAAATGAACTTTGAAAAATCAAGAGAATGTAACTGTGACAAGGTAAACCACAACAAAACAGTACTGAAATATTCCAACTCTTGCATTTCAATGAAAGAAACTCAAAATGAACTTTGAAAAATCAAAAGAATGTAACTTTGACAAGGTAAACCACGAAAAAACACTACTGAAATAATCCAACTCTTGCATTTCAACGAAAGAAATTCAAAATGAACTTTGAAAAATCAAGAGAATGTAACTGTGACAAGGTAAACCATGACAAAACACTACTGAAATATTCCAACTCTTGCATTTCAATGAAAGAAACTCAAAATGAACTTTGAAAAATCAAGAGAATGTAACTGTGACAAGGTAAACCATGACAAAATACTACTGAAATAATTCAACTCTTGCATTTCAACGAGATAAATCCAAAATGAACTTTGAAAAATCAAGAGAATGTAACTGTGACAAGGTAAACCACGACAAAACACTACTGAAATATTCCAACTCTTGCATTTCAATGAAAGAAATCCAAAATGAACTTTGAAAAATCAAGAAAATGTAAGTGTGACAAGGTAAACCACAACAAAACACTACTGAAATATTCCAACTCATGCATTTCAATGAAAGAAATTCAAATGAACTTTGAAATATCTATAGAATGTAAGTGTGACAAGGTAAACCACGACAAGACACTACTGAAATATTCCAACTCTTGCATTTCAATGAAAGAAATCCAAAATGAACTTTGAAAAATCATGAGAATGTAAGTGTGACAAGGTAAACCACAACAAAACACTACTAAAATATTCCAACTCTTGCATTTCAATGAAAGAAATCCAAAATGAACTTTGAAAAATCAAGAGAATGTAACTGTGACATGGTAAACCATGGCAAAACACTACTGAAATAATCCCACTCTTGCATTTCAACGAAAGAAATCCAAAATGAACTTTGAAAAATCAAGAGAATGTAACTGTGACAAGGTAAACCACGACAAAACGCTACTGAAATATTCCAACTGTTGCATTTCAACGAATGAAATCCAAAATGAACTTTGAAAAATCAAGAGAATGTAACTGTGACAAGGTAAACCATGACAAAACACTACTGAAATATTCCAACTCTTGCATTTCAAGGAAAGAAAACCGAAATGATCTTTTAAAAATCAAGAAAATGTAACTGTGACAAGGTAAACCACAACAAAACACTAGTGAAATATTCCAACTCTTGCATTTCAACGAAAGAAATTCAAAATGAACTTTGAAAAATCATGAAAATGTAACTCTAACAAGGTAAACCACGACAAAACACTACTGAAATATTCCAACTCTTTCATTTCAATAAAAGAAATTCAAAATGAACTTTGAAAAATCAAGAAATGTAACTGTGATAAGGTAAACCACAACAAAACACTACTGAAATATTCCAGCTCTTGCATTTCAACGATAGAAATTCAAAATGAATTTTGAAAAATTAAGAGGATGTAACTGTGACAAGGTAAACCATGACAAAACACTACTGAAATATTCCAACTCTTGCATTTCAACGTGATAAATCCAAAATGAACTTTGAAAAATCAAGAGAATGTAACTGTGACAAGGTAAACCACAACAAAACACTACTGAAATATTCCAACTCTTGCATTTCAATGAAAGAAATCCAAAATGAACTTTGAAAAATCAAGAAAATGTAAGCTGTGACAAGGTAAACCACAACAAAACACTACTGAAATATTCCAACTCTTGCTTTTCAACATAAGAAATTCAAAATGAACTTTGAAAAATCAAGAGAATGTAACTGTGATAAGGTAAACCACAACAAAACACTACTGAAATATTCCAGCTCTTGCATTTCAACGATAGAAATTCAAAATGAATTTGAAAAATTAAGAGAATGTAACTGTGATAAGGTAAACCACACCAAAAAACTACAGCAATATTCCAACTCGTGCATTTCAATGAAAGAAATCGAAAATGAACTTTGAAAAATCAAGGAATGTAACTGTGACATGGTAAACCAAACAAAACACTACTGAAATAATCCAACTCTTGCATTTCAATGAAAGAAATTCAAAATGAACTTTGAAAAATCAAGAGAATGTAACTGTGACATGGTAAACCACGACAAAACACTACTGAAATATTCCAACTCTTGCATTTCAATGAAAGAAATCCAAAATGAACTTTGAAAAATCAAGAAAATGTAACTGTGACAAGGTAAACCACAACAAAACACTACTGAAATATTCCAACTCTTGCATTTCAACGATAGAAATTCAAAATGAACTTTGAAAAATCAAGAGAATGTAACTGTGACAAGGTAAACCATGACAAAACACTACTGAAATATTCCAACTCTTGCATTTCAACGAAAGAAATCAAAATGAACTTTGAAAAATCAAGAGAATGTAACTGTGACAAGGTAAACCACAACAAAACACTACTGAAATATTCCAACTCTTGCATTTCAACGAAAGAAATTCAAAATGAACTTTGAAAAATCAAGAGAATGTAACTGTGACAAGGTAAACCACGACAAAACACTACTGAAATATTCCAACTCTTGCATTTCAACGATAGAAATCCAAAATGAACTTTGAAAAATCAAGAGAATGTAACTGTGACAAGGTAAACCACAACAAAACACTACTGAAATATTCCAACTCTTGCATTTCAACGAAAGAAATTCAAAATGAACTTTGAAAAATCAAGAGAATGTAACTGTGACAAGGTAAACCACACAAAACACTACTGAAATATTCCAACTCTTGCATTTCAATGAAAAAATTCAAAATGAACTTTGAAAAATCAAGAGAATGTAACTGTGACAAGGTAAACCACAACAAAACACTACTGAAATATTCCAACTCTTGCATTTCAACGAAAGAAATTCAAAATGAACTTTGAAAAATCAAGAGAATGTAACTGTGACAAGGTAAACCACGACAAAACACTACTGAAATATTCCAACTCTTGCATTTCAATGAAAGAAATCAAAATGAACTTTGAAAAATCAAGGGAATGTAACTGTGACAAGGTAAACCAGACAAAACACTACTGAAATAATTCCAACTCTTGCATTTCAATGAAAGAAATTCAAAATGAACTTTGAAAAATCAAGAGAATGTAACTGTGACATGGTAAACCACGACAAAACACTACTGAAATATTCCAACTCTTGCATTTCAATGAAAGAAACTCAAAATGAAGTTTGAAAAATCAAGAGAATGTAACTGTGACACGGTAAACCACGAGAAAACACTACTGAAATATTCCAACTCTTGCTTTTCAACGAAAGAAACTCAAATGAACTTTGAAAAATTAAGAGAATGTAACTGTGACAAGGTAAACCATGGCAAAACACTACTGCAATATTCCAACTCTTGCATTTCAATGAAAGAAACTCAAAATGAACTTTGAAAAATCAAGGGAATGTAACTGTGACAAGGTAAACCATGACAAAACACTACTGAAATATTCCAACTCGTGCATTTCAATGAAAGAAATTCAAAATGAACTTTGAAAAATCAAGAGAATGTAACTGTGACAAGGTAAACCATAACAAAACACTACTGAAATATTCCAACTCTCACATTTTCAACATAAGAAATTCAAAATGAACTTTGAAAAATCAAGAGAATGTAACTGTGACAAGGTAAACCACGACAAAACACTACTGAAATATTCCAGCTCTTGCATTTCAACGAAGAAATTCAAAATGAACTTTGAAAAATGAAGAGAATGTAACTGTGATAAGATAAACTACAAGCAAACACTACAGCAATATTTCAACTCTTGCATTTCAATGAAAGAAATCCAAAATGAACTTTGAAAAATCAAGAGAATGTAACTGTGACACTGTAAACCACGACAAAACACTACTGAAATATCCCACTCTTGCATTTCAATGAAAGAAATTCAAAATGAACTTTGAAAAATCAAGAGAATGTAACTGTGACAAGGTAAACCACGACAAAACGCTACTGAAATATTCCAACTCTTGCTTTTCAACGTAAGAAATCCAAAATGAACTTTGAAAAATAAGAGAATGTAACTGTGACAAGGTAAACCACGCCAAAACGCTACTGAAATATTCCAACTCTTGCATTTCAATGAAAGAAATCCAAAATGAACTTTGAAAAATCAAGAGAATGTAACTGTGACACTGTAAACCACGACAAAACACTACTGAAATATCCCACTCTTGCATTTCAATGAAAGAAATTCAAAATGAACTTTGAAAAATCAAGAAAATGTAACTGTGACAAGGTAAACCACGAGAAAACACTACTGAAATATTCCAACTCTTGCATTTCAACGAAAGAAACTCAAATGAACTTTGAAAAATCAAGAAAATGTAACTGTGACAAGGTAAACCATGACCAAACACTACTGAAATAATCCAACTCTTGCATTTCAAAGAAAGAAACTCAAAATGAACTTTGAAAAATCAAGAGAATGTAACTGTGACAAGGTAAACCACAACAAAACACTACTGAAATATTCCAACTCTTGCATTTCAATGAAAGAAACTCAAAATGAAGTTTGAAAAATCAAGAGAATGTAACTGTGACACGGTAAACCACAACAAAACACTACTGAAATGTTCCAACTCTTGCTTTTCAACATAAGAAATTCAAATGAACTTTGAAAAATTAAGAGAATGTAACTGTGACAAGGTAAACCATGGCAAAACACTACTGCAATATTCCAACTCTTGCATTTCAACGAAGGAAATCGAAAATGAACTTTGAAAAATCAAGGGAATGTAACTGTGACAAGGTAAACCATGACAAAACACTACTGAAATATTCCAACTCGTGCATTTCAATGAAAGAAATTCGAAATGAACTTTGAAAAATCAAGAGAATGTAACTGTGACAAGGTAAACCACGACAAAACACTACTGAAATATTCCAACTCTTGCATTTCAACGAAAGAAATTCAAAATGAACTTTGAAAAATCAAGAGAATGTAACTGTGATAAAGTAAATCACATCAAAACACTACTGAAATATTCCAACTCTTGCATTTCAACGGAAGAAATTCAAATGAACTTTGAAAAATCAAGAGAATGTAACTGTGACAAGGTAAACTACGAGAAAACACTACTGAAATATTTCAACTCTTGCATTTCAATGAAAGAAATCCAAAATGAACTTTGAAAAATCAAGAGAATGTAACTGTGACACTGTAAACCACATCAAAGCACTACTGAAATATTCCAACTCTTGCATTTCAACGAAAGAAATCCAAGATGGTAAACCATGACTCTGAAAAATCATGCCTTTGGGGCGTCGGGGGCCCTTTGGGGGGGCCCGGGGGGGAGGGTGCCCTTCTGTGTCTCAATGCACGAAAAATATTAAAAAAATGGGGAGGGGAGGGGAGAGGGGGGAGGGGAGGGGGAGGGGAGGGGAGGAGGGGAGGGAGGGGGAGGGGGATGGGAGGAGGGGGAGGGGGGAGGGGAGGTGAGGAGGGGGAGGAGAGGGAGGGGAGGGGGGCCCTTTGGGAGCCTGGGGACCTTTGGGGACCGGTGGAGGGCCTTTGGGAGTCCTGGGGGGCCAGTTGGGAGCCTGGGGGACAGTTGGAGACCGGGTGAAGGCTTTTGGGAACCCCGGTGGTCTTTTGGGAGCTCGATGTGCCTTTGGGGGCCAGGGGAGGGCCTTTGTGGGTCTGGGGGGCCGGGTGGGAGCCTGGGAACCTTTGGGGACCGGGGGGTTCCTTCTGGATTGGGGTATGGGAATTGGAACCCTTTGGATCGGGGTAGGGCGATCGGGGCCCTTTGGGGTTGTGGTAGGGGACCTCACAACACTGTTCAAAGGAACTTGTGTATTATAACGACCACAGAGTTTTACCCTCAAATTCTCCTCTAAAATCATCCTTTAAATCACCTTTTAAAATGTCTCTAACTGTTTCGCCGAAATAATTCCATAAGCTGTCTAAAACTGTTTCGCCCAAATAATCCCCTAAAAGTAATTTCTGTGTGTTCCTTTTGTTTTTTGGCATCTCTGTGCTTTCACATTTCAAATTTCTAGGAAACCCTTTCCTACGTTAATCTCTTCATCTCATAAATTTTCCTAGCTAAACTATTAAGGTTTCGTTAGAATATCAATTTACCTCTCCGACTTAAAGCTCAGTGAAGCCGTATTTAAAAATAGAATTTCTATCTCTTTAGACTCCCACATAATTCCAAGATAACAAGTGCTGTCATTTATAATTCCTGACACTAAAGATCAATGAAGCCCTATTTAAAAATAGAATATTAATTTTCTCTCTGACCTAAAGAACGTTTATCCTTCAGACCTAAGATTAAAGAAGCCATATAAGGTTTCGTTAGAATATCAATTTATCTCTCCGACTTAAAGCTCAGTGAAGCCGTATTTAAAAATAGAATTTCTATCTCTTTAGACTCCCGCATAATTCTAAGATAACAAGTGATGTCATTTATAATTCCTGTCACTAAAGATCAATGAAGCCCTATTTAAAAATAGAATATTCATTTTTCTCTCTGACCTAAAGAACGTTTATCCCTCAGACCTAAGATTAAAGAAGCCATAATGTTTCTTAATTCCCCCTTCGTGAATCAATAATTTCCCCGCCGATTATGTAAATCAAGTTCTCAGGTCAGGTTCGCTTAAAGATCAAAGAAACCATAATGTTTCTTAATTCCCGCTTCGTGAATCAATAATTTTCCCGCCGATTATGTAAATCAATTTCTCAGGTTAGGCTAGCCAAACAACAATGAAGCCATGTTTGTTTCTTAATTCCCTCTTCGTGAACCAACAATTCCCCCATCGATTATGTAAATCACCCCAATGTCATTACACCTGGACAAACAACAGCAAATAAATCGACCTTGAAACATCCTTCAAAGTGAGAAAATCCCTGTTTTTCCAAGTGAGAAAATTCCTGTTTTTTTCATTCTCACTGACAAAAACCATAAAAACATGCATAAATTATGTAAAAAAGTTGTAGGTGGCAGCAGGGGTGAGGGATGGGAGTCGGACCCCCCTTTCTACTGCCCTGGGGTTGTGTTGACCCCGGAGTTTTAATATCTGATGTTTGAACTATTTTTTAGCAAAATGGTCACCTCAAATTTTTATCGGATGGGCTTATCCATCCGATAAACCCAAAGGCTTGGAGGTTGGGAGGGGCTAAATGCCCTCCGATCTTTTTTTACTCTGAGAAAATGAACTAGAACTTTTAGTTTCCATTCAAATGAGCCCTCTCTGAAGTTTATACGAACATCTCTTTCATAAGGAGCATATACGGCCCCAGGAAATAGCTTACAATGCCTGCTCCCGGGCCCTGGGCGGTTGTGTCGACACCGGAGTTTTTGTTATCTGACCTTTGAACTATTTTAAAAAATGGCTACCTCAAAACTTGTATCGGATGGGTTTGGGGAAAAAAGGGTGTGGGGGGAGGCTAGTTGCCCTTGGATATCTTTTGACTCTTAAAAAGTGAAATAGAACTTTAAATTTCCAATCAAATGAGCCCTCTCTGAAGTTTATACAAGCATCGCTTTCATAAGAACCATATACCCCCCAGGACAACACTTACAACGTCTACCTCCGCACCCTTTGGGGCTGTGTTGACAGCGGAGTTTTTGTTACCTAATTTTTTAACAATTTTCAAAAAAACTGGCTATCTCAAAATTTGTAGCGGATGTGTTCGGTAAAAAAAGGGCTTGGGGGACTAATTGCCCTTTGGTCTGTTTTGACTCTTTAAAAGTGAACTAGAACTTTCTATTTTCAATCAAAGGAGCCCTCTCTGAAGTTTATACGAGCATCTCTTCTATAAGAACCATATATACCCCCAGGAAATAACTTAAAACGCCTTTCCCTGGGCCCTGGGGGGTTGTGTTGACCCCAGAGTTTTAATATCTGATTTTTGAACTATTTTAACAAAATGGTGACCTGAAATTTTTATCAGATGGGTTTATCCATCCGCTAAACCCAAAGGCTTGGAGGGCGGGAGGGGCTAGTTGCCCTGCGATCTGTTTTTACTCTGAGAAAATGAACTAGAAATTTTGATTTCCATTCAAATGAGCCCTCTCTGAAGTTTATACGAGCATTCCTTTCATAAGGAGCATCTATGGCCCCAGGACCTGGCTTACAATGCCAGATCCTGGTCCCTGGGGGTTGTGTCGACAGCGGATTTTTTGTTTTCTGGCGTTTTAACTATTTAAAAAAATGGCTATCTCAAAATTTGTATCGGATGGGCTTGGGGAAAAAAGGGTATGGGGATGGGGAGTTTAGTTGCCCTCGGATATCTTTTGACTTTTAAAAAGTGAACTAGAACTTTCAATTTCCAATCGAATGAGTCCTCTCTGAATTGTATACAAGCATCCCTTTTATAAGAACCATATATGCCCCAGGGCATAACTTACAACGCCTGGGGTTGGGGGGAGGGTTTGTCGATGTCTGAGTTTTTGTTATCTGACTTATGGACAAGTTTTAACTTAATGGCTATGTCAAAATTTTTATCCGATGCATTTGGGGAAATAGGGGCGTGGGGGGGGAGCAAGTTTCCCTCTAATCTCTTTGGACGCTCAAAAAATGAAGTAGAACTTACAATTTACAATCAAATGAGACCTCTCTGAAGGTTTTACAAGCATCCCTTCCATAAGAACCATGTATTCCCCAAGGACATAACTTACAACGCCTGCCCTCGGGCCCAGGGGGGTTTGTCCACCCCGGAGTTTTCGTTATATGGTCTTTGAACTATTTTTAAAACAATGGCTATCTCAAAGTTTTTATTGGATGGGTTTGAGGAAAAGAGGGCGTGGAGTGGGGGGGCTTGGTGCCCTCCAATCTCTTTTGACTCTTAAAAAGGGAAAAGAAACTTTCAATTTTCAATCAAATGAGCCTTTTTTGAAGTTTATACGAGTATCTCTTCCATGAGAACCATATATGCCCCCACGGAATAATTTACAACGCCTGTCCCCTGGCCCTGGGGGATTGTTTCGACACCAGAGTTTTTGTTGTATGATCTTTGAACTGTTTTTAACAAAATACCTATCTCAAAATTTTTATCGGATGCATTTGGGAAAAAAGGGCATGGGGAGGGGGGAGGGGATGGTTACCCTCAGATATCTATTAACGCTTAAAAAGTGAACTAGGACTTTCAATTTGCTGTCGAATGAGCCCTCTCTGAAGTTTTTACGAGCTGGCCTTCCATAAGAACCATATGTACCCCCAGGGCATAACTTATAACTCTTGCCCCGAAGACTTTGGGAGGAGTGTCTTGCTCAAATATATAATTTCCGGAACTTTCAACTACGTTGAACAATGTGGCTATCTCAAAATTCTGATTGCATGTATTTGGGGAAATGGTGGATGTGGAAGGGGTGTTAGTTGCCTTCCAATCACTTTCGACTATTAAAAAGGGTACTAGCCATTTAACTTTCCAATCGAATGAGCCTTTCTTAAAGTTTCTACGACAACGCTTTCTATAAAAACCTTATATGCTCCTAGGGCATAACTTACAACCCATACCCTAAGGGCTATGGGGGGGGGGGTTGTCACCCTTAAAGACCTAATTTCCCGAATTTTCAACTACGTTGGACAAAATGGCTATCTAAAAATTTCGATTGGATGTGTTTGGGGAAACGCTGGGCGTTAGAGGTGGGTTAGTTGCCCTCCAATCACTTTCGACTATTAAAAAGGGCACTAGCCCTTTGAATTTCCAACAGAATGAGTGCTTTTTGATGTTTCAACGACAAAGCTTTCTATAAAAACCCTATATGCCCTCAGGGCATAACTTAAAACCCATGCCCTGAGGGCTATTGGGGGGAGTATCCTCTTCAAAAACATAATTTCTATCTGGAAATCAACTACGTAGAACTAAATGACTATCTCAAAATTTTGATTGAATGTGTTTGGGGAAACGGTGGGCCTGGAAGGGGTTCTAGTTGCCTTCCAATAACTTTTGACCGTTAAAATGGGCACTAGAATTCTCAATTTACAATCGAATGAGCCCCCTTTGAAGTTTATACGACGGCACCATCCATATGAAGTGCCTATGGGGAAAAAAACAATAAATAAATAATAAAACATTGCAGCCGTATGGCCTTTACTATAGGCAAAGCTATAGCGTTGCCTCTTAACCCCTTCCGTCACCGTGACCAGTTAGTTGGACAAAATTAAAAATGCTCTTCTTTTCCTAACTATTAGGAATTTCGTAAATATGATCGCACTAATATATTCTCCTGTTCGCTGGCTACAGCCTCAGGGGTGTAATCGCCTCAGTTTATCGCTAATTCTCACCCTGACAGCACGTGAACATCGACTTTATTGGAAACAATGGATTGGGAAAAACCAGGTAAAATAATTTTTTTCTCTGCTTCAAAAAGACATAAAATGATCGAAAAAAAATTATTGTGTCAAATATGGATCATTAGAAATAGACAGGTATTTTTTTATGGCCGAAATCACTTGAAGTATGTGCTTGAGGCTATGCTGAAGTTCTGTCCAATTATCTGGACTGCGCGACTAGGTTTAGAGAAATAAATGACGCATGGCTTGGTTTTATGGTAGTTTGGATGCCATCTACTATCTTGAAAAACGAATATTTTTATCGGAAAATTGAACAGATGTCATTGCTGCTTGTCATTTATTCCCCTTGTCCAGTTAAGTGGACAACGTGACACGTGCTCTTCCAGCGCACGGAAGAGCACGTTTGTTATGGCAAAATGCCATAACAAACCCTCGGACGGCAAGTATTTTCCCCAAACGTCACTCCCCATCCAGAATACGGCCGCCTCGAGCTGTTTCTGAGCCCATCCCTGCTTTGTCCCCCATTCGCTGCGTTACTTCCAGATACGAAAGAACTTTTATCCCCTTCATTACAGAGAAAATGAATAAAATGCCTCAATAGTTTCTTTTTTGCCCTCTTTTGTTGTTTATTAGCTGATGGTACTGCCCAGGTTCTTGCGCTCTTTTGCTTGCCCCCCCCCTTTCTTGACCAGCTTTTATTGTCTTTAACTCTTTTATTGATTTACTGTAGTTTAATTGCTGACACTTTCTTAGTATCCCTTTTAATTTAAATGCATTTATGTTTTGTGCTAAGTTTAGTTTGACCAGTTTTTAATGCATTTATGTCTGGCTCTAAGTTTAGTTTGACAAATTTTTGCTTTTTTTTAATTTTTTAATTGACTTTTTAAAGTTTTAACTATTGACTTTTAAATGATTGTCATTATGGTTTTCTCTATTTCGTTGTTGTTCTTTGCATTTTCAGTGTAACCATTTATTTGTTGTTGACTCCAAACTCCGAATTCGGCCCTTTGTGGGCTTGTGATAGCGATTTTTTTGAAATAAATATCTCTCTCTCTCTCTCTCAGCGCCGCATCCAAACTCTCCTTTTTGTAGGTTCATCAAGACGAAATACCATGCGCATCCAGCCAGATAAACTACTTGATTTCTTCGATGCAATTGGCAGTGACTTGTCAGATATGGAAGTATCTGAAGATGACGATGAAGAATACTTATCAGAAACAAATGGAACAAAACTAACACCACTAAAGACACTCGATCCTTATGAAGTGTCTTCTGATTCAAGCGACCCCGATGATATGCCACTCATATCCCAGGCTGGGCCTAAGACCGTTACTCAACAGCGAGTGATATGGAAAAGAAAACGGTTTATCCCGATCATTCCAGCTTGGTCTGATACTGCAACAGCTGCCAACGAACAACTATCAACACCCTTTCAATACTTCTGTAAGTACATTGATAGCGATTTCTTCGATTTGGCTGCCATCGAAACAAATAGATACAGTATTCAGCAGAATGTAAATAATCCCATTGTAACCAATCCTACAGAAATGCGCAAGTTCGTTGGCATTCACTTGGTGATGGGCTGCATGAAATTTCCAAGGTACCGATGGTATTGGAGCCCGGCAACTAGGGTTTCCCTCATTGCGGATGCCATGGGTCTAAACCGTTTTATGAGGCTGAGAGCCTGCTTTCACTTGGTTGACAACGAAACTGCCAAAGATCCGAACAACCGTCTCTGGAAAGTTCAGCCAGTTATAGATAGGGTGCTAGCACGATGCCAGCAGCTGCTTTCCCATGAAAATGTTTCTATAGATGAGCAAATGTGCCCATTTACAGGTCAGCTTGAGATTAAACAGTACATTAGAGGAAAGCCCTGTCCATGGGGGATCAAGCTGTATTTACTCTGCAATTCTGATGGCTTGGTCCTAAACTTTGACGTGTATCAGGGAAAGACGACAATCATTCCTGAAGAATACAAGGCATTGGGGGTTGGGGGTGGCATTGTCATGAAGCTTATGACAGGAAGAAAGATTCCAAATGGGACCAAGCTCTACACCGACAATTTCTTTACGTCAATCCCCTTGCTCCAAGCTCTGAGACAGGAAGGATGGTATGGAACTGGTACTGTTCGTGCCAATCGAATGGCTCGGTGCCCCGTCAAGCCAGAAAAAGAGATGAAAAAAGAAGGTCGAGGAGCAATGGAAGAAATTGTACTAGGTGCAGACGAGCTGGTTATAGTCCGATGGCTTGACAACAACATCGTTTCTATGGCCTCAAACTTGGTTGGGATCGGTGAAATAGGACATGCACGACGGTGGTCGAAAGCCGAAAGTAGATACATACAAGTTCCACAACCAGAAGTTATTAGAAGATATAATACCAGTATGGGTGGGGTGGATAAAGTCGACCACCTGATGAGTTTGTATCGTACCTTCATCCGATCTCGAAAGTGGCCACTGCGATTGATTTTTCACATGATTGATCTAGCAGTCACAAATTCATGGATGGAATACATCAGAGACTGCCAATCCTTATCTCTGGGTAGAAGAGACAAGCTGGATCTTGTTGCTTTCCGGAAGGAGGTCGCCTGTGCCCTAATACAAGCACACACGTCAACACTTCGATCAGTTGGTCGACCAAGGGAATCAAACGTGGAAACAGAAGAGCAAACAACGGTAGGGAGGAAGCGGAAGATCAGCTGCAAGCCTGTGTCTGATGTGCGATATGATGGATATCATCACTGGCCTGTAAATACAGGGGACAAGCACGCCCAGAGATGCAAGATGGACGGCTGCAAGCTAAAAACCACAACTAGATGTCAAAAATGCAATGTCGAGCTCTGCTTTCGGGGCGAAAGAAATTGTTTCAAGGATTTTCATGGTAAAGTAAAGTGGTCACGTTGTCCAATTAACTGGACATCTATTTTCGTCATCCTAATAAATGAATTTGAGCAAATCACTTCGGTAATGGCTTACTTATGCTCTAAATAGTAGGTTTAAATCAGGGAATAATTTTTTTCACCTAGGAAAATAATTCGTGACGGAAGGGGTTAAAGCCGAATTACAACTTTGAATTCCCAATCAAATGAGCCAAATATGAAGTTTATACGAGCATCCCTTCCATAACAACCATGTATGCTCTCAGAGCATAACTTACAACGCCTACCCACGGGCCCTGGGGGGCTGTGTCGACACCGGTGTTTTTATTATCTAAACTTTAAAGTAGTTTTAACGAAATGTTTATCTCAAAATTTTTATTTGATTTATTTAGCTCGTGGATGGGAAGAGGGGGCTAGTTACCCTCCGATTTCTTTTGGCTCTTAGAAGTTGAACGAGAGCTTTCAATTTCCAATCAAATGAACCCTCTCCAAAGTTTATACGAGCATCCATTCCATAAAAACCATATGTGCCCCGAGAGCATTGCTTACAACGCCTGCCCCCGGGCCCCTGGGGGGTTGCGTCGACACAGGTGTTTTTATTATTTGATCTTTGAACTATTTTTAATGAAAGGGCTATTTTTAGAACTTTATCGCGTAGCCTTGGGAAAAAAGGCTGGGTGGGGGGCTAGTTACCCTTGGATATCTTCTGACTCTTTAAAAGTGAACTAGAGCTTTCAATTTCCAATCAAATGAGCCCTCTCTGAAGTTTATATGAGCATCCCTTTGATAAGAGCCATATACGCTTCCAGGACAATACTTACAACACCTACCCCTGGCCCTGGGGGGTTGTGTTGACACCGGAGTTTTGTTATCTAATTTTTGAACAATTTGAAAAACTGGCTATCTCAGAATTTGTAGCGGATGGGTGTGGGGAAAAAAGGGCGTGGGGGGGGGGGGGTAGTTGCTCTTAAAACTTTTTGAGTCTTAAAAAGTGAGCTAGAACTTTGAATTTCCAATAAAATGAGCCCTCTCTGAAGTTTATACGAGCATCCCTTTCATAAAAACCATATATGCCCCAGGGCATAACTTACAACGCCTTCCCCCGGGCCCTGAGGGGTTGTGTCGACACCTGAGTTTTGTTATCTGACTTTTGAACAGTTTTTAACTTAATGACTATCTTAAAATTTTTATCGGATGTATTTGGGAAAAATGGGCGTGGGGGGGGGGGGGGCTAGTTGTCCTCTAATCTCTTTTGACTCTCAAAAACTGAACTAGAACTTTCAACTTCCAATCAAATGATCCCTTTCTGAAGTTTTTAAGGGCATCCCTTCCATAAGAACTAAATATTCCCCCAGGGCATAACCTACAACACCTGCCCTAGGGCTCTGGAGGGGGGGGGCTGTGTCGATCCCGGAGTTTTCGGTATATGGTCTTTGAAGTATTTAAAAAAATGGCTATCTCAAAGCTCTTATCCGATGGGTTTGAGAAAAAAAGGGCGTAGAGGGGGGGGGACTAGGTGTCCTCCTATCTCTATTAACTCTTAAAAAGTGAACTATAACTTTCAATTTCCAATCTAATGATCCCTTTTTGAAGTTTAAACGAGCATCCCTTGCATAAGAACGATATATTCACCCAGGGCTCAACTTGCAACGCCTACCTTCGGGGCCTGAAGGGTTGTGTCGACACTGGTGTTTTTGTGAAGGCTCCTTGCTATGGAAGGAGCATTCCTTCCATAAGAACGATATATGCCCCCAGGGCAAAACTTATAGCTCTTGCCCTGAAGACTGTGGGGGGATTATCCTGCTCAAAGATATAATTTCCAGAACTTCTAACTAAGTTGAACAAACTGGCTATCTTTAAATTTTGATTGGAAGCGTTTGGGGAAATGGTGAGCGTGGAAGGAGTGTTAGTTGCCATCCAATCACTTTCGACCATCAAAAAGAACACTAGCCATTTAAGTTTCCAATCGAATGAGCCCTTTTTGAAGTTTCTACGACAACCCTTTCTGTAATAGCCTAATATGCCACCAAGCAATAACTTACAACCTTTGCCCTAAGGGCTTTGGGGGGGGGATTGTCATCCTCAAAGACCTAATTTCCAAAACTTTAAACTATTTTGAAATGAATGGCTATCTCAAAATTTTGATTGGATGCGTTTGGGGAAATGGTGGGCGTGAGAGGGGGGTTAGTTGCCCTCCAATTACTTTCGACTGATAAAAAGGGCACTAGCCCTTTCATTTTTCAATCGAATGAGTACTTTTCAAAGTTTTTAAGACAAAGGTTTCTATAAAAAGCTTGAATGCCGCCAGGCCATAACTTACAACCCTTGCCCTGAGGGGTGTGGGGGAGTGTCCTCCTCAAAAATATAATTTTTATCTGGAAATCAACTACGTAGAACAAAATTGCTATCTCAAAATTTTGATTGTTTGTGTTGGGGGAAATGGTGGGCGTGTAAGGGGGTGTTAGTTGCATTCCAGTCACTTTTGACCCTTAAAAGGGCACTAGAACTCTTAATTTCCAATTGAATGAGCCCTTTTTGAAGTTTATACGACGACCCCTTCCATATGAAGTGCCTCTGGGAAAAAATAGATAAAAAAATAATCATAGGTAGCGTAATCATACAGCCTAAGTTGAGAACGATGGTGGCACAATGGATCATTATTATTTTTTTTTTCCTTTAGACCAGGGCACTTCGTATCGAAGGAGTTGTTCGGAGTTGAGGATCTCATTTGATTGGAAATTGGAGTGGCTTGTGCCCTTTTTAATAGTCAAAAGTGATTGGAAGGCAACTAACACCCCTTCAACGACAACCATTTCCCCAAACACATTCAATCAAATTTTAAGATAACCATTTTGCTAAGCTCAATTATCTTCGAAAAGCTCTTTACTTTTCTTTGGAAAACTCGTTCTGCGGAAAAGGTTTTTCAATTTAATTTTTATTCGTTTTTCACTGACATAGTCTTTTTCATGGAATAAGAAAATAATATTTTATATTCTTTTTTCTATAAGAACCCATGGTTAGGCTTGCTATTTCTATGCTGGAGAAAATTTGTCTACAATGTTTAACAACATACATCCTCTTGAAAATCTAGACATAAATAGTATGGTTGAATTTAGTTTTATGCCTGCTTAAGTTGACATGAAAATAGCTTTGTAACTGGTAAAATTGGTGAAGGTAAATTTGGTATCTTGCGTATTTTACCGTAATTTTATGGCCCCGAAAAATTAGTATTTTACCTATTTTACCGGTATTTCACGTATTTTACCGGTATATTACATATTTTACTGACATTTTTTACGATGCTTTGCAATTTTCATCTGGTTTACAGCAGTAAGAACCCATTATTGAATACGAGATACACAAGATCCAGTCAATCAGAGGCTTACAATCCCGAGATATACAAGGTCATTGACCTACTAACGGTACGAACAGCTGGACGAACAAGATCACGACCGGGACATGTGACGTCATCAAATAAGGAAAATATGACAGCTGTCAATCACCGGTTGGAATGCTGTGATAACAAGGTGACATCATCAGATAAGTAAATTTCAACATTGGAATGTTCTTATCAGAGAGTTGAAAATACAGACGGGACATGATAACTGATTGACACAATTTCTCCATGAGACAAGATAAATTTGAAAGTACAAACGAAAACGGTAAGGCATCTCAGGGAATGCTAACTCCTATTAAGAGATACATATTATTTTTTATTTGGGCGGTTCTCGACTGTGTTCAGTATAATACACAAGTAAAATTTGAACAGTGTTGTAAGGTCCCCTACCCCAACCCCAAGGCCCCCCCCTCACCCCAACTTGTTCTGTCCCCCCCATTTTTTAATACTTTTTTTGTGTACTTGAGACATAGAAGGCCCCCCTACTTTTTGAGCCCCAGCGATAAATTCAGGAATTATTATTTCGAAGCCTTAATAGTGTATCTAGTCTACCGTAAGAGAAAATAAAATAACTTAAATCTTATGCTCTTTTAAAAATATTTCCGATATAAATTAAACTCCCCTTAATTGCGTTTAAATCCCTTTTTTAGATTTTTGTCTAAACTTCTAACAGGGAAGGAAAAACCGCATTCGTTCCCAGGAAGATACTTATTTAAAATACCAAGTAAACAGATGATTAGTATTCGCAGACATACTTAGTTTTACTTTGTAAAACTTTATCCCCTTTGATCTGCAGAGCAAAGTAAGCGTGATCTATTGAAATTAGAAATGAGACAAATTTGAACTTCGCGTAATGAACAAAAGGAATTTTAGCATGCTTGACAGGTTAACATTCCATTGATGTGAAAACATAAGAGGGATTGGAATGTTTGTGAAGAATAGTTATCTGACATTGTAAAACACTGTTGTAAAAACAGAGTAGTGTGTACTTTGAGAAATATCAAATTAGAATGATTAAAAGCAGTAATAAAATTATTGGACCCTCAGACAACATAATAAGGATAGTTTGACGACATAATAAGGATATGGGGGTGCCCCAAAGTGAATTAGTCCAATCGTGAAGTAGTTCTTGGTGCACAGAATCAAGACCCAGGTTATACAGTAGTGAAAATGTATTATTCGGCATTCTGATTATGACAATTCTGATTATCAGTACTATTGAATCGAAGTATTTTGCTCTATGCTTAAAATGTAAGTCTCAATAAAGCTATTACTTTTCTATTTGTGTTTGTTCTTCATATATGTCTGCATCTCGCACCATAGTAGGTAGCAAGTTCAACTGTCTCCATTGGTAACGCTCCCAAGGAATTCCATCTCTACGTAACATTAGAGGAACGTGGCGAAGAGACGACTCTAGGACAGTGTGGCTACGTATTTGGACTGATGGCTCCCCAATCCAAATTAATTCCCCCACAAAACAATTCCAACCTATTACCTTAACCTATTTCATTTAACCCCATTACACTAGGACACCTTAGATAATTTTCAGAAATTCAAACAAGATACAAGGAGATTAATAGAGATTGAAAATATTTAACGCGGGGGTTGTTTCCAGGGAATTTTAAATGTGACAGTGCAGGGATACCAAAACAAAGGAACATTCGGAAACTACGTTTAGGGGATTATTTGGGCGAAACAGATTGAGATATTTTAGAGGATTATTTGGACGAAACAGATTGAGACATTTTAGAGGATTATTTGGGCAAAACAGATTGAGAGGGATTGAGAGAGATTGAGAAATTAAGAGAAAGTAAAATTCATGAATCAGCTTAAGTGAAAATACCAAATCATAAGTTTCCAACAGAACACTCACGACATGAAAAGAAACCTAGCAAAGGAAGCAAGAAACAACAGACTTTCACACAAGTAAAATCATAAAACAGCATAAGTAAAAATACCAAATCATAAGTTTCCAACAACACACAAACGTCATGAGAAGAAACCTAGCAAAGGAAGCAAGAAACAACAGACTTTCACGCAAGTAAAATCATTAACCATCGCAAATAAAATATCAAATCATAAGTTTCCAACAACAAACACATGACATGAGAAGAAACCTAGCTCAGGAAGCAAGAAACGAAAACTTTCACACAAGTAAAATCGTGAACCAGCATAAGTAAAAATACCAAATCATAAGTTACCAACAATAAACACACAACATGAGAAGAAACCTAGCAAAGGAAGCAAGAAGCAACAGACTTTCACACAAGTAAAATCAAGAACCAACATAAGTAAAAATACCTAATCATAAGTTTCCAACAACACACACACGACATGAGAAGAAACCTAGCAAAGGAAGTAAGAAACAGTGACTTTCACGCAAGTAAAATCATGAACCAGTATAAGTAAAATACCAAATCATAAGTTTCCAACAACAAACACACGATATGAGAAGAAACCAAGCAAAGGAAGCAAGAAACAACAGACTTTCACACAAGTGAAATCATGAACCAGCACAAGTAAAAATACCATATCATAAGTTTCCAACGACCCTTACACGACATGAGAAGAAACATAGCACAGGAAGCAAGAAACGAAGACTTTCACACAAGTAAAATCATGATCCATCATAAATAAAAACAGCAAATCAAAAGTTTCCAACAACACGCAGACGACATGAGAAGAAACCTAGCACAGAAAGCAAGAAACAGAAGACTTTCACACAAATAAAATCTTGAACCATCATAAATAAAAATACCAAATCTTAAGTTTCCAAAAACACACACACGACATGAGAAGAAACCTAGCAAAGGAAGTAAGAAACAACAGACTTTCACACAAGTAAAATCCTGAACCAACTTAAATAAAAATACCTAATCATAAGTTTCCAACAACACACACACGACATGAGAAGAAACCTAGCAAAGGAAGGAAGAAACGAAGACTTTCAAACAAGTAAAACCATGAACCAGCATAAGTAAAAAATACATAATCATAAGTTTCCAACAACACAAAAACACGACATGAGAAGAGACCTAGCAAAGGAAGCAAGAAACAACATACATTCACACAACTAAAATCATGAACCAGCATAAGTAAAAATACCAAGTCATAAATTTCCAACAACACACACACGACATGAGAAGAAACCTAGCAAAGGAAGCAAGAAACAACAGACTTTCACACAAGTAAAATCATGAACCAACTTAAATAAAAATACCAAATTATAAGTTTCCAACAACAAACACACGATATGAGAAGAAACCAAGAAAAGGAAGCAAGAAACAACAGACTTTCACACAAGTAAAGTCATGAACCAGCATAAGTTAAAATACCACATCATAAGTTTCCAAACAACACACAGACCACATGAGAAAAAACCTGGCAAAGGAAGTAAGAAACAGTGACTTTCACGCAAGTAAAATCATGAACCAGTATAAGTAAAATACCAAATCTTAAGTTTCCAACAACAAACACACGATATGAGAAGAAACCAAGCAAAGGAAGCAAGAAACAACAGACGTTCACACAAGTAAAATCATGAACCAGCACAAGTAAAAATACCATATCATAAGTTTCCAACAACCCTTACACGACATGAGAAGAAACATAGCACAGGAAGCAAGAAACGAAGACTTTCACACAAGTAAAATCATGATCTATCATAAATAAAAATAGCAAATCATAAGTTTCCAACAACACGCAGACGACATGAGAAGAAACCTAGCACAGAAAGCAAGAAACAAAAAAATTTAACACAAATAAAATCTTGAACCATCATAAATAAAAATACCAAATCTTAAGTTTTCCAAAACACACACACGACATGAGAAGGAACCTAGCAAGGAAGTAAGAAACAACAGACTTTCCCACAAGTAAAATCATGAACCAACTTAAATAAAAATACCTAATCATAAGTTTCCAACAACACACACACGACATGAGAAGAAACCTAGCAAAGGAAGGAAGAAACTACAGACTTTCACACAAGTAAAATCATGAACCAGCAAAACTAAAAATACCAAATCATAAGTTTCCAACAACTTACACACGACATGAGAAGAAACATAGCACAGGAAAAAAGAAATGAAGACTTTCAAACAAGTAAAACCATGAACCAGCATAAGTAAAAATACATAATCATAAGTTTCCAACAACACACAAACACGACATGAGAAGAGACCTAGCAAAGGAAGCAAGAAACAACACACATTCATACTAGTAAAATCATAAAACAGCATAAGTAAAAATACCAAATCATAAGTTTCCAACAACACACAAACGTCATGAGAAGAAACCTAGCAAAGGAAGCAAGAAACAACAGACTTTCACACAAGTAAAATCATGAACCAGCTTAAGTAAAAATACCAAATTATAAGTTTCCAACAACGAACACACGACTTGAGAAGAAAAATAGCACAGGAAGCAAGAAACAGCAGACTTTCACACTAATAAAATCTTGAACCATCATAAATAAAAATACCGAATCATAAATTTCCAAAAACACACACACAACACGAGAAGAAACCTAGCAAAGGAAGCAAGAAACAACAGAATTTCACACAAGTAAAATCATGAACCAGCATAAGTAAAAATACCAAATCATAAGTTTCCAACAACACACAAACGTCATGAGAAGAAACCTAGCAAAGGAAGCAAGAAACAACAGACTTTCACGCAAGTAAAATCATTAACCATCGCAAATAAAAATATCAAATCATAAGTTTCCAACAACAAACACATAACATGAGAAGAAACCTAGCTCAGGAAGCAAGAAACGGAAACCTTCATACAAGTAAAACCGTGAACCAGCATAAGTAAAAATACCAAATCATAAGTTTCCAACAACAGACAGACGACATGAGAAGAAACCTAGCAAAGGAAGAAAGAAACGACAAAAATTCACACAGGTAAAATCATGAACCAGCATTAGTAAAAATGTCAAATTATAAGTTACCAACAACAAACACACAACATGAGAAGAGACCTAGCAAAGGAAGCAAGAAACAACAGACTTTCACACAAGTAAAATCATGAACCAACATAAGTAAAAATACCACATCATAAGTTTCCAAACACCACACAGACGACATGAGAAGAAACCTAGCAAAGGAAGTAAGAAACAGTGACTTTCACGCAATTAAAATCATTAACCAGTATAAGTAAAATACCAAATCATAAGTTTCCAACAACAAACACGCGATACGAGAAGAAACCAAGAAAAGGAAGCAAGAAACAACAGACTTTCACACAAGTAAAATCATGAACCTGCACAAGTAAAAATACCATATCATAAGTTTCTAACAACCTTTACAGGACATGAGAAAAAAACATAGCAGAGGAAGCAAGAAACGAAGACTTTCACACAAGTAAAATCATGATCCATCATAAAAAAAATAGCAAATCATAAGTTTCCAACAACATACAGACGACATGAGAAGAAACCTAGCACAGAAAGCAAGAAACTGAAGACTTTCACACAAATAAAATCTTGAACCATCATAAATAAAAATACCAAATCTTAAGTATCCAAAAATACACACACGATATGAGAAGGAACCCAGCAAAGGAAGTAAGAAGCAACAGACTTTCACACATGTAAAATCATGAACCAACTTAAATAAAAATACCTAATCATAAGTTTCCAGCAACACACACACGACATGTGAAGAAACCTAGCAAAGGAAGGAAGAAACTACAGACTTTCACACAAGTAAAATCATGAACCAGCAAAACTAAAAATACCAAATCATAACTTTCCAACAACACACACACGACATTAGAAGAAACATAGCACAGGAAGCAAGAAACGAAGACTTTAAAACAAGTAAAACCATGAACCAGCATAAGTAAAAATACATAATCATAAGTTTCAAACAACAAACAAACACGACATGAGAAGAGACCTAGCAAAGGAAGCAAGAAACAACAGACTTTCACACAAGTAAAATCATGAACCAGCATAAGTAAAAATACCAAATCATAAGTTTCCAACAACACACACACGACATGAGAAGAAACCTAGCAAAGGAAGCAAGAAACAACAGACTTTCACACAAGTAAAATCATGAACCAGCTTAAGTAAAAATACCAAATTATAAGTTTCCAACAACGAACACACGACTTGAGAAGAAAAATAGCACAGGAAGCAAGAAACAGCAGACTTTCACACTAATAAAATCTTGAACCATCATAAATAAAAATACCAAATCATAACTTTCCAACAACACACACACGACATTAGAAGAAACCTAGCACAGGAAGCAAGAAACAACAGACTTTCACACAAGTAAAATCATGAACCAGCATAAGTAAAAGTACCAAATCATAAGTTTCCAACAACACACACACGACATGAGAAGAAACCTAGCAAAGGAAGAAAGAAGCAACAGACTCTCACACAAGTAAAATCATGAACCAGCACAAGTAAAAATACCAAATCATAAGTTTCCAACAAAACACACACGGCATGAGAAGAAACCTAGGAAAGGAAGCAAGAAACAACACACATTAACACAAGTAAAATCATGAGCCGTCTGAATTTGCACAAAAAAAAGAAAAAGTTATAGTCCAATTCTAATCTTTTCTAAAGAAAATAAAAAATCTCCGATTTTTTCATAAGCATTCTAAGCGCTTGAAATGCTAATGTATCCTAAAATAATAGAAATATATCAGAGCGATTTATAAAATATTTTTATTGAAATAACAACATGTAGAATATTAACATAAAATATGTTACAGACATTATTATACATTTTTGACATCATTGAACAATTTTGGAAATTTTGAATCTGTTCTATAAAATAATTTATCACATTCTCTCTTGATACTAGAGTTACTCGCTTCTCTTGGTTCATAACCACTAGAATAATCATTCATCCATTTTGAGTCATATACAATTTTTACTAGGATGTCACCTACTGGTTCAATACACGTTTCATCCTTGGTATTATTTAATTCATTGACTATATGATCAATAGTAGTAATAATGTTCACCTGTGCTTCATTTTCGATCAATTTATCTTTATATTCTTTAGCGATATTGTCTGCCAATGTTCCTTATATTTTTCCGGCAACTTCATTGTCTATTATCACATTATTTTTACTGAGGTAACAGTTCTGGCACGTTGACAAGATATAATTTATGATGCTGGTGCAGCAGTAGGCCTTTCTTTTCCTCTTTGCTTTCATTCGAATGCTAACACCAGAAATATGCCAATAATATATATCAACGGCTAACATATTACCAGAACCATTAGCTAGAAGTTGCCCCTCTTCATCAACTATTATTTTCATGTTGGCATTCTCTTTGAGTACTAACTTCTCTGGAAATGTTACTTTCACATATCCACCTTTTGAATTATGGAAATTCTTGGGTACCCCAAGGGAATTTAGCTCCTCACACAAGTGAAAATACCACATCATAAGTTTCCAAAAATACACACGTGCGTGCGTAACCTAGACTAAATTAATCTTAAAAACGAATAAAACCCAACTTTATTAGAAAAATATGCAAGAAATAACCTTAAAATGAATAATATATTGTTGGAAACTTATGATTTGGCATTTTAAATATGCTGGTTAATGATTTTACTTGTATGAAAGTCTTCGTTTCTTGTTTTCCTGTGCTATGTTTCCTCTCATGTCATGTGTTTGTTGTTGGAAACTTATGATGTGGTATTTTTACTTGTGTGAGGAGTTATATTCCTTTGGGGTACCCAAGAATTTTCATCATTCAGAACGTGGATATGTGAAAGTATCATTTTCAGAGAAGTTAGTACTCAAAGAGAACTTCAACATAAAATGATAGTTGATGAAGAGGGTCAACTTCTAGCTAATGGTTCTGGTAACATGTTAGCCGTTGATAGATCTTATCGCCATCTTTCCGGTATTAGCGTTCGAATAAAAGCAAAGAGGAAAAGAAAGGCCTACTGCTGCACCAACATCATAAATCATATCTTGTCAACGTGCCAGAACTGTTACCTCTGTAAAAATAATGTGAACTAAGAATATTAGACCTAAGAATAATTATGAAGTAAGAGAAGCGAGTAACTCTAGTATCAAGAGAGAGAACAAGATGAATTATTTTATGGAACAGATTCAAAATGACTAAAGTTGTTCAATGATGTTCATAATGTATAATAATGTCTGTAATATATTTTTATGTTAATATCCTACATGTTTTTATTTCAATAAAAATATTTTATGCATTACTTTGTTATATTTCTATTATTTTAGGATACGTTAGCATGTCAAACGCTTAGAATGTTTATGAAAAAGTCGGAGATTTTTTATTTTCTTAGAAAAGATTAGAATTGGACTATAACTTTTTTCTTTTCTTTTTTTTTTTACTTATTCTGGCTCAGAGTTTACTTATGTGAAAGTCTGTTGTTTCTTGCTTCCTTTGCTAGGTTTCTTCTCATGTCGTGTGTGGGTTTTTGGAAACTTAAGATTTTGTATTTTTATTTATGATGGTTCAAGATTTTATTTGTGTGAAAGTCTGCTGTTTCTTGCTTTCTGTGCTAGGTTTCATCTCATGTCGTCTGTGTGTTGTTGGAAACTTACGATTTGGTATTCTTATTTATGATGGTTCATGATTTTACTTGTGTGAAAGTCTGTTGTTTCTTTCTTCCTTTGCTAGGTTTCTTCTCATGTCGTGTGTGGGTTGTTGGAAACTTAAGATTTTGTATTTTTATTTATGATGGTTCAAGATTTTATTTGTGTGAAAGTCTGCTGTTTCTTGCTTTCTGTGCTAGGTTTCTTCTCATGTCGTCTGTATGTTGAGTAATTTGCTGAGTAACCGCTATGAGTAATTTTTTTTAATTATCCTTTTATCCAACATATCAGTTAGCATGGATGGAGTGTTCATAGAAACTATGATGGTATAGTTCGTTGAATATTCTAATGCACTATTTAGACAATAAAAGGAGAGCGCTCTGCCTTGAAAACATTGTTTTCTTTGCCATAGGTTCTTGTTAAGAAATTTTCTTAAATAAAAATTGTATTTTAGTTTTACTGATAATTTTATTCTTAATAAACTGGATGTCCCCCACCTTCCTCCCCCACATTTATATATTTATGGCGATGCAATTCATTTTAATTGAGACTAATTAGCCATATTATTAGCTAATAGTCCAGAATACAGAAAACAATATTTAAAGTCACCCTTTTCACGGTCTAATGAATACGAAGGTACCAGTTCTATTCAGAGACTAAGGGGGAAATATTTGGCAGTTAACTGGTTTCAAATTCTATGATTATACGAAATACACTTTTGGATAATAACAGTCTATTGCGCTCAGTTTAAACAAAGTCAGTATGTTATTAGCCTACAAAGATAAAGATATTAGACATTTGCAGGGTTTTAAATTCTAAGATCATGCGAAATACAGTTTTTGGATAATAACGATCTGTTTTCAAAGTTGAAACAAGTCATTATGCCTTTAAGGTACTATCGAATATTAGCCTAAAAGAAAGTAGGTTGAAATGTAATTAATTTTGATTAGATCTTTTCCCTTTAATTATCGTGTTTCTTTGCTCTTTATTTCTTTATAAATTTTTGTATATATATATTGCTTTAAGAATATTGAAAAACAAGATCTATCGGAACTGTTTGAACGGATATATATCTTAATTAATTATATGGATATGGTTTAATTATATAAAAGAAACTTACATCGAAGAATTGGTTAACGCCATTATGATTGTGCATAATAAGTGTGTCACTCAGTTAAGAATAGAACTAAAAGTGATAGCATACTATCAGTTGTAACTCAAATTTATATGCTCGAATTCAAAGGAAAATATATGAAAAATAGAATTTTTGTCCTATTGCATAAACACTTTAGAAGAGATTATTCTTAGTGAGTCCTTTTTTGGAACCCCGTTAGTAACATGAGAAAATTTATCGTCATAGGCTATTTCTAAATGCTCTGGCTTGAGTCCAGTTGTCTTCCATATATGATATGCCAGTAGTATTGCATAGGCTGATACTACGCTAATTTCACCATTTTTACCTTATTTTACAAATTTTTCCAATTTTACTTACCGCATTTTAATTTTACGGTAATTTTAAACACTAAAGGAAGATAAAACCATATTCCATTCCCAAAAGTTCATTCTATACCCTTCAAAAACCTGGATGTACTTTAATTTAGTTAAATTGTAAGAGCCGAAATAGTAACAGTAGTAGCCCTGAAAGTTTCAACTTAATACCCTCAATCGTTCTTGGGATATTGCTGGGATGTTTTATCGGCAACTACCATACACACAGTGTCTTTTAATTTAGTTTTAAAGCAACATTTAGTTTAAAGCCTAATAGGCAGATTGCGTAATTGTGGTTGGTTGAAATACCCAAATTCCCTAGAGCCAATTCGAGGATTTTGGAAGCTTTATCACAAGCAGGGGTTGCCTTGACTGGAGTTCATTGAAAAAAGTGCTGAAGACAGAGCTCAGTTAAATTTTTTGGTCCAAGAGCTTTTTGATGCGGAATATAACTTAACAGCCTCTGTTTTTTCTTAAGGAATTAATAAAAAACATTTATAGACTAATTATTAGAATCAAAATCAATTTTTCATGGAAGCTATTGTTGTCAAGAATATTTTTTTAATAAATTCAAATTTCCTTACAATATAAATATAAAAAACATTACAGGAACAAATAAACACTGAATTACCACTAACTTGAATAAAACAAATGAATTTGAGAAGTGTTTTGATCAAATAGCAGACTGTTTCAATCTATCCTTGGCTTTTGTATTAACCATCTTGTCCTGTAAGTTGGGGTAAACCGCTTCTGTGTTTACCACTATTGAGATAAAAATCGACCAAGTTCGAACGTGAAATTAAAATGACACACGTGAAGGGGCGACAGTTACAAGATAAATGATACTAATTTATAGCCTGTTTATACGTCACACAGAATTATTTCCGATCTAAAGTTTGTTTTTTATTTGTTTTTGGTCTTTGTTCATCACTAGTGATAATTACTATAATTGCTCTGTTTGTAACATTTTCCATGGTTTTCCCAAAATATGCATTATTCATGAGTTTAAAGACATATTTCTTGAAATAATTCTTTCCCTTTTGTCGCTATTTAGTATTATGATTGATGTATTCTTTTAAATACTGTGACTCAGTAAATGCTAGTATTCTATGTGCTCTTTTCAACACTAAGCCATGCTTTAAATAAAATTCTAAATTCTTATAATGCACAACATAATTTACTTTATTATTTAAACTTGTACCTAATTCATATTGAAAATTTTCAGGATCTAGTGGCATATCTTTATGTAAATTGTGGAACTCTCTTGGATATTCTAAATCAACTTCGTAAATGGCTCCTACATAATCCTTATTCATTTCTGATAGTAGAACCCTATCATGAGCTCGTGACAGGACCACGTGGTCCTGTCAGCATTTTTAATGCTGACGGGGCACCATATAAGGGCATAGCCTCCCTAGGGAGAAAGATTACGTAATCGGTCAATGACCTCTTTTTCCAAGGTCGATTTATTTGATGTTTCTATGTGTAATAACTCCGGGGCGAAGGTTGCACATGCGCATTGAATTCTAACGGGAACAATGTTAATGATCTAGGACTCGAGGGGGAAGTGAATTTCCGAGAACTTGATTGCGTAATCGATTGGGAATTTTATTGATCCGATAACGGGAAACAGGATCACGTGTCTCCTTCTAAGCCAATCAGAGGGCAGGTTACATATTAGCGGCGGGGGGAATATAAGGAAAGGGTTTTTTGCTAGAGTTTTATTAGTCTGTGAATAGAATTCAAAGGAGTGAGAAGAAGAACAGTTTTGACTTTACTCATTTGGATATATATTTGTGTTGATGGCGATGAGTGGAATGTTTACACTATTAGAAGTTGATAGTGGAGTTGATGATAATAGTACAAGAGCACCAAACATTGCGGTGGAAATTACGAAAGGATCGCGGCTTTGTCTGGAATGGGATGCAGTATATGCAAGATATGTGATATCCTTGAGCAAATTTAAAATGGAGGATCAATTATGTTTCGCCGCTAAAGTTGATATAGCACATGTGAATAGACTTCAATGTGCTTTAAGTGCATTGGTGAAACATATTGAAGACAATAAACAGTATCGTTAATTGTACATGCTCTGTATTATTGATGTTGTTGTAATTATTCAATAAAATTGTTTCGAAATCGAAAATGTTTCCTTTCTTTTCTGGTTAGGGCTAACGAATCAGGATCAGTCTAGAGTCAGCAGTCAGAGTGAAAGGACTGAAAAATGAATAAATTTGAGAAAGAGAGAATTAGATCAAATCTAGTGTTTATGGAAAAACATTTGATTTTGGATGATGATTTTCTCGAGTTATCTCTTAAACGCAGGATATTCTCTTGTCAGGGAACACTTGACAATATAATGAGGAGTGATTCTCCCCCATTGGACTATTGTATGAAACTTTTAAAATGTGATTCAAATGCTTATACTCAATTTATTGATATATTAATTGGAACAAGGCAGAATCATATTGTGGAATATACTTTTGAAAATATTGCCAATGGATTCAATGTAGATGGCTCCCCCATCATTCGAAAGAGGTAACGTCACAGAGTTACTCCTCTCCCTTTCCTCCACTTTGAATTTATCAAGCGAGGACGATCAGTTTCGTTTTAGCTGTGAGAGAGTTGACATCGGAAACCAAAATGTTCTATATATGTCCATTGTGCTTGTACACTCTTGGCAGTTGGAATCAATGTGTGAATTGTACAATTATAGATGACTATAGTGAAAAGTGTAAATTATGTAATCCTTGTAAATTACATAGAGGCTATGCAGTACAAATTAAAGGATGTAATTCATGTCTTGAAGAGGTGTGTGACTCTCACCCTAGAGGGCACCTGTGCTCCAATTGTCACAATGATAAATGTGATCAGTGGGAGAATACTTACCCCGCTATGATTGGAAAGAATCCTAAACGTGATTTTAGTTTATTTCTACGAGATTGGTATCGTCGTGGATTTAAATTATTCTGGGAAGAGGAATCTGGTCTACGATTCAACTGTTGGGGTAACAAGACAATCTGGTTTCTACGTCATCGCTGTGATGACACTGCCTACTATGACTATAAACCAAGTGATTTTTATTTGGCAGTTACCGAATGTGATTCACCACTTGAAAACACTGTATGTGATATTGCTTCAAATAGACAGATTGAAACTCGTGAATTTCATAATATGAATGCAAATAGTATCATTGACTATACAAAGAGATATGACAAGAGTGAAGTTACATTGTACTGTAGAAAATGTGACCCTGACTTTGCAATCAATCAAGATCAATATACAGTGAATCCAAATGATTTACCAGCATTAGTGGTTCACGATAGTTGCCTATACATCGAAGATGTAGAAATCTAAAAGTGAAGATTTAAAGACATTGTTGTATATATATACATTTTATTAATAAACAAATTCACAAACATTTTTTAAGCACTTTACTCTTAGGGCACTGAAATCAATACTATATAGGTCTGAGAGGATATTTTCCACTAGAAAGTCGTTCAGACGTGGATTGTCACCATAAATGTGGAGAAACTGCTTGTAAGTATAGCCACGACATCGGAACACAAAATATAGTAGTGCGTGGAAGCCACAGCTTTTAGTCGTTAGATCCTGCACCCTCTTTCGATTTTGAATAATAGTTTTCCCACTGCTCTCAATATAGTTGCAGATGTGGGGTGTGTAGAATGTATAGGGTAGACCAAGAGGATCAAAAAATTCAATCGTCTTCGTTGTTTGAAAGATGCACAGCCAATGACCCGTCAGCACAGTCGATGGACTGCTATTAACAATAATCAAGGTATGACACTCACATCAACATTTTCAGCATTGAATAGATTCAATGAGGCGGTGATTGAAGGTTGAGAATCCTTATGCGGTAGGTAGGACATTTTAGGAGAAGAAATCTAGTTTCGATCTAACAATTTTCTTCCTGGGACTTCTGTTTACAGCACGTGTCGGCTTTTTCCTTCTTTTCTTTGACAAAAGGGATGTCTTTCGTTTCCGACCTGAGTAGAGACTGATGAGTGATGCATTGTTTCTTGACCTTTTTAAGCCTTTGCCATTCTGTTTTAATCTCTCGCCAAGGGTTCGCGCACTGGACCTAAGATTTTCCGTAGCACTTTTTTTAAAATCCTTGCCAGAGCCCCAATCGTATAGTGTAGAGGATACAAAATCTGTCGCAGCCGGTACAAGATATTTCCTAGCCAGTGGTAGTGAAGAGCGAAACAGCTTAACAAACCAACTGCCAAGACCATAGCCAGACATTGACGAGCGACCCTTGTAATAGTCCATTCCATTGCCCTGTTGTCTTGGGCCAAGAATATTAACATAGCAGTCAATATCAGGACAAGTGAATACCACTTTTTTATTAGGCATCTTGTTGTTGAACGATGGGTCGAAAATGGCATGTAATCACAGCCAAACCTTTTGAAATTGCTATGGGATCACCCAATTCGGTTCTTAGTGTTAACTGACAGAGTTCCAAATAGGAAGTGTTTACGGGAATATACTGAAGATGCTTTATATTGTAGTGATGAATATGTTCTTGATTGGTTTTTCGTTCAAGAACTCGTAGGAGGGGAACATTTGAATTACCAACTCGAGATGTTTCCACAAATGATGCGTAGAGAAATATACAAGTGTCTGTGGAGAAGGCAGGCGGGTAGTCAGCGAAAATGAAATTAGTGTTTCCGGCACTTTTACCATTGATTATATTGAGCTTAAAGCCAAGAACATCCTTTAGATTATCATTGAGAATAACCTTTTCACTGGCAATAGGTGAACTAATGTAGATCTTGCCCTCCTCCTTTGAATAGTTGAAATGAAAAGCTCCCTTTTTACGAGCGGAAATTCTTTTATTGATAGTACGACATAAATCATTCATACAGGTGAGTTCCTCGTAGGGTAATTCAATATATGGATAATCCAACCAATTGATTTTTTGAATTTGTTCTTGATCACCTGGTGGTGGCGGCCAATCATAGGGTCTAATTTTTATTTCATATTTACGATCCTTTCTCAGGATGTCATAGGTATTTTTGAGAATACAGTCGACAAGAGCCACTTCATACTTTCCGTCGAATTTGATGGTGGGGGAGAGTTTCGTCCAAAAATCACTTGTTCTATTCAGATCATTGTAGAGAGGATCAGAAACATTGGACATGAAAGTCACATAGAAATCATTGGGCATTGTCAATATCTTCAGCACTGACCCAAGAATCAAAATCTGAGTTGTATCCTAGCCAGCGAACAAGCAACTGTTTCTTACCATGGCGTGTACGACTCTTTAATATCTTTTCAATTTGATAAATTTCACTAGTGTTTCTAACTTTTTGCAGTTCATATTCATAAAAACCGCCGAGAATATCATCATCTTTGGTGTCTCGCAGTCGATAAGTTATGGGTATGGTGTCCAGGATTTAGGACACTTTAAAAAGTTCAGTGCTCCATAAGTAATTCCCCTTTTCAAAAATATTGGTGGTTCTATTAATTCGAACAGTATCACCAACATTGAATTTCTTCTTCTTTTTCTCTTTTTCACCCTTGGAGTATTGCTTTAGAAAAGCATCAAATGTATTTTCACTATAATGAACATCCGTTGGTGTAGAGTTGGACAGAGATCGATGTGGTCGTTGATTATAAATCAACATGATTTTATCTAAATCATGAATAAAAGCCGGTGTATTTTTCAATGTGCAATATCTTGAAATTAATAGACGAATCGTTCTTATTAATCGTTCAGCCAATGCAGCCTTTATCGGACTGTGACTATGATAAAGTGTTGTATTATATTTCAAAAGAACCTTTTGCACATGGGGATTAACAAATTCACTGCCACGATCCGATTGAATTTTTCTATATGAATCCTGTCCTAGAATACTTTCAATGGCCCGAGCAACTTCAACACCTCTCTTTGATCGTAGTGGAATGGCATAGGCAAAGCGACTAAAGATACTGATTGCCACTAGAATATATTTGTAGGGGGCATTGTGACGTTGTTGAATTGCGTCTAAAGTTAAAAGATCCATTTGCATTATATGCAGAGGGAAAAAGGCTTTAGTTTGTCGATATTGTTTACTGCGAAGCCTGTGATTTCGATGTAGTGTGTAACTCGGTTCATTTTCTAGATACTCTTTTGCATTTTTCAATGTGGTGGTGCCGGAGACAGCTTTGGAAAGCGTTTTGGGAGAACTTAAACTTCCCGCTTCACCAATATTTTCATAGACACCTTTCAGAACTTCATCCATTTTGAGCGTAAACACGTAGTGTAATGACCACTCCCCTTTTGCACACTGGCGGGCGAATCAATTCGTCTTCGCTTTTGACTAGCAGCCACAGGTGATGTAAAATCAGTGGTGCTGCTAGTATCTTCAAATATTGAATCTTCTTCTTTTTTAAATGGTGTTGCTGGAGGACTATATTCTCTTAGTTTCTTTAGAATTTGCTTATTGCCAATAAGACTTTTGGGAAAGTTTATTGCACACAGAAAGGTGTATAGATTATCGTCAAAGGATAAGAGTCCTTTACGATTCGTCGCCATATCAAAAATTAAATCAACTAGATTATAACTTTTTCCCTGAATTATAATTCGTTTCCCTGTGCTGTCGACTTGAATTTGATCACTAGCAGTTTCCAACATGAGATATGATAATACTCTTTTACTCTGTTCTCGATAGGTCAATGGCAATAGGTTTCCAATTTTCAATACAATCGATTTCAATTCCTTCTCCTTTGATTGCAGTGCTGCAGAATCTTGAGGAGATGTTTCCTGTTTAGAGGGATCAGTGACGGGTCTCTCACGATATGGTTTATGTTTGTCCACACGTCGCAATGCATCTTGAAGTAAAAGCAGTTTTTTGTCGTCGGCAATATTCTCATCGTTAATGAATTTCCTTAGATTGTCTTCAAAATGTTCGATGGGCGAGAGGACAAGTTCAAATGGTGTCAATTTATAGGGTTTTGCCATTCTCTCTCTCTAGAGAAAACTGTTTACAAGTCCTGCAATTATCGATAGTAAAAGTGTGAAAAAGCTACCGCCCGCTTGAAGGAGCCGTTTTCTTTTAAATTTTTTCCCTTGTTTTTACAAGCCAAGGCATGTACAGTGGAACGATGTTGCTTTGTCTGTTGTCTAACACCTTCTGGCAGTTGAACATTGCCCTCAGTTAAATTTAAACAAAGTTCAGATATTAGATTAATGAAATCATTGTCAACCCCATGTTTGAGTATAGCCTTCCTAAGCAATGGTTTTGAAGTGCTTAAAACGGAAAATAAATGTCGTTGTTCGTGTAGTTTCTTCAGTGTCATAATGGTGACTAATAGTCTTTTCTACTGTTCACCGGAAGATATACTGTAATTTCATTGTTGAAAATGTCGGTGACTACACGTAGATCCTCGGGCGTGCTCTGATTAAGATCCAACAAAATGTAACCGTAGGGCTTGCTAGTCGCCTGAGTGTACGCTGACAAGAGAAATTTTGGAGCGCCGGGGTATATCTGCTTATTGAGAGTTATGAGCGAGCTAGAATCACGAACGACTTGATAGATAATATAGATAGTACAATTCAAAGCAAGGGTTCGCATACATTTGCTCTGATGAAACAGATTGTGTAGAACCAGAGTAACGGAAATGTGTTCATGATGGGAGCGAACGGTGAACAGTTGTAGCATTTCCTGTGAGAACTGTTCAATGGATTCAGCCAAATCATCAATAATCAACCACGAGTTCGATTCAATACTATTGAAAACATCAAGTCCTCGTATGAATTGTATTGGTATGGTTGTGGCAATAGCTTTTATTTTATCATAGGACTCTTGCCAAATACTATAGCAATAGTAGATTTTTTTCGGTTTTTCCAAAAACATTTTATCACAATTTTGAATTATTTTAGCTAAAAGTGTTGTTTTCCCCGACATTGAGGGACCACACAGAAACGATCTGAAGGGTGTTTTAAATTGATACATGCTGTTGACAACAGTCGGACTATGACTAACTGTAAATCATATGTGCTCAATGAATAAGTAGTAATTTTCCCATAGATCTATCTATTCAAGAACAACAAAAATATTATTTCATGGCAGCATTTATTTCGACATTGCATGAAAACAAATATTTGCAGTCAACATGAACAACGATAAAAATAACACAAGAACAATTGACAAAATTTCATGGTGGTCAAAATGAAAACTCTATTTGCAGTCAACATGAACAACGATAACAATTTATAAATAAGCACTTATTGTCTTTAAACACTTTTCTGTACAACACTTTTCTGTACAATAAAAAAAAACACTTTTTTTTGTCCATCATCAACTTAAACACTTTTCTGTACAACACTTTTTGTCAACTTAAACACTTTTCTATACAACACTTTTTATACAACAGAAAATACACACACGGGTACTAGTAGCACAGTTGAGCATTATGAATTTAAAGGTGGGATCTCCCCTCCCCCCGGGGACCGCGGGGCCGAAGGCCAGCCGGCCGCGGGCGGGGACCCCCCCCCCCTGGGCGGCCGCGGGAAGGGACCCCCCCACCCCCCGGGAGCCGCGGGGCGAAAAAGAATAGTTGTCATCACTGCTATGGGTTAGGTTAGTGGTTGAGGTTGGGTTAGTGGTGGTGGTGGTTAGTGCTTGGGATAGATTAGTTAATTTATGAACAGGTTGAGTGGTGGTTAGTCAGATTAGGTTAATTTATCCAGACCAAGTTGATTGCGATAGTCTACGCATTCAACTCGGTCTGAAATACGGTAGTGGCCGTGGGGTAGGACACTCACACCATTCTCGAGCACATAGACCTTGTCGGATATACACGACATTGCATTTTTTTCTACTCTCACAGTATAATTTCTATACTGTAGAGAGCGAATTGCAAGCACTTGTGCTCTCGGCACTAGGCTACTTTCTACGCAGTCTCTGTACACGCTCATGTTAAAATTGCTCTTTACAAAATGTGTAGGCACCCCTTTACACGCCTTCTTTTCTTCCCCACTATGAGTTTCCACGCAATAGACTTTGGGGCCCGGGAACACCCCCGGGATATCAAATCACTCCCCGTCTCTGATTTTAATTTTAATAGTTGGTTGGGGGCTTGACGTTTCACCAGCTCGGGGTAGAGTGATGGATTCCAGTTGGTGAAATCCATCCGTGAGCTGATGTGTTCCCCATTTTGCAAATCACCCAATAAATCTTCAGTCCCATTTACCTTTAACAGCAGAGAATCTGTATCCCCATAGTAAACTTGAACCTCCCCCTCCCGTGGCCATTGCACCTTGCACACATTGTAAAAGAAAGACAACATGAGCTTTTTTGAAATTTCTAGTACTGAACTGCCACCTGCTATATTCTTGTTCAGTACTACATTTCGCTTTTTCCTGTGTAGAAGAACCATGCCGGCCTCTATGCTCGTGAACGATGTAAAATTGGGGTCGGCAATAATTCGTGCACACTCTAGAGGGTCAGTCACGACATCGCAGCGAGATCTATTACGAACGCTTTCACAAATTTTGCCAAACGCTGAATTTAGGATGAGCTTATACATTTCCTTCTCCACCTTTGAATTTGCCTTAAAGCGTTTATCGACAAAGGTGTCGATAAACGTTTTCAAGTAGGGTCGATGATTGAACTGCAGGACCCTGTGTATTTTGGTGATCTTGAAGCCGTTGCTCACCATCCAGTGCAAAAGCACATGGTGAACAACGATATTCTCTTTAGGGTCCAAATCAGCAATCAGTTTCTGTTTAGAGGGAGTCCAATGCATCCCCATATCCTCAACCAATGAACGATTGTAGGGGCTCAGAGAGTCCCTGCTCACCGGCCGATTGATACAGGGAAAGACAAAATCTTTGACTGAGTCGTGAAGCGCCAGTGGAATGTGACCATCAACTTCAAAGAACCATCCTTGTGGCCCATTGTCCTCGACGGTGGTAATGTCGGGGAACTCACAAGGATTCTCAAGCCATTGATAGTTCCCACACGGCAAAGAGTAGTTGGACATTGCCGAGGGGTACAATGAGTTCATGTCCAAGAACACTGCATTTGACTTTGCACCAGTGCTTTGTCCGCTCGGATCGGTTGATAAGACACGGTCCCCATGAAAAACATACCCTCCCCTCATTGAACGCTCTACAAAAAGGTGCTGATCTACATCAGTGATTAGGCCTATTTCCTCCCTGCTAATTTTTAAAATTAAATCCATCACTAAATGGGGTGTAGAAAAATAATATCCTATATCTAACCCGAACTCTGAATAGATTTGGTCTGTGTTCTTACAGACTATATCCAACAGAGTTAGAAGGTCACTGGCCAAGTACAGTCTACAATAATCCCACCCATTTTTACAATCCCCCTTGGACCACACCTTCTTGGCAAACTCATACTCCTCGGCTGTGCATTCACTGTTGGTCAGTGAATTGTAAAAAGCTTCAATTGGAGGTAGTTTCTCCTCACTTAAGCGTGCGCCAGAACAGTAATAATCGTATGCGTATATACCTTTGCAGGTCAACAGGTCATACATTTCACTGTCTGGAAAGTGCTGTTTAAGTAAGGGAAAGCTATCAAAATTGTCGCTTTTTTGCACTTGAATCAATTGACTCAATGCCTTGGGGAAAAAACTAAAGGAATCTAAAAACCTGATTTTATTCCAGCACATATGCCCATTATCCACTGCCTGCCATTTCAGTTCGAGAAGCAATAACTTCTCAGCCGATTTGGGAATTATGTTATAGGTAAATGAACTATTTACCCATGGACAATCTACTCCCCCTCCCTCCCTATGCATACGTGCCAGTGCCGGTAAAATAAATTTTAAATCATAATTGGAATTATGAATAAAAACAGGGATAAAAAACTGCTGGCTAACATTTAAATTACACGATTGATGCGCAACCCCCCTAAAATTACTACCCCCCGAGGATATTTCCTGCCACAAATGGTCATGATCTCTGACTTTCCCCCTCCCCCCACGTTTCCCTTTAGTCCCCTTATCCACCTCTGCAAACTCCCCCTTACAAACCCAACATATTTTTTGATTTTTAATCGCGAGACGATCCTCTGCAGACAACACCATTGGATAATGGGTATTTCTCAAACAAGAAATAGCACCATTAGCCGTGCCAATCAATTTAGTCAATGCCTTGACCATGCACTCGTCCCCTCATCCAATGTTTCAACTATTTCTAACAACTGCATGGTGTTAGAACTGTCTCTTTGCGCGTGGGCGTAGGACACTGCAATAGCCTGATGTTCTTTGACTCGGTTTGGAAATTGGGGATCATTCGCCTCCACCAGCTTAGCTTCACAATCTAAAGATATTTTGTTGCACTGGAGAAGGGTATTTTGAAAATTTTTGAATCGTAGAATTGCCCTATCCCCTGAAACCGTTTCCACTGTCTGGTAGCCGTGGCGGCTACAATGCCTCATGTGATTTTGTAACTTTAGTTCAGTCCAAAATCTAGAGAGGCATGTTGGACAATAGAAACGTGTCCCCCTAGTCTTACCCTCCCCCAGAACTCAACTAATGTCAGTGATAGGGTTAAAATGACCGATTGTGTTCGGTTGACTAGGTGGCGTGTAAAGCAACCAAACCCAGTGTTTAACCAAATCAACTGAGGGACCCCTTACGGGGAAGACCACCCCCTTTTTTTTTAAACGAACCCCATCTTCAAATTCTGTTTCGTATTGTACCACAGTAACGCCGATATTTAAGTGGGCATTAGCCCTTTCAAAAATATCAATGGATCGAAGCGTTACTGGGTATTTCCCCTCTAAACAAGAAAAATCTACAATGGGGAAAGCGGACCCTTCCTTCCCATGTATAGCCCAATTGTCTAAATTCGTCTTAGTAGCGTCCCGAGCTAGAGGCTCGAAGGCTGATATGAGGAAAGCATATCGGAAACACTTTTGATCTGTTTCAAAACAAATCCGCTGGACACCTTGACAACCTCTAGATCTGGATTATATTTTAAAACTATATCCCTTTCCCCACCCCCTCTTAAAATAAAATCTTTCTTAAATTTACATATATTTACGCTTAAATTTTCAACAAAAAGAACTAGAGATCCACTACCATTTTCATTAAAGTTCTCGAGATGCGTTATTATTTGATCGACCCAATCTATGAAGGCACCCTCAAAATTTTCTAAATTTGGATAAACCAAACGCATCTCGGAATGTATAAAATGATAGTAAACTTCACTTTTTCCCTCATTCAAATAAAACACTTTTAAAACAATGGAAACCTTAATTGAATCCCTACCCCCCCACAACTGAATTTGATTCTCCAGAAGTGCACGAATTTTTTCTACATATGCATGCACAATTTCTACAGGGTCATAAACAAAATTACCACACAAAAGCGAATTAAAGGGATCCCCAAACGTTGCAGTGAAAACAACTATATTATTTAAAATTCTGTTGGACAGCTGAAAGTCTGGGAGAGTTGTACCCCCATCCCCCTCCTGTATATTACCCCCTCCCCCAAGCTGTTCAACAATATCTGGCGAATGCTCCACTTCAGTTGTTCGAAGTGGAGTCGTTAGGGTATCGGAGGTTGGAGGGTTACCTATTAATTCCCGGGTAAAATCGTCTAAAATTTGCAAGGTATTTGGGGTCAAGTCTACCAGCTCAACTGTGCTATTATCTAAATTAAAAAGAAAATCATCTAAAAACTCGTCAATATTAAAGGGTACTTCAATGCTATCGTCCCATGTTAAATTGTTGGGGGACTCCACGTGTGCCTCCTCTTCCTCCCCTTCTTCACTGGACGGCGAATATGGGACCAATGCTCGTCCAACCTGCAAATGAAAAAATAGCTTATTTTCAAAGTGTTCAAATCACCCCTACTGTTTTTAAAATTTGGATTATTATTGCTTAATAACATTTGGTTAATACAACTGAAGATAATCTAAGATATGACATAGAAGGCGACAATTTGTTCGTTTATTTTCAGTGTTCAAATTTTTTTTTTTTTCGCGGCACTTTCCCACAGCGCTTCTCGCAGCGCTTCCCGTGGTGTTTCCCTGGCCCGTGGTGCTTTCCTGCTGTGCCTCCCTGCGGCGCATCCCCTGCGGCGCTTCCCTGGCCCGTGGTGCATCCCTGTGACGCTTCCCTGGCCCGTGGCACATCCCTGTGGCGCTTCTCGAGCCCGTGGCGCTTCTCTGACCCGTGGCGCTTCTTGGGCCCACAGCGCTTCCCCCGGTACTTCCCCAGCGCCTCCCCGGCCCCACCACATGCCTCCCTGCCCCCCTTTACACAATGCCCGTCAAAAGTTGAAATATTCGCTTAGACTGCATAAGTCCAAGTTTCTCTCTAAATCCGTTCTACAGGTTCGGTGAACACATGAGTTGTAAATTATGGAGGTTAGATGAACGAGTTTGAACTTCAAAATGTTGAGAATTGTTAAGTCACTTTCCCCATACACTTCTTATGCATTAAACCGCTATGTTTTGACATAAAGCACCCCGCGCGAGGTTATAAATAATTTTGGCATCTCCTTTCCCTGTTTTACATTAGCGGTTTTTAGTCAATCAAGGTTTCAATGGCCTTTGCGTAATTCTGTGTTTTCTGAAATAGCGGAGAACAAATTGTCTGCAAAATTAATTTTTTAGGACATTGGAGTTCTTTTATTCTATGTAAGAGCGAAACATGGCACAATACAAATATTCAGTGTAAATTAGAACGACAATATGTGTCAGATGGGATAATCTCTCTCAAAATTATGTGAAAAAGAGCATTCACGGAGTTTCAAAGGTACCTAAAAATATATGTGATAGCAACAGAGAAAATGGCAAAGATTAGAAAAAATAGCATTTTGAGTTTCAAAGGCAGTGATTATTAATAGAAATTACCTAAAAATATTCACTTATGAAATATCGAAGCGATAGCAAAGATTAGAAAAGAGTGGTTTCTTTGCAAAAAATTATATTTAGATATCTCTGAGGGAGAGAAATTTAAAACAATGGTTGGGGGGTGAGGGGTTAATATCCCGCTGAGATAAGTTTATATTGGGATTGAAAAGGACTAAAAATTGGAAGAAATAGAAAGGTAGGAAAAAATTGCTTACATTTGCATAATCCCTCTGGGCTTGGGCACCCGAAGGACCAGGTAGTGCATGCTGGAGGGCCACTTCCCGACCTTGCATAAGTGGGGCAGCTCTTGAAGGCCCAGGCAACGTATGATGGAAGGTGGACGGGCCGGTGGCGCTATGTTCTTGCGCGACTGGGCCGGCTATTTCACGATCTTGCATAGATGAGCGGGCAGGGTTCTCCATATTATAAGAAGCCACCCATTCTCTTTTCGGTTTTTGACCGGGCTGTATGGTGGCTGCCTCGTCATCTCTGGCTTTCTTGGATGGAGGGGGCACGCATTCTTCATAATTGGCCTTAAAAAGAAGAGAAAAAATTAGTATCTAAATAATTTGCCCCTTTTTTACAGAAAGAAAGTTATTAACTACAATTTTGTTTAGTTTATCACTAAGAAAGCAAAAAGTAAAATTTCGCGAGAAATATATTAGGCTTAGAAATCAAACGTTTTTATTAGACAATCAGTAGTCTATAGCCATAGGATAGGAATCATTGTTTCTATTTTTACCATTTAGAAAAATATTAAATTTTCCGGTCTATAGGCTTTAAAATAGATCGTTAACCCATCGACATGTAGGCCTATATTTTGCAAACATAGGTTAAAATGCTATTCAATTTATACATAATATTAGCTTCATGCAAATCCCAAAGACTTTTCTAGCCCCGCACTGTTTGTTTTCATTTTACACTGATGGCGGTAGAATTGAAGGTATTGCTCTCCCCACTTCACATAATTTACTTACAACGAAGCTGTTAGAAGCAATGTATTGACCCCTCCCCCCTTTCACATAATGTTCTAAATATATTGTTAAACTTAATTTGAAAATAATCTCTTTCACCGGCTCTCTGGCAAATACAAGGCCATTACTTTTAATGCGAAGAAATAGTTTGTTTTCATTTTACACTGATGGCGGTAGAATTGAAGGTATTGCTCTCCCCCTTCACATAATTTACTTACAACGAAGCTGTTAGAAGCAATGTATTGACCCCCCCCCCTCCTTTCACATAATGTTCTAAATATATTGTTAAACTTAATTTGAAAATAATCTCTTTCACCGGCTCTCTGACAAATACATGGTTAATATACAGCAATCTCTTTTTGCTTAAAACTGTTTTAATTTGACAGAAGAATAGTTCCATTGACTTGATCGCGTTTGTAAACAAAACCGGAAAAATGGTGACAGCTAATTATAGGCATCACATTGGAGTCTTGTGTCAAAACCAGAGCGAGCTAATAACAACAGTGACGGAAGTCAGTATACACTTTAAAACACAATAGAGAAAGGCTATAATTTAACGAAAAGATTATTATTGCCATTTGCGAGAATTTGGTTGTAAAACAGTGAGGGGTGGGGGGGGGTAGGTTTCGAGGGTAAAAAGAATATATTTACGTTTTCCTAGTGAGTATAATGATGTTTGTATGGTTGGGGGGGGGTTTGGGGTAAAGGAATATATTTACGTTTTAGCTGAATATACTGGAGGATGTCCAAGGAAAATTCGTTTGAAAATAAAAAATGTACTTACATGGTAAATTGTAGTTGCCAAGGCTTCTAATTCATCAATATTATCCATTTTAGTTGTTTACACGGTGTCAAAATACTTTCTGATAATTTAATCACATTGCATGCCCGTTATATACGAAATCTCAAGGGTGAATTGTTATATAACGGGGAAATCATATGTAAGCAGGCCTCTGATTGGCTGAGAAGGAGGATGTATCCGACTTGCTGATTGGCTGAGAAGGAAACACGTGATCTAACTGTTTCCGGGAATGTCATAACATTTGGCTCGAGCAACAACAACAAATACTATTTCTGGACACCATGACATTCACGATCGATTACGCAATCAAGTTCTCGGAAATTCACTTCCCCCTCGAGTCCTAGATCAATAACATTGTTCCCGTTAGAATTCAATGCGCATGTGCAACCTTCGCCCCGGAGTTATTACACATAGAAACATCAAATAAATCGACCTTGGAAAAAGAGGTCATTGACACCATTACGTAATCTTTCTCCCTAGGGAGGCTATGCCCTTATTTGGTGCCCCGTCAGCATTAAAAATGCTGACAGGACCACGTGGTCCTGTCACGAGCTCATGATAGGGCTCTACTTCTGATTAAACGCAAGCTTTCAACTGTTGGTAATAGTCTGAGGTGTTGTTTTCTTTTAAATTGTCAGATATATTAATATTTTTAAAATTCTATTCAGGTAAATTGTTGACATTACCCAACCGTTTAAGTTTTTATATTCTAATTACATTAAGTAATTTGAATGTTTTGTTTTATCAAAAGTTTTCATATATTTATTATTATCTTTGGCATATCTTTTCATACATTGAGATAAACTACCTCTTATTCCTCTTTCTATGAATGTATACATATCTTCGTCAGAAAATAAGGGAACTTCAGCTTTAGAGTGTTTGAGAAAAGATTCCCATGTTAGTCCTTGTACTGAGAAGAAGTGAAGTGAATCTAATTTATAATTATTTAAACATACATTTCGAAAATTTTCAACGACATCTGATCAAGTTAAAATATTACTTGTTAGGTATAATTTAGTGTAATCTAACAGTGTTCAACATGTAAATAATTTCCGATTAGATTTTGCTCTTATATATTCTTCTTCAGAAATATTTTCCCCTGTTGATCTAGAATAAAACTTGTCTATTGAAGGTAATTTGTATCATTTATTTTTCATAGCTATCAATATAATTATAGGGATAAATCCCTTTCTTTATTATTTCTTTGAATTCTTCGGTATTTTGAAATATATAACAATATAAAACTCTCCGCTGAATAAAAATACCGTTATTAGGTACTAATTCTCTAAGAAATAAATAAGAGTCATATTGTGAGAGATTATACATTATAATAGGGATATGTTTAGGAACTTTGAAGTTTATAATACGTGCTGCATGAATAAATCCGCGTATATTATGTGTCATATGGTCATTATCGAAATGAAAATTTTATCTACTATTTCCTTTTCACAAATATGACAGCTTTTATTAGTTTTATTATTCCATTTTCTCTTATTTGTTCCTGTGTATAACAATGATCTCTCTGTCTATTTTCATAATCATTGACTATTTATATACACACTTCTGTTTTGGTAAGTACAAAATGTCCGCTAGTATCTTCACCGAGGTATTCGTAATATTTATTTTGTGTATTATCAAAAGAAAAACATACTTGGAATCTATAAGTAAATGGCTTTTCCTCTGCTACTTTAATAGTCTTTTTACCGTTCTTTTGATTAATTTTTTCATTATACGATTCCAAATCAGCTATTGTACAATAGGGTACTTTCATTTATTTATCTATATTTTTAAATTCAATTTTAGACCCTGTTTTTGGCATAGTCACGTCAGGTTCATCACAATTTTATTTTTTATTATGACTTTCAAATTTTTCTTGTTCATTAAAGTGCCTTCTACGTAATGTATATATACAAATTTTATGACAATTTTTAGTTTTTAATTAAAAGAAAACTTTTTCCACGAAATAAGCTTTTCAAAAAAAGTAAAGAACTCCATTAAACCAAAAATGAACAAAAATAAAATCAAATAATCTACTAGGCATACAACTGCCACAAATCAGTATCAATAAAATAAAACCCAAAATGAACAGAAATTAAAACAAATAAGTCAAATTCAAAACGAGCAGAAATCAATATGAGTAGAGTTCAAAACCCCTATGCTTTGTAAAAGCCAAAACATATTTAGTACTTTACTGAAAAAATCAAAAGGATTTACCGAAAAAATGTGTATTGTCAGTTTAATATACTTATGATGATATTTATTCCTTACAATCTGAATTACTTTTGATTTTTTAAAGTTATAAAAGTGAAAACATTTAAAAGATTTTTTTAATAAAGTACCAATTGTATTTTTTCATACTATGTTAGACCTTTTTTATTTAGTAATTACACCATTCAACTGCGTTGAACAAAATGGCAATATACAAATGTCGATCGTAAATATTTGGGGAAATGATGGCCGTAGGGGGATTTTCCCTCTGATTACTTTCGACTATTAAAAGGGCAATAACCCTCTCAATTTCCAATCGAATGAGGTCTTTTTGAAGTTTTACGACACCGCTTTCTATAAAAACCTTATAGGCCCCCAGGGCAAAACATACAACCTTAGCCCTGAGGGCGGTGGGGCGGTGGGGGGGGGGGTCGTCATACTCAGAGACATAATTTTGGACCTCTTAAACTACCTTCTACAAAATGGCTGTGTAAAAATGTTGATCGGAAGTATTCGGGGAAATGATGGGCGTGAGGGGGGGGGTATATTCATCCTCTGATCACTTTTGATTATTAATAAGAGCACTAGCCCTCTTTATTTCGAATGAGCCCTTTTTGAAGTATATACAACAAAGCTTTCTATAAAAAACTTATATGCCCCCAGGGTATAACTTACAGTTCTTGTCCTGAGGGCTGTGGGGGGGGGGGGGTTAATCCTCAAAGACCTAGTTTCAAGAACTTTAAACTGCATTGAACCTAAAAGGTATCTCAAAATTTTGATTGGATGTATTTGGTATAAGGGTGGGCGTGATAGGGGTTTAATAGCCCTTCAATCACTTTTTACTATTAAAAAGGTATAAACCCTTTCAATTTCCAGTTGAATGAGCCATTTTGAAGTTTCTACTACAAAGATTTTTATAAAAAACTAGGGTTATAGGCCCCCAGGGCACAACTTACAATCCTTGCCCTGAGGGCTGTGGGGGGAGAGTCATCCTCCAAGACGTAATTTATAGAATTTCAACTACGTTGAACAAAATGACTATCTCAAAATTTTGATTGGATGTGTTTAGGGAAATGGTGGGCATAAGAAGGGGGCTAACTGCCCTCCAATCAAATTTCTACTATTAAAAAGGGCACTAGCCCTTTCAAATTCCATTTGAATGAGCGATTTTTCAAGTTTTACTACAATGCTGTATCTTAAAACTGTATATACCCCCAGGGTATAACTTACAACCCTTGCCTAGAGGGTTGCGAGGGGAGTGTCATCCTCAAAGACATAATTTCCGGACATTTCAACTACATTGAAAAAAATGCCTATTTCAAAATTTTGATTGGAAGTGTTTGGGGAAATGGTGGACGTGAGCGGGGCTTTCTTGCCCTCCAATCACTGTCAACTATTAAAAACGGCACTAGCACTTTCAATTTCCAATTGAATGAGCCCTTTTCGAAGTTTCTACGATAACATTTTCCATAAAAACCTTATATGCCCCCAGGGCAAAACTTACAATCATTGCCTTGAAGGCTGTGTCTCAAAATGCCTATCTGAAAATTTGGTTAGATGTGTTTGGGGAAATGGCAGGCTTGAGAGGGGGATTAGTTGCCCTCCAATCACTTTCGAGTATTAACCAACGACATTTTTGACAATATCCCTTTCAATTCCTAATTTAATGAGCCCTTTTTGAAGTTTCTAAGACAAAACTTCCTATAAAAACCTTATATGACCCCAGGGCATAGCTTACAACCCTTGCCCTGACTGTTCTGAGGGGCCTATCATCCTCAAAGACCTAATTTCCTGAACTTTCACCTACGTTGAATAAAATGCCTATCTCAAAATTTTGATTGGATGTGTTTGAGGAAATGGCGAGCGTGAGAGGGGTTTAGTTTCTCTCTAAGATTTGCTAGATGTTTTCAAGAGAAATTGCTTAAGAATTGTTCTGGGCACCCGGCTGACTGACCGTGTTTCAAACAATAGGCTGTAGGAAAAATGTGGTTAAATACCACTCTCTAGGGCTATAATGAAAGAAAGGTTGTGATAGCTAGGGCACGTTGTGCCGATGAATGATGAAAGATTGCCAAAGATTTTTCTTTTTGGCCAACCGTCTAGGGCTCAACGGAAAGCCGGTCGTCCTCGTCTGGGGTGGGAAGACGTCATAAAGGAAGATTTAAAGGAAATGGGAACTTCGTGGGAGGGTGTAAAAAGGGAGGCTTTGAATAGATTTGGATGGAGGAGGAGCATGCGTAGCTGTTTTTGCTTCAGGCAGCTTGGTGCTGCGATGAGTTTTTAGTAGTAGTATTAGTAGTTCGGGTTGAAAAAAAATGCCATGTTCACCACATCGGAACATGGCATTTTTGTTTATTGTTTATTTTAAAGTGTTTATCTTTTTTACATTTTTAAGTGTCTATTTATTCTATATTTACTTGTTGCTAGCCCACCGTTGGGAGGGGGGTTTCCGTTCGCTTGCCACCGCGGGTGTCGTGCGCTGTGGGGACCTTTCGTCCGCTGGTCGCTGCGTGTGCCAGCGTGCCCCGGCGTGATAAAGTGCCCTTAATGTTCAAGTGTTTTAAAATGTTGAACTGCCATTATAAATATCTTTTAAATTGGTGTTTAAAATTTTGTAGTGTATTTATTTTCATTAAAGTAACCATGTCTTCTATTTCCCTTTAGTATTTATTCAACAGATTGAGGTTAGGTTTGCTTAGTTTTAATTCGACATTGGTGGAGTAGGTATCAATTTAAAACATCATTCAGATCTTTTCTTTGTGGACCGTCCATGTCCAGCAAAACAAAACTATTAACGAAAATAATTCAACACCGCGATAAAATGTTTTTAGAAAATCCAAAAATATCTATTATTGCTATAGTGTATAGCAAGAATTCTATCCCAAAATAAAGGGTACTAACCCACGCATAAAATTCATTGAAGAACTTGACGTGTTTACTAGCATTGCGCAAAACTCGTGGTTGATTATTGAGGATTTAGCTGATCTTGTTCAAGCGGGAGGTAATTTGTTTTCATTGTTACTACAGTTATGACAGTGGTCAAATATGGCTCTGAAGCATGTTTCTCCGAAAAGCGGATGAAGATTTGCTAGATGTTTTCCAGAGAAATTGCTTAAGGATTGTTCTGGGTACCCGGCTGACTGAACGTATTTCAAACAATAGGCTATACGAAAAATTTGGTTCGATACCACTCTCTAGGGCTATAATTAAAGAAAGATTGAGGTGGCTAGGGCACGTTGTTCGGATGAAGGATGACAGATTGCCGAAGATTGTTCTTTTCGGCCAACCATCTAGGGCTAAACGGAAAGCAGGTCGTCCCCGTCTGGGGTGGGAGGACGTCATAAAGGAAGATTTAAAGGAAATGGAAACTTCGTGGGCGGGTGTAAAATGGAGGCTTTGAATAGATTGGGGTGGAGGAGGAGCATGCGTAGCTGTGTTGGCCTCAGGTGGCTTGGTGCAGCGGTGAGTTGTTAGTAGTAGTAGTAGTAGTTACTACCGATAATCACCGGACTTGTAAACACCGCTCTCTAGAAATGGCTAAACCCTATTAATTGACGCCAATTGAACTTGTTCTTTCTCCCAAAGAACCCTTTGAAGATAATCTTGATAAATTTATTAACAATGAAACAATTGCCGATGACGAACAATTATTTTGCTTCAAAATGCCCTTCGACGTGTCAATAAGCATAAAACATCGCGAAATATAACTCAAAGAAAATGTCATTGATCAACCCTCTGAAAATACTGAAAGTTTTGAAACATTGAAAAAGCTGAAAGAAGAAGAAGAAAACTTATTAACAAGTGTTGTAGACTTGTTGCCTCCATCCTATCGTGACTCTTGGAGTATCTCACTGAAAATGAACAAATTGACGAAAAAAGAATGAAGTTATAATCCAGGGCAAGAATTAAAATTTAATTGATTTGTTATCAGATTTGATTGCAAATCGTAAAAGACTCGAATCCTTTGATAATCAATTATATAAATTTTAAAGTCGTTAAATTTTCCCAAAAGGCTTCTTGGGAATAAACATGTTTAAAACGATTTGAAAAAAAACCTGAGATATTTAATTGAATAGCACGCCCAGTGGGTCTAGTTCCGGCATTAAACATACGCGTCTTTCCACATCGTTTATTACGCAAAAGGGTAGCGGACGATTAAGTTCAAAATAGATTAAGTTTTTACGTTCAAAATGGATCAGCTATATTCTTCATCGAAATCATAGGTCTAGAGGTCGTTACTATCAAAGAACTAAAACCTTTTACCCTGTGCATATATTACAAGCAGATCTTTTGACTATGGACGCGATTCAATGACGTCAAAATAAACCCTACAAGTATATTTTACTTGCAATAAGTGATTTTAGTCACTATGCATATGCACTTTCACTGCAGTCAAAGAGAGGCAATGAAATTGCTAAGGCTCTTGAATCCATCCTTGAGCAAGATTCATATAAAACAATTCAAAGATATCGTAGAAATGAATTGGTTAATCCACATGTAAATAGCTTTTTATTGAAATTTAATACAATGCTCTATCATAGTCCTAGTCCTATAAAGGCATCATTGGCTGAACGTTTGATACGAACAATTCGACTTTTAGATCTAGATAAACTCATGTTCATTTATAATCATGTTCATTTATAATCAACGCCCTTATTGATTCTTGTCCAATGCTAGTCCTCTTGAAGTTCCTCATAGTGACACTAGACTTTTTCTTAAACAATATTCTAATGAAAAGGTGGGGAAGAAAAAATATTAATATTGATGATACTGTTCGAATTAATTGTACAAGAAATACTTTTGAAAAGGGAAATTACTTGTGGATCACTGAACTTTTTAAAGTGTCAAAAGTCTTGGACACTAAACCTATAACGTGTCGGCTTCGTGATATGAAAGATGAAGAGATTCTTGGCGGTTTTTACGACAATGAATTGCAAAATTTTGGAAATAGTGAAATCTATCAAATTGAAAAAGTTCTAAGGACACATACTCGCAAGGGTAAGCGGCAGTTGCTTGCTCGCTGGCTAGGATACAACACTGATTTTGATTGCTGGATACCCACTGAAGACGTTCATAATTTCTAATGGTTTTTATGAGACATTCAGGTCCAATGTTTCCGATCCTATTTATGACAATTTGAATAAAATGAGCAATTTTTGGACAAAACTCTCCCCTTTCATTACATTTGAGGGAAGGTATGAAGTTGCTCTTGTAGATTGTATTCTCAAAAATACACATGATATCCTAAGAAAGGATCGTAATATGTTGTAACAATTAGACCACATGATTGGCCGGTCGTTAACAATCAACATGTAATTGAAAAGATCAATCATATGAATATCCCTTTGTCACATTATCATACAATGAGTTCGGGAGTATGAATAATTCATTTCGTGCTATCTACAAAAAAATTCATATCGTAAAAATGACGCCTTTCAATTCAACTATTCAAAGGAAGAGGGCAAAATCTACATTAGTTCACCCATTGACAATGAAAAGGTTATTCTCAATGAGGATTTATGCGAAGTTCTTGGTTTTAAATATAATATTATCAATAGTAAAATGCTGGAAGCTTTAGTGGCACGAATCGTGTCATTTTCGCAGAGTATTCACCCTCCTTCTCATCGGACAGTTGTATATTTTTTTACGTATTCTTTGTCGAGAAATCTAGAGTCGGTAATGCCAATGTTCCCCTTCTGCTTGTTCTTGAACGAAAAAACTCTAATGACCATATTCACCCATATTCACAATATAAAGCACCTTCAATACATTCCAGTCATAACTTCTTATTTGGAGCTCTGTCAGTTAACATTAAGAAGTGAATTGGGTGATCCTCTAGCAATAACAAAAGGTTTGGCTGTTATTACATTTCATTTTCGACCCATTCAGTGAAACGGCTAATACAACTGAAATGGCTAATACTCCTGATATTAATTGCTGTGTTGTTACACTTGGACCACGACAAATGGGTCATGGAATTGACTAATACAGGGGTCGTTCGTCAATGTCCGGTTATGGTTGCGGCAATTGGTTTACTAAGCTGTTTCGCTCTGCACTACCCTTGGAGAAAAAAATATATTGCACCGGTTGACGCGGATTTTGCGTCCTCTTCATTACATGATTGGGGCTCTTGGAAGGATTTTCAAGAAGGTTATTCGCAAAATCTCAGATCGAGCGCACGATCCCTTGGCGAGCGATTGAAACAACGCGGAAAAGGCTTAAAAAGAGTGTGAAAGACCTTATCAGTCTCAACTGAGCCCGGAAGCGAAAAGCATCACTCTTGTCAAAGAAGAAAAAGAAAGTAAAAAGATCGAAAAAGGATTTCTTTTCCTGAAAATGGCATATCTTCCGCACAAAGAATCTCACACTTCAGTCACCCTTCAGTAGATGTCAGTGTAAAACACGGATACTATGAACAATTTTATCCACACCAGCCGCTCTTTGAAAATGTACATTTCAAAATTTATTGAAATGATGACTACTTCATAGATATGACTTCGACATATATAGATTTAAATGTCATAATTAAAAAAATCTCACAATGAAAAACAAAGTGCAATTGAGGGGCTATCCAACGAAAATTGCGTACTACGCAATTTACTTAGCTAAATAAGTGTCTACATAAATGGAACATTGGTGAGCACGAGCAACAATCTTTCAAAATATGCAAGTTATATACAATTCATGTTGACGACTCAAATGTCTTATAAGCTGTTGAGGGGACATGCTCTTGGTTATGAATATAAAACATATACTGACACTACCAATATTTTAAGAGATGCGACAACTAAAGATTTGTATTTAGTTGAGAAACCAAATCAAGAGATATTTGATATGCCTCAATGGCTGCCTCCCATTGCAAAGATTGATATAAAGCTGCAACTCGTACCGTCAAATTTTATTTTGTGAAAAGTACTTGGCACTAAATCCGATGTAACAGTCTTTCTAACGTCGGCAACACTTCATTTACGAAAACAGCAAGTTATGAGTTCGGTTGCTTTGGCAATTGACAAATTAAGAGCCCCTGGAAATAATATTAAACTAATTATGCCTCATACAATCATGAATCAACACCATACTGCTTTGGGTACGCGTATCTATACTGATTCATTATTTATCCATGGCAAAGTTCCTTCAAAATTGTCTTAGGCTCTTATAAAAAGTGCTAGCACTGTTGGATCATGGACAAATTCCCCGCATAAATTTGAACTGCTTGGACTTTTATCGCTTGTGTGTAAAGTAAATGGAATTGCTCTCTACAATTTATCCTTTGATAAATCCTACAGGACCCTATATGAAATGACAATGCAATCCCTTGATCAAGATTCTCAATTATTTGAAAAAGGTATAACTGAAGAAATGTTTGTAAAAACTCATGGCACCATTGTATTGGATTTGTCCAGTAATCAAGATATAAGTATTGTCCGGACGGGTAATGCACGTTGAGAGTGGGCCTTTGCTGAACTATTGGAGGAAAGTATTGCATTAAACTCGCTAAATCAATTTGAAACCTATTGGGAAATTAACCCCGATGGCAGTGCTTTATTAGACTTGCCACCATGAACACGAATCAAATAATCAGTGAATTCAATATGGACCCCTAATGTCCAAACATAAATCCTATTGCATACCCTCGGATTTCCTGAAGCATATTCAACATATTGACAATACAATTATTATTGTTAATAGCAGTTCGTCAACTGTAAAGACGGGGCATTGGTTATACATCTTTCAAACAAGAAGCAATATATAATTTTTTTTATCCCCTTGGCCTACCATACATTCTACACACCAAACATTAAAAACATTTTACACACCTCTCATTAAAAATTTTCTTCAGCAGAGCGGAAAATTTATTATTCCAAATCAGAAGTGGATACAAGATGTACCAACGAAAAGCTGTGGTTTTATGCCCTATTATATTTTATTTTCCAATGTCGCGGACATACTTACATGGACTTCCTCAAGATTTATGGTGACAATCCTCGATAGACCGACTTTCTTGTTGAAAATACTCTTTCCTATCTCTATAATGTAAATTTCGGTGCCCTAAAAGTGAAATGCCTTAAAAATGTATGTAAATTTATTTATTAATAAAATTTGTATGTATACAAAACACTGTGTCCTTTTTTAGATTTCTTCTTCTACGTATAGGTAATCATCAGAAACGATAAGTGACATCAGCTCGTCAGGATTCAACTTGTATTCATCTTGAAATGCAAAATCAGGGTAACATTTTTTACAATATAGTGTAACTACATTTTTATTTAATCTCTTTGTAAAGTCAATACTACTACTTTCATTCATAATATAAAAGTCATGTGTTTAAATTTTCTTATTTGAAGTAATGTCACATACAAAGTTCTCATATGAAGAATCACTTTCTGTAACAGCCATATAAAAGTCTGTAGGTTTATAACCAAAGTAGCCAGTATCTTTAGGATTTTCTGCAATCATGCCAGGATAAGTATTTTCCCATTGATCACATTTGTCGTAGTGACAATTGGAGCATAAGAATCCTCTATTATAAGAGTCACAAATCTCTTCAAGAAAGGAATTACAGTCTTTAATTTGCACTGCATATCCTTTATGCTATTTACATGGATTGCAAAATTTACAGTTTTCATTATAGTCATCAGGAAAAGCAAAATTCTCACAGGATTACCAACTGCCCAAAGTATACAAGTATAATGGGCATGTGTAAAACATTTTATCGATGTTGACTGTCTCACTACCAATAAAACAAATGACTCACGATCAATATAAATGTGTTTTAGGAGAAGTGAGGTCACAAAATGCCCATCTAAGTGGTGGATAAGAGCAAAATCATAATATTATTTTTTTTGTCTCAATTAAGATATATATATATATATATATATATATATATATATATATATATAATATATATATATATATATATATATATATATATATATATATATATATATATATATATATATATATATATATATATATATATAATATATATATATATATATATATATATATATGTATCTATATATATATATATATATATATATATATATATATATATATATATATATATATATATATATATATATATATATATATAGATACATATATATATATATATATATATATATATATATATATATATATATATATATATATATATATATATATATATATATATATATATATATATATATATATGTATCTATATATATATATATATATATATATATATATATATATATATATGTATATATATATATATATATATATATATATATGTATATATATATATATATATATATATATATATATATATATATATATATATATATATATATATATATATATATATATATATTATATATATATATATTATATATATATATATATATATATATATATATATATATATATATATATATATTATATATATATATATATATATATATATATATATCTATATATATATATATATATATATATATAATATATATATATATATATATATATATATATATATATATATATATATATATAATATATATATTATATATATATATATATATATATATATATATATATATATATATATATATATATATATATATATATATATATATATATATATATATATAAAAGCAGCTGGACCACGTTGACGAAGTTTCGTGCAATAGCCCAAAGATAGAGATTTGATTCCCATTATATCGTTAAGCATTTCTCGAGAAAATATTTTGCTTTGAAGAGATAATTCCAGAAATCCGTCATCTAAAATTAACCCTTTTTCCAATTTTCCTAGAATACGTAAGATTTTCTGGTTCTGAAATCTAGCCATTTTAACACTGTCACTACCAAATACAGACTAACCGTTTTATATAAATTGTTCTCTTCAATATATTTCGTCAACGTATTTGATCCGTCTTGTAGTTTCAGTTAATGCACTATATTCAGTTTAGCCGCAACGTATAATTGTGCTTCTGACTTGAATTCGCTTGATGTTATAACATATCCAACATACATCTTATTCCATTCTAGGGTTAGTGGGAAACCCCTTTTAATTTTCGCTGCTACTTTAGGCACTCTAGGTTCCATTTTATCAACACTTTCAATATACAATAATTTATAAGTATCCATTCGATGTTAAATGTCTCACTTCCAAAAAGCAACTAAGTCACGATCAATACAAATGGCTTCTAGGAGATGACAAACATTTTTAGACATGATTTCTTATAAAATGGCTGCCTAGCCAATTATATGGGGTAATAGAAAAACAAAGGCTGCTGTCAGGCGAAATATTGGACATATTCCTGGAAAGCCGTCTAAACAACTGTATGGTGTAACAGAAAAACAAAAATAAATGAACACCCGGGAAGTCTGCCACCTGGGAGCATGTTTAGGCATGATTTTTTACAAAAATAGCTTTCTAGACACCTATATGGGAAAAACAACATGTCTAGCACCTTGGAGCATGTTTAGACATGATTTCTTACATAATGGTCGTTTAAAGCTTTTAACAGAAAAACGAATATAATAGAACACCTGGAATCCTGGGAATCTTGCCAGGGTGTGAATCTTGCCAGGGCTCTCACGCTAATTTTATGGGAAAAGGGAGGGCATGTCACAAAAAGCAGTGAGGGTGTCTCGTGATGTCAGAGGGCTGCGCTTGAAATCCTATGTTAATTTTCCTATATGTGTCACAGAAATTCCATGCTAATTCCCTACCTGTGTCACAGAAATTATATGGTAATTCCCTACGTGTGCCACAGAGATTCTATGCTAATTCTCTAACTGTGTCACAGAGAGCCTGTTACCTGTGTCACAGAACCTTAAATGTCTATGCTACTCATATAGTTAGTATATACTTACCATTGTCGAGATTATTTGGATTTTGTCAAGATCTTAGTCGCGTATTTAGAGGTGTTACACATCAAAAGGCGTTGAAAACAAAATGGTAACATTGATGTGATCATAAGAAACGGTTCTCAAAATTTTAAAGTAGATATAATGTGTTAATCTTGGATTCTACCAACATTAAATCCTAGTTTATTCATTAAAAATGAGTAGGTAAATTACTTAAAAAGAATTTATTTGAATTAAGATGGAATATGATATTCGATAAAATGAATATTAATAGTATTGAAATGAGAGTGAATGATATAAACATCCACAAGAAGATTTAAAATGTGATTTTAGTAAGAATAATGAGGATTCTTCTGATGCTTATCAAAGATTTTTACACTTAGGATACAAACTTCGAAACGTTGATAGTAGAACTACTGTTAACTATAATGACTTAAAAACAGTTTATCCGTTGTTTTGTTTTGATGTTTCAATACATGAACCTAATATTTATGCAGCTGGATCAACTGCTGATATAGAAATTAAACTTTTGTTAGAAATTAAATAAAAAACAAGATTTTTTAACAGAAAGTAAGGAGGGACATTAAAACTTAAAACAAACAGAAATTAATCCGTATATGAAGGGGGTTTCCTCCTACTCAAAACCTTGCTCTTTACGCTAAATTTTTTTTTAAGTACTTTTAAAAAAAGCTTCTCATTATTCCAATTAAACGAACATAGTGTTTCAGAAGTTGTTCTTAAGGAATTGGGAGATAATTCAATCTTCAGCGTAAAGAGCGAGGTGTTGAGGAGGAGGCAATCCCCATCATCTATGAAATAATTTATGTTCGTTTTAAGTTTTAATGTCGATCCTTAGTTTCTGTTAACAAAAATTGTTTTTTTATTTAATTTCTGAACGTTTTGAATTAATGCAGGTTTCGAAATTAGCTAACCGTATATGAATAATTAAAACGAAATATGCATATTAATTTTACTTTTTTTTGGCTAAATCGATTTCTCAAAACTTTGGTCGTACGAATTTCAGAAAAAAAGGCGGGGGAGGATGCCTAGTCGCCCTTCAATTCTTTGGGTTCCTAAAAAAGAGCACTACAACTTTTAATTTTATTGACGAAGGTGTTTATTAGTAATAAATATACGTTACTTACGAATTTTCTTCCAATTCTTTAAAAATGACTTCTGAAACACAATCTTCGTTTAATTGGGACAATTAGAAGCTTTTTTCATTATAATGCTGAATCAAAATTATAAGCCCATTCTTTTTATATATGTTTATTGACATCAATATTCCGGTTTTTAAAGTTTCGATTACTATTGAGCCTTATCGCTTCTTTTTTTTATTGTTTTTTTTATTATGTTTATGTTATTACGTAAATGAGGTGATTCTCCCCCTAGTCAATACCTCACTCTTTACGCTAAAGTTCGAATTTTGTTCGAATCACAAACCCCAGAATCACAAAGGCCGTTTAATTAGAATAGATAGCTCTTTTGAAAGTACTAAGAAAACTTTAGCGTAGAAAGCAAGGTATTGACCAGGGGGTGACCCTATTCATATACGTAATATTTTTTGTCGTTTTAAGTTTCAGTGTTTCACCTTACTTTCAGTTGAATTTTTTTTTTTTAAATTTAATTTCTGATCGTATTTTAAATAATGTTGGGAAGTTTGACGCCCCCTTCATAGAGATGTTCCTTCACTTAAGAAAATATTCTCCATGGAAAGACCCTCAAACGTAACCCCCTCCTCCAACCCTCCCCCCATCAGAAAAAATCCTTCCTGAAAACATATGTATACTTCCCAATAACCAATACTATATGTTAACAATGGGCAAAGTTCATAACTTGCAGCCCTTTCCCCGGGAACTTCGGGGGATTAAGTCATCCTCAAAAACATATTTATTAGATTTTTGACTATGTTGAACAAAATAGCTATCTCAAAATTTTGATCGGGTGACTTTGGGAAAAATGAGCATGGGAGGGGGCTTGGCTGCCCTCCAATTTCTTTGGTCTCTTATAAAGGGCACTAGAAATTTTAATTTCCATTCGAATGAGCCCTTTCATGATATTCTATGACCACTAGAAATCTTCAGCAAATCTTCATCCGCTTTTTGGAGCTTCCATGCTTCAGAGCCATATTTGACCACTGTCAGTAGGAAGGGCATAATATCTCCCACGCGACACCACTGCTGCCATCTAAAATTGATTCTAACTCCGTACGAACACCATATATGGGCATAGACTCCCTAGGGGAAAGGGATTTCCGAGAAATTGATTGCGTAATCGAAGGGCAACTAAATTGCCAAGAAATTGATTGCGTAATTGAAGGGGAACTAAATTTCCAAGAAATTGATTGCGTAATCGAAGGGGAACGAAATTTATGAGAAATTGATTACATGATCGATGGGGGAATTTTATTGACCCGATAACGGGAAACAGGATCACGTGTCTCCTTCTAAACCAATCAGAGGGTTGGTTACATATTAGCGGGAGAGGATTGCAGAGAAATTGATTACATAATCTCCCGGGTCTATATAATTTATACATGTTTTTATGGTTTTTGTCACAGAGAATGAAAAACAGGATTTTTCTCACTTTGATGTATTTTCATGGTATATTAATGTCTAATGGATGATGTCAAGGTCGATTTATTTGTTGTTGTTGTTGTTGTTTGGCCAATTGTAATGACACGAGGGGTGATTTAAATAATCAGTGTGGAATGTATTGATCTAGGGGAGAGAATTTCCAAGGTCAATTGATTTGTTGTTGTTGTTCGTCCAGGTGTACGCTAGGGGGAATGTTTTGATCCAGGAATAGGAAACAGGAAGTACATGTCTCCTTCTAAGCCAATCAGAGAGTCGGTTACATCTCCTCCTAAGCCAATCAGAGAGTCACTTACATATGATTTCCCATTACATCGCAATTCGCCCTTGAGATTTCGTATATAACGGACATGCGTTGTGATTAAATTATCAGAAAGTTCCAGGACAAAATGGATAAAACAACGAATATTATTGATGAGCTAGAAGCCTTGGCTACAACGACTTACAATGTGAGTTCTGTTTAGTACAATTTCATTCTTTATTTTCAAATAAAATCATTTTCCTTGGTCACCCTCCAGTAAATTCAGGGTATACCCCCCCACAATACAAACTCCACTATATATTGTTTATACTCGCTAGAAAGCTTAAAATATTTTCTTTTTTACCATTTAAACCCAGTCCTCCCTTCCCCCTCAAAACCCCTCCTATGTTTATGACTTTAATTCTTTCTTTGGAAATAAATTTATTCTTTCTGTAAGCCTATCTAAAAGTGACAGTCAACTTTATGTCAATCCCTTAGCCATTAAGCCGTCACTAACTTGGCATAAACATATTTTCCGTATTCTTTATTTTCAAATAAAATCATTTTCCTTGGTCACCCTCCAGTAAATTCAGGGTATACCCCCATCCGCCCCACAATACAAACTCCACTATATATTGTTTATACTCGCTAGAAAGCTTAAAATATGTTCTTTTTTACCATGTAAACCTAACCCCCCCTCAAAACCCCTCCTATGTTTATGACTTTAATTCTTTCTTTGGAAATAAATTTATTCTTTCTGTAAGCCTATCTAAAAGTGAAAGTCAACTTTATGTCAATCCCTTAGTCATTAAGCCACCCGCTAACTTGACAAAACATTTCTGCAAGGTTATAATTAGCTGACACCCCACAATTAAACTTCCTGCATGTTTACGCTAGCGGTCTAGCCAAAAGGCTTCACAGATCAAAAAGGATTGTTTTCCCCCCGTCAAAATAAAACAGTTTCAAGCAAAATGAGATTGCAATAATTAAGCTACGCCCACGCACAAAGAGACAGTTCAAACACTATGCAGTTGTTAGAAATAGTTGCTAACAAATATTTTTAGGACATTATGTAAAAAGGGGGAAGGGGCTGTGCCTCAATTCTATTGCCATCATTATAAAGTGAAAAAACAAAACTCTTTCTTCACGTTAGGCAGTAAGGGAACCGGGGATTTCTAAGAAAAAGATGGCTTTATTATGTGTAAATTGAATACCATTTACATCTAAGATCGTAAATTTAGGCCTATAAGCTGCTGGGTTAACAATCTTTTTTCTATTTTAAAGTCTATAGACGGGAAAATTTAAAAAAATTTTCTAAATGGTAAAAAAAGAAACATTGATTTCTATCCTAAGACTACAAACTAGTGATTGTACAACTTTTATTTTTCTCACAAGTTGTACAATAAAAACGTATGATTTCCAAGCCTAGTATATTGCTCGTAAATTTTACTTTTTGCTTTGTTGAAAAGGAGGGGAGGGACTTCATTGTGATAAATGCTTTCTAGACAAAATTATGGCTAGATTAGGTTATGGGCGTACTAATTTTTATTCTGTGAAAAAGGGGAAATTATTTAAATACTAACTTTTTTCACTTCTTTTTAAGGACATTTATGAAAAATGTATGGCCCCTCCACCTGTAAAGAGAGCAAGGGAGGGTGAGGCAGCCCCACAGCACGCCAGCCACTGGTTGGAGAACCCTGCTGCCACATCTGTGCAAGCCCGTAACATCGCCGACCCGTCCACTCTCCATCATGCATTGCCTTCAAGAGCTGCCCAACGAACTGTAAGTAAGGAGCAACCCGGCTCAATAGTAACCAAAACTCTAAAAACCGGAATTTTGATATCAGCATAAAAATCATAAATTAAATGCTCTAACCACTAACCCTAAACCTTTCGTGAATTAACTAACCCAACCTAACCTGCAGTGACGACTATAATTCACTCACCAACAGTGAATGCACAGCCAAGGAATATGAGTTTGCCAAAAAGGTGTGGTCTAAGGGGGATTGTAAAAATGGGTGGGATTATTGTAGACTGTACTTGGCCAGTGATGCTTTAACTCTGTTAGACATAGTCTGCAAGAAAACATACCAAATCTATTCAGAGTTTGGACTAGGTATAGGCTATTATTTTTCCACACCACATTTGGTGATGGACTTGATTTTAAAAATTAGTAGGGAGGAAATAGGCTTAATAACTGACGTGCATCAACACCGTTTTGTAGAAAGATCAATGAGGGGTGGGTATGTTTTTCATGGGGATCGCGTCTTGTCAACCGATCCGAGCGGACAAAACAATGGTGCAAAGTCAAATGCAGTGTTCTTGGACATGAACTCATTGTACCCCTCGGCAATGTCTCACTACTCTTTGCCGTGTGGGAACTATCAATGGCTTGAGAATCCTTGTGAGTTCCCCGACATTAACACTGTCGTGGACAATGGGCCACAAGGATGGTTCTTTGAAATTGACGGGCACATTCCATTGGCGCTTCATGATTCAGTAAGAGATTTTGTTTTTCCCTGTATCAATCGACCAGTGACCAGGAACTCACTGAGCCCCTACAATCGATCATTGGTTGAGACCCCCTCTAAGCAAAAACTGATTGCAGTTTTGGACCCTAAGGAGAATATCGTTGTTCACCATGTGCTTTGGCACTGGATGGTGAACAATGGTTTCAAGATTACCAAAATACATAGGGTCCTGCAATTCAGTCAGAAACCCTACTTAAAGACGTTTATCGACACTTTTGTTGATAGGCGCTCTCGGGCAAACAGCAAAGTAGAGAAGGAAATTTACAAACTCATTCTAAATTCAGCGTTTGGCAAAATGTGTTAAAGCGTACGGAACAGATCTCGTTGCGACGTCGTGACTGACCCTCAAGAGTGTGCACGAATTATTGCCGACCCCAATTTTACAACGTTCACGAGCATAGAGGCTGGCATGGTTCTTCTACACAGGAAAAAGAGAAATGTGGTACTGAACAAGAATATAGCAGGAGGTAGTTCAGTACTTGAAATTTCCAAAAAGCTCATGTTGTCGTTTTTTACAATGTGTGCAAGGTGCAATGGCCACGGGAGGGAGAGGTTCAAGTTTACTATGGGGATACAGATTCTCTGCTGTTAAAGGTAAAAACCGAGAATTTATTGGGGGATTTAGAAAATGGGGAACATATCAGCTCGCGGATGGATTTTACCAACTTGAATCCGTCCCTCTACCCCGAGTTGGTGAAACGTCAAGCCCCCAACCAACTATCAATATTAAAATCAGAGACGGGGAGTGATTTGATATCCAGGGGGGTGTTCCCGGGTCCTAAAGTATATTGCGTGGAAACACATAATGGGGTTGTAAAGCAGGCGTAAAAAGGGATGCCTACATATTTTGTAAAGAGCAATTTCAACATGAGCGTTTACAGAGACTTTGTAAAGAGTAGCCTAGTGCCGAGAGCACAAGTGCTTGCAATTCGCTCTCTACAGTATAAAAATTATAATGTAAGAGTGGAAAAGAATGCAATGTCGTGTATATCCGACAAAGTCTATGTGCTCGAGAATGGTGTAAGTGTACTGTCACATGGCCACTACCGTATTTCAGACCGAGTTGAATGTATAGACTATCGCAATCAACTTGGTCTGGATAAATTAACCTGAATGCTCTAACCACTAACCACTAACCTTTCATAAACTGAATGCTCTAACCACTAACCCTAACCTTTCATAAATTAAATGCTCTAACCACTAACTCTAAACCTTTCGTGAATTAACTAACCCAACCTAACCTGCAGTGACGACTATAATTCACTCACCAACAGTGAATGCACAGCCGAGGACTATGAGTTTGCCAAGAAGGTGTGGTCTAAGGGGAATTGTAAAAATGGGTGGAATTATTTTAGACTGTACTTGGCCAGTGACGTTTTAACTCTGTTAGACATAGTCTGCAAGAACACAGACCAAATCTATTCAGAGTTTGGACTAGATATAGGCTATTATTTTTCCACACCATATTTGGTGATGGACTTGATTTTAAAAATTAGTAGGGAGGAAATAGGCTTAATCACCGACATGGGTCAACACCTTTTTGTAGAAAGATCAATGAGGGGTGGGTATGTTTTTCATGGGGATCGCATCTTCACAACCGATCCGAGCGGACAAAACAGCACCGGTACAAAGTCAAATGCAGTGTTCTTGGACATGAACTCATTGTACCCCTCGGCAATGTCTCACTACTCTTTGCCGTGTGGGAACTATCAATGGCTTGAGAATCCTTGTGAGTTCCCCGACATTACCACCTTCGAGGACAATGGGCCACAAGGATGGTTCTTTGAAATTGACGGGCATATTCCATTGGCGCTTCATGATTCAGTCAAAGATTTTGTTTTTCCCTGTATCAATCGACCAGTGAGCAGGGACTCACTGAGCCCCTACAATCGATCATCGGTTGAGGATATGGGGATGTACTGGACCCCCCTCTAAGCAAAAACTGATTGCAGATTTGGACCCTAAGGAGAATATTGTTGTTCAGCATGTGCTTTTGCACAGGATGGTGAACAATGGTTTCAAGATCACCAAAATACATAGGGTCCTGCAATTCAACCAGAAACCCTACTTAAAGACGTTTATCGACACTTTTGTTGATAAACGCTCTCGGGCAAACAGCAAAGTAGAGAAGGAAATGTACAAACTCATTCTAAATTCAGCTTTTGGCAAAATGTGTGAAAGCGTACGCAACAGATCTCGTTGTGACGTCGTGACTGACCCTCAAGAGTGTGCACGAATTATTGCCGACCCCAATTTTACAACGTTCACGAGCATAGAGGCTTGCATGGTTTTTTTTACACAGGAAAAAGAGAAATGTGGTACTGAACAAGAATATAGCAGGAGGTAGTTCAGTACTTGAAATTTCCGAAAAGCTCATGTTGTCGTTTTTTTACAATGTGTGCAAGGTGCAATGACCACGGGAGGGGGAGTTGCAATTCGCTCTCTACAGTACAGAAATTATACTGTAAGAGTGGAAAAGAATGCAATGTCGTGTATATCCGACAAAGTCTATGTGCTCGAGAATGGTGTAAGTGTACTGCCACATGGCCACTACCGTATTTCAGACCGAGTTGAATGCATAGACTATCGCAATCAACTTGGTCTGGATAAATTAACCTGAATGCTCTAACCACTAACCACTAACCTTTCATAAATTAAATGCTCTAACCAATAATCATAACCTTTCATAAATTAAATGCTCTAACCACTAACCCTAAACCTTTCGTGAATTAACTAACCCAACCTAACCTGTAGTGACGAAAACTATTGTATACAGTTTTTTCCACAGCGCCCCCGGGGGGTGGGGGGTCCTGCCCGCGGCAGCCCCCGCGGCTCCCAGGGGGTGGTGGGTCCCACCCGTGGCCGGCTTTCGGCCCCGCGGTCCCGGGGGTGGACGGGGACCCTTTTAAATTCATAATGTTCAACTGTGCTATTTTTTTTGAAGTTCCAAGTGTTTTTTTTTCAAGTGATTTACTGTACAAATAGTGTGTGTGTGTTTGTTTGTACAAATAGTGATGCTGGACAAAAAAGTGTTTTCATTACAATAAGTGTTGTTGTTGTTGTTCTTGATGAACAAAAGTGTTTTTATAATAAATGTTGTTGTTGTTCTTGATGAACAGAAGTGTTTTTTTGTTATCTTAATAATGTTTGAACAAGTGTCATTTTTATGTTGTTCATGCTTGCACAAATAGTGTTTCCATGTCAAATAAATGACCATGAAATATTGTTTTTGTTGTTCTTGTTAACGTACTAGATAGATCTATGGGAAAATTATTACTACTACTTATTCACTGGACAGGTATAATTTACAGTTAGTTGTAGTCCGACTGTTGTCAACAGCAGCAGCATGTATCAATTTAAGACACCATTCAGATCGTTGCTGTGTGGTCCATCAATGTCGGGGAAAACAACACTTTTAGCTAAAATAATTCAAAATTGTAATAAAATGTTTTTGGAAAAACTAAAGAAAATTTATTATTGCTATAGTATTTGGCAGGAGTCCTATGATCAAATAAAAGCCATTGCCACAACCATACCAATACAATTCATACGAGGACTAGATGTTTTCAATAGTATAGAACCAAACTCGTGGCTGATTATTGATGATTTGGCTGAATCCATTGAACAGTTCTCACAGGAAATGCTACAGCTGTTCACCGTTCGCTCTCATCATGAAAAGATTTCCATAACCCTAGTTCTACACAATCTGTTTCATCAGAGCAAATGTATGCGAACCCTTGCTTTGAATTGCACCATCTATATTATCTATCAAGTTGTTCTTGATTCTAGCTCACTAATAACTCTCAATAAGCAAATATATCCCGGCGCCCCTAAATTTCTGCTGTCAGCGTACACTCAGGCAACAAATGAGCCCTACGGCTACATTTTGCTAGATCTTAATCAGAGCACACCCGAGGATCTACGTGTTGTCACCGACATTTTCGACAAAGAAATTACAGTATATCTTCCGGTGAACAGTAGAAAAGGCTATTAGTTGGCATTATGACACTGAAGAAACTACACGAACAACGGCATTTATTTTCCGTTTTAGGCACTTTAAAACCTCAACTCAGGAAGGCCATACTCAAACATGGTGTTGACAATGATTTCATTAATCTAATATCTGAACTATGTTTAAATTTAACTGAGGGCAATGTGCACTTGCCAGAAGGTGTTAGACAACAGACAAAGCAACATCGTTCCACTGTACGCGCCTTGGCTTGCAAAAACAAGGGAAAAATTTATAAAAGAAAACGTCTCCTTCAAGTGGGCAGCAGCTTTTTTACACTTTTACTGCCAATAATTGCAGGACTTCTCTAGACAGTTTTCTCTAGAGAATGGCTAAACCCTATAAATTGACACCATTTGAACTTGTCCTCTCGCCCGTTGAACATTTTGAAGACAATCTAAGCAAATTCATTAATGATGAGAATATTGCTGATGACAAAAAACTGATTTTACTTCAAGATGCATTGCGACGTGTGGACAAACATAGACCATATCGTGAGAGACCCGCCACTGTCACCGTCACAGATCCCTCTAAACGGGAAACATCTCTTCAAGATTCCGCAGCAGTGCAATCAAAGGAGAAGGACTTGAATTCAATTGTATCGAAAACTGGAAACCTATTACCAGTGACCTATCGAGAATATTATCATATCTCATGTTGGAAACTGGTGGTGATGATCATCAAGTTCACCGCAGGGACACCGCAGGGAAACGAATTATAATTCAGGGAAAAAGTTATAATCTAGTTGATTTAATTTGTGAAATGGTGACGAATCGTAAAGGACTTTTATCCTTTGACAATAATCTATACACGTTTCTAAATGCATCAAACTTTCCCAAAAGTCTTATTGGCAATAAGCAAATTCTAAAGAAACTAAGAGAATATAGTCCTCCAACAACGCCAACACCACCATTTAAAAAAGAAGAAGATTCAATATTTGAAAATACTAGCAGCAGCAGCAGCAGCAGCAGCAATGGTTTTATAACACTTGTGGCTGCTAGTCAAAAGCGGAGACGGATTGATTCACCCTCCAGTGTGCAAAAGGGGAGCGGACATTACACTACGTGTTTGCGTTCAAAATGGTTGAAGTTCTGAAACATGTCTATGAAAATATTGGTGAAGCGGGAAGTTTAAGTTCCCCCAAAACGCTTTCTAAAGTTGCCTCTGGCAGCACATTAAAAAAAGCAAAAGAGTATCTACAGAATGAACCGAGTTAAACACTGCATCGGAATCACAGGCTTCGTTGCAAACAATATCGACAAACTAAAGCGTTTTTCCCTCTGCATATAATGCAAACGGATCTTTTAACTTTAGATGCAATTCAACGGCGTCACAATGCACCCTACAAATATATTCTGGTGGCAATCAGTGTCTTTAGTCGCTATGCCTATGCCATTCCATTACGGTCAAAGAGAGGTGTTGAAGTTGCTCTGGTCATTGAAAGAATTCTTGAGCAGGATTGCTATAGAAAAATTCAATCGGATCGTGGTAGCGAATTTGTTAATCCCCATGTGCAAAAGGTTCTATTGAAATATAATACAACACTTTATCATAGTCACAGCCCGATAAAGGCTGCATTGGCTGAACGATTGATTAGAACGATTCGTCTATTAATTTCAAGATATTGTACACTGAAAAATACACCTGCTTTTCTTCATGATTTAGATAAAATCATGCGGATATAAAACCATCGACCTCATCGATCTCTGTCCAACTCAAGCCCTCGGGAAGTTCATTGCAGTGAAAATACATTTGATGCTTTTCTAAAGCAATATTCCAATGGTGGTGGTGGTGGTAATGAGAAGAAGAGGAAAAAGAAGAAATTCAATGTTGCTGATACTGTTCGAATTAATAGAAACATCAATATTTTTGGAAAGGGGAATTATTTATGGAGCACTGAACTTTTTAAAGTGTCCAAAATCCTGGACACCCAACCCACAACATATCGACTGCGAGACACCAAAGATGATGAGATTCTCGGTGGTTTTTATGAATATGAACTGCAAAAAGTTAGAAACACTAGTGAAATTTATCAAATTGAAAAGATATTAAAGAGTCATACTCGTAGGGGCAAGAGACAGTTGCTTTTTCGCTGGCTAGAATACAACTCTGATTTTGATCTTGGGTCAGTGCTGAAGACATTAACAATGCCCAATGATTTCTATGTGACTTTCATGTCCAATGTTTCTGATCCTCTCTACAATGACTTGAACAGAACAAGTGATTTTTGGACAAAACTCTCTCCCACCATCAAATTCGATGGAAAGTATGAAGTGGCTATTGTCGACTGTATTCTCAAAAATACCTACGACATCCTGAGAAAAGATCGCAAATATGATATAAAAATTAGACCGTATGATTGGCCGCCACCACCCTCAGGTGATCAAGAACAAATTCAAAAAATCAATTGGATGAATTATCCATATATTCAATTACCCTACGAGGAACTCACCTGTATGAATGATTTAAGTCGTTCTATTAATAAAAGAATTTCTGCTCGTAAAAAAGGAGCTTTTCATTTCAACTATTCAAAGGAGGAGGGCAAGATCTATGTTAGTTCACCTATTGCCGAGGAAAAGGTTATTCTCAGTGATAATCTAAAGGATGTTCTTGGCTTTAAGCTCAATATAATCAACGGTAAAAGTGCCGGAAACACTTATTTCATTTTTGCTGACTATCCGCCTGCCTTCTCCATGGAGACATGTATATTTCTCTAAGCTTCATTTGTGGAAACATCTCGGATTGGCAACACCAATGTTCCGCTACTACGAGTTCTTGAACGAAAAACCAATCAAGAACATATTCACCACTACAATATAAAGCATCTTCAATATATTCCCGTAAAGACTTCCTATTTGGAACTCTGTCAGTTAACGCTACGAACTGAATTAGGTGACCCTCTAGCAATATCAAAAGGTTTGGCTGTGATTACATGCCATTTTAGACCCATCGTTCAACAACAAGATGTCTAATAGAAAAGTGGTATTCATTTGTTCTGATATTGACTGCTATGTTAATACTCTTGGCCCAAGACAACAGGGCAATGGAATGGACTATTACAAAGGTCGCTCGTCAATGTCTGGCTACAGTCTTGGCAGTTGGTTAGCTAAGCTGTTTCGCTCTGCGCTACCTCTGGCTAGAAAATATATTGTACCGGCTGCAACAGATTTTGCATCCTCTACACTATACGATTGGGGCTCTGGCAAGGATTTTAAAAAAAGTGCTTCGGAAAATCTTAAGTCCAGTGCTCGAACCCTTGGCGAGAGATTAAAACAAAATGGAAAATGTTTAAAAAGGTCGTGAAACAATGCATCACTCATCAGTCTCTACTCAGGTCAGAAACGAAAGACATCGCCCCTGTCAAAGAAAAGAAGGAAAAAGCCGACACGTACTGTAAACCGTAGAAGAAGAAGCCCCAGGAAGAGAATTGTTAGATCGAAACTAGATTTCTTTTCCTAAGAAGTCCTACCTACCGCATAAGGACTCTCAACCTTCAATCACCTCATCATTGAATCTATTCAATGCAGAAAATGTTGATGTGAGTGTCAAGCATGGATACTATGAACAATTTTATCCACAATAACCCCTCTCTGATAATATCCACTTTCAAATTTAATCCAATGAAGACTACTTTATGGACATGTCTTCGAAATTTATAGATTTACAAATGAAAGTCCGGAAATCCGATAATACAATGTCAATTCGGGCCGATGGAATATCCTATGAAAATTGTATATTACATAATTTATTTCGTCAAATCAGTGTCTACATCAATGGCACGCTGGTGAGCACAAGCAACAATCTCTCAAATTATACAAGCTATATGCAATTCATGTTGATGACACCCAAGTCATACAAGGAATTGAGAGGCACCTCCAATGGATATGAATATATTACTAATACTGATAGTACAGATGCACTTAAAAATGCTACAACTAGCGAATTACATCTAGTTGGAAAAATATATCATGAAATATTTAATATACCCCAATGGCTGCCGCCCAATGTTAAAGTGGATATAAAACTGACGCTTGCACCCTCCAATTTCATATTGAGAAAAGAACTTGCTGCCAATCCTGATGTGACTCTCTCCCTCACCTCGGCAATACTTCATGTACCCAAACAACAAGTCATGAGTTCTGTTGCTTTGGCAGTGGAAAAACTGAGAGCCAGTGGAAATAATATTAAACTACTTGTTCCTCATACAATCACCAATCAACGTCATATTACCATGGGGTCACGCACCTTCACCGACTCATCCTTTATCAATGGCAAAATTCCATCAAAACTCACTTTGGCATTTGTAAAAAGCGCCAGTGTAATAGGTTCGCGGACTGGATGTCCACATAAATTTGAAATATTGGGACTTTAATCTCTTGCGTGCAAAGTAAACGGCATCCCACTCTACAACCTATCTTTTGATAAATCCTATATAACATTGTATGAGTTGACTATGCAAACCCTAGATCATGATTCGCAACTATTTGAAAATAATATAACCGAAGAAATGTTTGCTAAAACACATGGTATCATTGCACTAGATTTGTCTGGCACGCAGGATATGAGTATAGTACGCACGGGGAGTGTGCGTTTAGAGTGTAAATTTGCCGACCCATTGGCTGAGAGTATTGCACTAATCTCACTAAATCAATATGAAACCTATTGGGAAATCACTCCCGAAGGCAGTGTTCTACTAGACTTGGCACCATGAACACCAGACAAATAATCAATGTATTTAATATGGATCCCTACATGTCCCAGTACAAATCCTATTGTCTGCCCTCAGACTTTCTTGGAAAAATTCAAAGTGCGAACAATAACATAATCATTGTTAATAGCAGTCCGTCGACTGTGCTGACTGGTCAATGGCTGTGCATCTTTCAAACAATGAAGATGATTGAATTTTTTGATCCTCTTGGTCTACCCTATACACTTTACACACCCACATCAGCAACTATATTGAGAGCCGTGGGAAAACTATTATTCAAAATCAGAAGAGGGTGCAGAACCTGACGACTAAAAGCTGTGGCTTTCATGCACTACTATATTTTGTGTTCCGATGTCACGGCTATACTTACAAGCAGTTTCTCCACATTTATGGTGACAATCCACGTCTGAACGACTTTCTAGTGGAAAATGTCCTCTCAGACCTATATAATATTGATTTCAGTGCCCTAAGAGTAAAGTGCTTAAAAAATGTTTGTGAATTTGTTTATTAATAAAATGCATATATATACGACAATGTCTTTAAATCTAAAATTTAGATTTATTCTTCTTTGGTGTATAGGCAACTGTCGTGAACCACTAATGCTGGTAAATCATTTGGATTCACTGTATATTGATCTTGATTGGCTGCAAAGTCAGGGTCACATTTTCCACAATACAATGTAACTTCACTATTGTCATATCTTTTTGTATAGTCAATGATACTATTTGCTTTCATATTATGAAATTCACGAGTTTCAATCTGTCTATTTGAAGCAATATCACATACAGTGTTTTCAAATGGTGAATCACATACGGTAACTGCCAAATAAAAACCACTTGGTTTATAGTCATAATAGGCAGTGTCGTCACAACGATGACGTAGAAACCAAATTGTCTTGTTACCCCAACAGTTGAATCGTAGACCAGATTCCTCCTCCCAGAATAATTTAAATCCACGACGATACCAATCTCGTAGAAATAAACTAAAATCACGTTTGGGATTCTTTCCAATCATAGCGGGGTAAGTATTCTCCCACTGATCACACTTATCATAGTGACAATTGGAGCACAGATGTCCTCTAGGGTGAGAGTCACAAATCTCTTCAAGACATGAATTACATCGTTGAATTTGTACTGCATAGCCTCTATGTAATTTACAAGGATTACAAAATTTACACTTTTCACTATAGTCATCAATAATTGTACAATTCTCACATTGAATCCAACTGCCAAGAGTGTACATGCATAGTGGACATGTATAGAACATTTTTTGGTTTCCGATGTCAACTCTCTCTCACAGCTAAAACGAAACTGATCGTCCCTGCTGACGGATAAATTCAGGGTGGAGGAATGGGAGAGGAGTAACTCTGTGACGTCACCTCTTTCGAATGGTGGGGGGAGCCATCTCCATTGAATCTATTGGCAGTGTTTTCAAAAGTATATCCACGATATTATTCTGCTTTGTTCCAATTAATATATAAATAAATTGAGTATAAGCATTTGAATCACATCGACAAAGTTTCATACAAAAGTCCAATGGGGGAGAATCAGTTTTCATTATATTGTCAAGTGTTCCCCGAGAGAATATCCTGCGTTGAAGAGATAACTCAAGAAAATCATCATCCAAAATCAAATGTTTTTCCATAAACACAAGATTTGATCTAATTCTCTCTTTCTCAAGTTTATTCATTTTTCAATCCTTTCACTCTGACTGCTGACTCTAGACTGACCATGATTCGTTAGCCTAACATTCTACCAACAAAAAGAAAGGGAACACTTTCGATTTCGAAACAAGTTTATTGGATAATTACAACAATAATACTAAGCATATACAATTAGCGATACAGTTTATTGTCTTCGATATGTTTCACTAATGCACTTAAAGCGCATTGGAGTCTATTCACATGCGCTACATCAACTTTTGCAGCGAAACATAATTGATCCTCCATTTTAAATTTGCTCAAGGATATCACATATCTTGCATATACTTCATCCCCTTCCAGACAAAGCCGTGATACTCTCGTGATTTCCACCGCAATGTTTGGTGCTCTTGTATTATTGCCATCAACTCCACTATCAACTTCTAATAGGGTAAACATTCCACTCATCATCAGCACAAATATATCCAAATGAGTAAAGTCAAACTGTTCTCACTCCTTGAATTCAATTCATAGACTAATAAAAACTATAGCAAAAATCCTCTCCCGCTAATATGTAACCGGCCCTCTGATTGGTTTAGAAGGAGACACGTGATCCTGTTTCCCGTTATCGGATCAATAAAATTCCCCCACCGATTATGTAATCAATTTCTCATAAATTTAGTTCCCCTTCGATTACGCAATCAATTTCTTGGAAATTTAGTTCTCCTTCGATTACGCAATCAATTTCTTGGAAATCCATTTCCCCTAGGGAGTCTATGCCCATATATGGTGTTCGTACGGAGTAAGACTCAATTTAGATGGCAGCAGTGGTGTCGCGTGGGAGATATTATGCCCTTCCTACTACTGTCATCACTGTAGCTTCCAATAGTCTAATCTTAGTTTGCAGACTTATCTTCCAATTCTTTCAAATTTTTTTTAACTGTGAAAAAACACCCTGAGCCTTGGCTATTCTACTTTGCTATTCCTTTGCTATTCCTTGGCAATTCCTAGCCTTAGTGACTTAGTATTCTTAACATTAATTTTCAAACCAATTCTAGCCCCCTGAACTCGCAAAACCTGTAAAACTTCATTCATTTTCCTCACACTTTCATCTAGGATGCTTAAATCATCAGCATAATCTAAGTCCAGGAGACGTTTTCCTTACCATTTGATTCTAATGTCACTTATTCCTAGACTTAGTGACTTAGTCTTCCTAACATTAATTTTCAAACCAATTCTAGCACCCTGAACTCGCAAAACATCTAAAACTTCATTCATTTTGCTCACACTTTCATCTAGGATGCTTAAATCATCAGCATAATCCAAGTCCAGGAGACTTTTTCCTCCCCATTTGATTCCTTGGTCTCCCATTGCCTTTCTTGTGCTCCTTAAAATAAAGTCCATCAAAATAATCAATATAAAGGGATATAGAACACAACCCTGCTTAACTCCTGATTTAATACAAAACCAGCTGCTAACCTCATTTCCTACGTTAACCGCAGCAGTGTTATTCTCGTACATAGCACTAATCACTTTAATGTATTTGTCTGGTAAACCATACCTTTGCTAAAGCTCTTCTATTAACAGAATCGAATGGTTTCTCAAAATCTATAAAACTAAGGACTAAAGGTATTTGAAAACTCAGGCACTTCTCAATTATTAGCCGAAGACTGAAAATTTGGTCGACACATCTTCTAACTTTTCTAAAACCACACTGTTCTTCTCTTAAAACTTCGTCTACGGCATCTCTCAGTCTAAAAAGTATCATATTACTAAGTAATTTACTACCTACAGAGACCAGACTAATGCCTTGATAATTACCACGCTCACTTTTATTACCTTTCTTATAAAGTGGCTTAATTAAGGTTTTTCTAAAATCGTTAGGTACTTCCCCTTTTAAAAAATCATATTCATAATCTTCAGTAACTTATTTCTAACCTCAGAGCCACCATATTTAAGAAACTCATTTACCCTCCTATCAGCACCTGGAGCCTTATTATTTTTTAATCCTTATAGTAATGTTGCTAATTCCTCCTCAAAAAAAAATCTTCCTTCACATCAAAGGTATCACAAACTTTTTCATTTTCCTCTATATATTGTCCTGCAACTCTATCTCGGTTAAGCAAATTGTCAAAATGTTCGGCTCATCTCTCTTTAGTTTTTTTCTTATCGCTAATTGCAGCCCCATTCCTATCTTTAACTGGGCCAAGTCTGGATTGACTACTCCCTCTCAATTTGTTAATATGCCAGTAGGAAGGGGTCATGAGTTCCGACGAGTACATAATTCGGTTATCAAAAGAATTTAACTCCACTAACGGGTCAATGACCCCATTTTCAAGTCGATTTATTTGTTTTTTCTAAGTGTATTGACTCCGGGACGAAGTTTGCATATGCGCATTGAATTCTAACGGTGCAATGTATTGATCCACTTGAGGGGAGTAGATTCCTGAGAAATTGATTACATAATCGGTGGGGAATTATTGATCCGGTAACGGGAACAAGATCACGTGTCTCATTCTAAGCCAATCAGGAAAGTTACGTAAGGTTTCCTTACGTCACAATTTGCCCTTGAGATTTTGTTCATAAGCATTGAGGTTAAATTATCATACAGTCTCAAGACATTATGGATAGAGCATTGAATATTAATGAGTTGGGAAATTTATCCACAATGATTAATAATGTGAGTTCTGTTTAGTAAATTTTCATAGCTTGTTTCCAAATAAAATCATTTTACATAATCCCCCTGCAGTAAATTCAAATTCAGGGTATACCCCCCCCCCACAATACAAACTCCACTATGTCATGTTTATAGTCGATAGAAAGCGTAAAATACGCACTTTTTTTTACCATGTAACCCCCCCCTCCCCCCTGTTTACGAATTTGATTATTTCATTGGAAATAATTCTGTTTTCGATAAATTCTTGGTTTCTATATTTCTACCTAAGAGTGACAGCCAACTTCTGTCAAAACTTAATATACTGACCCCCTTATGACGCTAAACCGCTAAGATTCAAATAGGGATAATTACTGACACCCGTCAAGTGCATCCTGCTTATTAATTCTCGTGAATTACGATAGCAGCTTAGCCAAAGGTTTCGTTGAAAAAGATACTTTTTTGGTCAAATTAGTGAGAGTAAATCCTTTTAATTGCAAAGAGGGGATGGGTG
>CM051265.1:30669682-30847182 GCA_027921565.1 Artemia sinica | reverse complement strand
CCTTACTGAAATTAAATAAAAAAAAAAAGTTTATTTAACTGAAAGTAAGGAGCGACATTGAAACTTTAAACGAACAGAAATTATTCGGTATATGAAAGGGGCTGTCCCCTCCTCAACGCCTCGCTCTTTATGCTAACGTTTTTAACTGTTTTAAAAAATAAAGTTATGAGACAATTCAAACTTTAGCGTAAAGAGCAAGGTGTTGAGGAGGGGAGAGCCCCTTTCATATACTGAATAATTTCTGTTCGTTTTAAGTTTTAATGTCACTCCTTACTTTCACTTAAAAAACTAGTTTTTTTTAGTTAATTTCTTAACGTTTTTGAATTAATGCAGCTTTGATTTTGGCTCACCGTACATGAATAATTAAAACCAAATTTGTATATTGATTTTCTTTTTTTTTGGCTAAATGGCTTTCTTGAAATTTTGTTCTAATGTAACTTACAAATTATATTATGTAACGAACTTCTATATTCGTATTTTTTTTATTACGTATATTAGGGAGTTCGCCCCCTAGTCAATACCTCGCTCTTTACGCTAAAGTTCGAATTTCGTTCGAATCACAAACCCTTGAATCACAAGGGCCCTTAATTAGAATAGACAGCTCTTTGGAAAGTACTAAAAAAAACTTCAGCGTAAAGAGCGAGGTATTGACTAGGGGACGAACCCCCTCATATGAGTAATAATTTCTGTTCGTTTTAAGTTTTAGTGTTGCTCCTGACTTTCAGTTGAAAAAAACTTGTTTTTTTTATTTAATTTCTGATCGTGTTTAAAATAATGCTGGGAAATCCGGCGCCCCCTTCATAGAAATGTCCCTTCCCCCATGGAAAAATCCTCCCAGGAAAGATCCCCCCGCAACCCCCTAATCCGACCCCTTCACCAGAAAAAATCCCTCCTGAAAACGTCTGTATACTTCCCAATAGCCAATCCGATATGTAAACAATAGGCAAAGCTTATAACTTACAGCCCTTCCCCTGGGAACTGTGGGGGATTAAGTCATCCTCAAAGACATATTTATTAAATTTTCGACTATGCTGAACAAAATGGCTATCCCAAAATTTTGATTGGGTGAATTCGGGACAAAATTGAGAGTGGGAGGGGGCCAAGTTGCACTCCAATTTTTTTGCTCACTTAAAAAGGGCACTAAAACTTTTAATTTCCGTTCGAATGAGCCCTCTCACAATATTCTAGGACTACTGAATCGATACGATCACCCCTGGGGGAAAAATAAAAAATAAACAAGCATCCGTGATCTTTCTTCTGGCAAAAAATACAAAATTCCACATTTTTGAAGATAGGAGCTTGAAACTACTATAGTAGGGTTCTCTGATACGCTGAATATGATGGTGTGATTTTAAAGTTCTGTCGTTAAAGTTCTATGACTCTTAGGGGTTGTTTCCCCCTTTTTTCGAAAATAAGGCAAATTTTCTCCGGCTTGTAACTTTTGATGGATAAGACTAAACTTGATGAATCTATTTGAAATCAGCATAAAAATCTGATTCATTTGAAGTATCTATTGGTATCCAAATCCATTTTTTAGAGTTTCGGTTACTATTGAGCCGAGTCGCTCCTTACTTACAGTTCGTTAGTATGAACTGTTTGAAATTGAGCAGATTGCTTGAATTGAAAGCTTTCTTTACCTGACTGATTTTTCCATTTTATAAGCAGCGCTGTAGCGGTGCCTAAGTAAAAAGCCATGTACATTCCATATACCATTTAATTGTTTGCGTCTTTCCTCAGCCACTTCGTGAAGAAAGAGGAGTCGCAGAAACTTTGGAGGGGGTCATCAAAAGCGACTGAAGGACAGCAAGTCTTCCTACCGTATCCCTTTTCGTTACCCATCCCCTTAACCCCAAGACTCCTGATCAAAATTTTAAGATATTCTTTTTGTCCAAAACAGTTTAAATGTCCGAGAAATATGCCTCCAGGGATGACTTGGTTTCTATAGTTCCGGGGTAAGGCTCGTGAATTAAGCAAATTGCCAATCGCACACAGGTATATTTTGTAGTGTAAAAGGACGGAGGTATGTTTAATCTTGGGGGCCCAGTGGCTCGACATTTTCAGGGATTGTCCCCTGGATTGGAAGGACCCAAGACTATGTTAAGAGAGAGGAGGTGGACTGTGAGGTCCAAAAAGCGCCTATTCTTTTTATTATTTTGAAACTTAGAGGTGTAAGTTCATGGCCCAAGAAACATCTAATGTCAAAAAAAAACTATTTGCTCATAAAAGAACTAAAACACAATTTTCATGATCAGCTCCGGACATTTTAGATTTTTTGTCAAAGGGAAGGACTAAATATTTTTCCATTCTGTCAACCTAAACGTGTTTGCACTATAAGCAGCGATTGAATTCAAAGCGAATCCGCAATGTTTTGGGAATGGCTTTGGAGATTAAGTCGAAACTTTAAGGTAATCTTTTTAAGGGGTGAGGGCAGTGGACCTTAGAATTTAGGTTGAAGGAGGGAGCAGAGAAGAGCTAAATGCTCGTATATTTATTTTCAAATCTGCCTCAGAATTCTAGCATTTTAAGCCCCTGTGCAACTAGCTGTATGCACCATAACAAAATAGGGCATCTATAACATCTCAAGAACGCCTTAGGACTTATATTAGGACATTTGTAATATATTTGAAATAGTTTGGCGTGTCAGGTTGAAACTTTTAGGAAAAACTAGACCTCCAATTTTAACTTGAGATTGAACAAAAAATTCTTTCTCCAATCTACCTAAAGAATTTTGCAATATAGACCCTTATAAAACCTGTTATGTATTCACGATTAAGTAGCAAGGTAAATAAAAACGCTTTGTCTTCCCACGTAGCCAAAATGGCGTATCTGCAATACCTTTGGAATGGCTTTTGGCTATGACGAAGAAAGCTTCAAGGAGTTTTAAAGGAAGGTGAAGTGGACCTCAAATCATGAGCTTGGAAGGGGTAGAGGGAAAGGGTCTAAATAATTTGGTCTTAAACCCTTTTCCGAATTTTTCCTTCGGTAGAGGGGTGGCAGGAAGGCAAGAGGAACCATATATCTAGTTTATCAAAATGAAACATGTTTAACATCTTGGGGATGACTTGTGAAGATTAAGTTGGTTCTCGTAAAGTATTGGGCGGAGGCAAGGAGACTGTTTATTTTGCATTAAGAAGGAGTGGTCATAGGACCACTAGACGTATGAATCCCATCCACATAGAAAGTTGGGGACGTTAAGCTCCGGTGGAACTTTGAATCTATTCACGGTGAAGGTCCGAGGTAAATCGAAAGACAGCATATTCATCAAAGCAATCCAGATTGAGTATCTTTAATATCTCAGGAACACCTAGGAGATCGATTTAAAACTTAAATAAAAGTTCAGATAGGGATAAAAATCCTTTTAATAAACAATGATAAAAATTCACAAAAATACCAGATATTTCGGTCACTGCATATGTGACCGAAATATCTTGTAATTTTTGTGATTTTCTATCACTGTTTACTAAAAGGATTTTATCCCTATTTGAACTTTTATTTATCGTCATGGAAAGGCAGTGTGCCTCCGAAATTATCTACGTCAGATTTAAAACTTTCAGAAAGTATTTGGTAGGGGGGCAAGAGGACTTCGAATAGTACGGTTAGGGCAAGGGATTAGAATATCAAAACATTTTTGTCTGCTAAATATTAATTCATTCAAAAAGTAATGAACAATTCTTATTTTTTAAAATTGTCCTGAGGACAAAATTATTTCAATAATTTAAAGAACATGAAAATTGGAATTCTATGACGTTAAAAAATGACTATCGTATCAACGATTTGACTGACGAATTAGTCGACGAATGACGAACGACGAGTGACGAATGACAAATTGGTGACGAATTGACGAATTAGGAGTTTCAGAAACTCATATCCAAGGGGTAGGAAGCATGAAATTAGGTGATATAGAAGTTGTTTACTCAGGCAGGATGGGAGGGGTACATAGACAGGGAGTAGGGCTCATGATGAATGAGAAAGCTGCCAAGTCTTGTTTAGGCTGGGAAAGAATTAATAATAGAGTGCTAATCGCTCATTTTATGACTAAAAAGATCAGGGTATCAGTTATAGTAGTATATGCCCCTGTAGAACCGACTTACAGAGATGCTAGTGACTTAGATGAATTTTAATTACAGTTACAGGACAAATAGACAGGGTCCCTGGTAGAAATCTGGTGTTTTACTAGGAGATTTTAACACCCAGGTCGGTAGAAATAGGGATAGATGGTAACCAAGCAGCCAAGTCTAGGTAAATTTTGTGTTGGAAAAGAAAACAGTAATGGCCACAGACTTTTGCAATTTTGTAGGTATAACAATTTAGTTATAACGAATACGGCGTCTGATCATAAAATGGCCCATAAGTTAACATGGTATTCATGTGATGGTAGACAGTAGACCCTATTGATTCGGTTATAGTAAATCGAAAAATGGCAGGATCAATACAGGATACTAGGGTATATAGGAATGCTGTTATTGATGTTAAAAGTAAAGATCACCATCTAGTTGTGTCTAGGGTTAATTTAAACTGAAATTTTGGACGGGTAACTACCTCCCAGGAAGTTGTGATGTTGGTAGACTCCAGGATGAGAATTTGAGAGAAACTTTCCAGAAACAGTTGAATGCTAAACTTCAGAGTTTAAAAATTGACAATGTGGAAGATGGTTGGAATAATTTTAAAGAAACAATTTGTGAAGTTGTTGACGGTGTCTTAGGGAACAAAGTTAGGACTGCAGCTAGGAATATTAGTGAAAAAGTTTTATCTTTAATGGAGAGGAGAAGGGACTTGTAGCCTACAAGAATTATAGGAGTGATAGATCATATGAAAACAAAAGGAATATAAAAAAAGTGGAGAGAGCATTAAAATATGAACCAAGGAGGTGTGAATTGGAGGCCTTGGATAAAATTGACGAGGATCTGGAAGATGCAGCTAGACGGCATAATAGTAAAATATTGCACTGTTATAATATTGTATTGTAATATTGTAATGTTAATAACATGAGAGGGAGTAGTCAATTTGGACTTGTCCCAGTTAAAGATAGGAACAGAGCCACAATTAGTGATAAGGAAAGAGTTAAAGTGAGATAGGCAGAATATTCTGAGAATGCGCTAAACCGAGATAGAGTTTCAGGAAAAGATATAGAGGAAAATGAAAAAGTTGGTGATACCTTAGATGTGAAGGAAGATTTGTTTTGTGAGGAAGAATTAGCGACAATGCTAAAAGGTTTAAAAAAGAATAAGGCTCCAGGTGCTGATAGTAAGGTAAATGGGTTTGTTAAATATGGCGGCTCTGAGGTTGGAAATTAGTTACTGAAGATTACGAAAATGATTTTTGAAAAAGGGGAAGTACCTAAAGATTTTAGGAAAACCTTAATTAATCCACTGTATAAGAAAGGTGATAAGAATGAGTGTGGTAATTATCGAGGTATTTTTCTGGTCTCTGTAGGTAGCAAATTACTTAGTGATATCATACTTTTAGATTGAGAGATGCTGTAGACACAGTCGTAAGAGAAGAACAGTACGGTTTTAGAAAAGGTAGAGGATGTGTCGACCAAATTTTCACTCTTAGGTTAATAATTGAGAAGTGCCTGAGTTGTCAAATATCTTTTTTCCTCAATTTTATAGACTATGAGCAAGCGTTCGATTCTGTTGGTCGAAGAGCTTTAGCAAAGGTATGGTATACTAGACAAATACATTAAAGTGATTAGTGCTATGTACGAGAATAAAACTGTTGCGGTTAAGGTAGGAACTGAGGTTAGCAGCTTGTTATGTATTAAATCAGGAGTTAAGCAGGGTTGTGTTCATTGTGTCATTGTGTCATGAGTCATTGTGATGGACTTTGGCTTAAGGAGCACAGGAAAGGCAATGGGAGACCACGGAATCAAATGGGGAGGAAAAACTCTCTTGGACTTAGATTATACTGATGATTTAAGCATCTTAGATCTAGATGAAAGTGTGAGCAAAATCAATGAACTTTTAAAGGTTTTGCCAACCGTCTAGGACTAAATGGAAAGCAGGTCGTCCTCCCCTGGGGTGGGAGGATGTCATAAAGAAAGATTTAAAGGCAATAGGAACTTTTTTGGGGTGTGTAAAGAGGGAGGCTTTGAATAGATTGGGATGAAGGAGGAGCATGTGTACCTGTCTTGGCCTCAGGCGGCTTGGTGCTGCGGTGAGTTGTCAGTATTAGTAGTAGCAGTAGTAGTAATAAACAATTTTTATTTGTAAGCTTGAACCCATGTAAGTAAGCTGCTGGGCCAAGGGAACCCCTTAGCCAAGAATTAATTTAAAAAATCTTTTCCCAAAAATAGCCAAAAATTTCATTGTTCTAATTAGCTAGGACTCCTAATACTTTGTTCTGCCCAATTGCTTGAATTTTAAATTTTGGTTATTCCAGATTGAAAGTATTAAAGATTCGGATGCATAGAAACAGGACACTCGCCTCTCAATCCTAATTAAATATTAAAAACAAGTGTTTTGAAATAAAAGCAAGAAATGACATTGGGCTTTAAGACGAACAGAACTTATTCCATATATGAGGGGCTGTCCCTCCTCAATTCAAAGCAGTCTGTGCTAAAGCTTCATAAAGCTATGGTTAAAGCATTTATGAGTGCCGTAAATTTGCAAGCGATTCCCAATAAAATTTTTTTAACTAAGCAAATGCAAATCAGTAAGCTGTTCTATCCTTGAGATGTTGCGGAAAAAACTTTGAAATCCATTCTAATCGTCCTCGTTCCAAAGCATCCAAGGAGGCAAACTATAAAACTTTAGCGTAAAATAGCTCTTTTTTCGGTTTAGGTAACCTCCTCTCAATAGGAAGAGACATTGGCCCATAGGGCTATAGTAATGGATGTCAAACCCTTCTGAACTATTGGCTCTTCTGCTTTTACCAGCCATGTCTAACAAGCTAATAACAGTATAGCTCGGACAATTGAAACACGAAATTTGACCTTTCTCTAGGTTAAGATCATTTGCCTGTTCTATAGAATTTTTTTCAGGGAATTAAATACTCCCCAAGGCTTTACTAAGCGGGGTGAAGTTTAAGGCTTTATTGGCTTTAATAGAACAAAGGTGCCTGGATTTCTTGAAGTTTTCTTTCGGCTCAGCACCAAGGTTAACCTGGCTAGGATCAGATTGGCTGAGAGCCAATACTTTAGTTTGGGTAACATTGATTGCAAATCTAAAGCTATTAGAGGCCTTTGAGATGTCTTCGATCATTCACCGTATATCATTGAAGATTGATTCCAGTAAAGCAATGTTGTCTCCAAAATCCAAATCCGTCAGAGATTATTGTTGGAAGCTCTCTGTTTTCCCTAAAAGGGTTAAGCTGTGGTCCTTGAGTGCTTTATTCATAATCGAGTTTATTACGTGGTTGAATAGTATGGGGAAAAGGCAACATCGTCGCCCTGCTTTAAACTCCACTTGAAATTTAGAAATGACATTGCCTGCTACCCGGACACAAGTTTCAGTGTATTTGTACACGATTTACAGTATGTTGATGAGCTTTGCTATCCACCTTCTTCGGCCTCGTTTTTCCAGAGCTTCTCTTTAATGAGAGAATCAAAGACAGCTATAAACTCGGCAAAGGCGATTCCCTTTCAGGACGGATGGTTCTGCCCGACACCATGTATAATTCTAATTTTATTTTCCGTCAGCCTCCGTCGCGACTGTGTGAATTTTGATCCCCCAGGGAAGCTAAGGAGTAAGTGATCTGCTCGTATTTTTGTCAAAAGTTTATTTTCCAATCCAGTGTTTGTTTAGCTGTCTCAAATCTCACACCCTCTACTTCGAAGCTTCCATCTCTGAATACCGTTGACATAACTCTTCTGCACGACATAGGTAAGTGATTTATCTGTGTGGTTACTATACTAATACATTGCAAATTGGCTAAGGAATCGCCTGATATGTTCGTTTCCGTTCCTGATCCAAAGAGCTGGTGGTTTTGCTTGTTCAAAAGTTTGGTTCCATGTGGCACCATCCGGCAGTAAACAGAAAAATCGAGCAAATTTTTGTTTGCATCTATAAAGCTATGCCTTTTACTAATCTTTGCGCTAAGTCGCATCTAGGGCACCATCTATAAAGAAAACGGTAGCTTCTACTGGCAAATGAGACGCAGATAACACCCATTGGCGTGTCTAGGGGGATGGGGGGACTCCCCCTGAAAGTCCTTAGAAAGAACTTTTGTCGGGTGAAGCCCGGCAAAAGTCACTATCTTTCTGCGCAAAGTGAAGCTTTTGGATGGGTTTTCTTCGGGCGAAGCCCAACGAAACTTACTACTTCATGTGTACAAAGTCGACAGAAGACCATTGGCCCCTAAAACGACTTGTAGAGTGGAACTCTGTAAAATTTGGTATTTTTTCCGTCCAATACTATGTCACAAGAGACTTCCGTCGGGTAAAGACGACGGATGCAGATACTTCTGACCCAGCATCCTCATCAATTCCAGTAATTCCTATTGCAGGGTTTTCAAGGCCTTTGACTGGACAGCCAAGTATTAGGAATTCCCCAAATGGCGGAAATCCCTGTTTATTCCTCCGCCTGACATCGAGTGGAAGGGAAACTGCGCGCTTGACCCTGCCTGGCATGGTGAGTCTCCGCTCTTCTTCTTGGGTCTTCTTTTTGACAATGATCTGATATCTCATACCTGTCAGCAAAGTAATATGTACCTGTTGGTGAAAGAAGGCAGAACGCCAAACTTAAATGAAGAGCACTTTCAAGTTTTCATTGGTATACTAATTATGACAGGAATAATGAAAGCTCCATCAAATAGATTCTACTGGTCAAACTCTCTGAGATACCAGCCAATTGCGACGGCCATGAGTAGAGACTGTATTGAGGAAATCAAGAGGTTCCTGCACTTCAACAACACTAAGAAGCCTTCATTAAACCACCCACCTCACGACAAACTCTATAAGATTCGACCTGTTGTCGAGATGGTCAGAAAGAACTGTCTAAGAATCCCCCAGGAAGAACATCAGTGTGTAGATAAACAAATAAATCCCACAAAAGCTAGAATTTCACTAAAACAATACAACCCAAAAAAACCAGATAAGTGGGGCTATAAAGTAGTTTCGCGAGCTGGAGAACGCGATTTCATTTATGATTTTGAGGTATATACTGGAAAGGGAACTGTCAGAACCTCTGAACTTGGAGTATCTTCTGGTTTCGTGGCAAGGCTCTCGGAGCATATCCCCAAAAAACAGAACTAAAAGCTATATTATGATAACTGGTTCTCGTCCTTGGCCCTCGCTCAGCTCATGAAAGATAAAGGTATAGACACACTTGCAACTGTGCGCATAAACAGGCTGAAAGGACTTGCTTTGGAAGAAGACATGTCACTAAAGCTCTGCAGTTGAGGGTCGTATGACTGGAGGGTAAAAACTGAGTCCAACTATATAGCAATAAAATGGTTTGACAACAAGCCAGTCCATATTCTGTCATCCTATGCTGGGATTGATCCTATTGACACATGCAAGTGGTGGCAGGCATCTTCTAAGACACGAGCTGATGTTTCCAGACCCTTCGCAATCAAAGAATACAACAGATTCATGGGTGGAATTTATGCGACATGCTTCTGGAGTTATATAGGATTGACTTCAAGTGGAAGAAATGGTATGTGCGAATCTTCTTCTACCTTGTTGATATTAGCGTCGTGAATGGGTGGTTACTATACCAGCGAGCGTGCAAGGAGGCGGGAACGAAAAAAGTGCTCACTTTGCTCGAGTTCAAGTCTGACTTTGCTATTGGGCTGACCGCCAGGGCTCAAACCCCGAAGCGTGGTAGGCGAACTTCTACCGAGTCAACATTTCCCGCCCGGAAGAACCGAAGGCTAAACTTGCTACCTGCCGTCTCTGTCAGATGTGATGATCAGAGCCACTATCCTACATGGCAAGCGCAGAAGATTTGTTGTTGACAGCGCGTCTATGCTCATACTAAGGTGAAATGCACAAAGTGTGAAATAGGACTACGTTTCACTCCTCAAAGAAATTGCTTCATAGATTGGCATAAAAATAATGAGTGCAACTGCCGAATGGTTCGAAATGGCCCCAAAGTGCTATTTAATTTCCGATGTGAAATAAATTTTTTTATCTTGGTTTTTTGTCTTATTTTCGTCATAAATATTAGTCCTCAAATATTGTCTGAATTTTATTGAGCGTATTTCATAATTCAGGCATGAAAGGGTTAAAAGAGGCGGGTAAAATTTACTGTACTGCTGGTGGACGAAGCGAATTGCCAATATCTCTTCCACGCATTTTCTGCCTGGTCGGAAGCCTGCTTGCTGGGTTTTGCAGGATACGGCTCCTTAGAAGCCCTTTTAATGTGAAGAAGACCGTATAGGGTCTGACAGGAATCAAGAGTCTCAAAAAATTGTCTCACTAGTTGTCCGTGAGTCCTCTTCCTTGTCAGATGACTTCTCTAGACGTGTCTTCCAGTGTGTCGACCAATAATTTTTCTGTTTCTTAGAACTTTTTCTGTTGCACAACTTGGTAAGCTCAGTAGTGGTAGAAGCAGTAGAAGTAGTAGTTGGGCAAGGAAATGTCATGGAAAGAGCAGCAGCCTTAAGAGAAGTAAAGATACTTTGATTAGCGGCGTTCTATCTACAAAGCTTTCAATCGCGTTGTGGATCATTGATGATTTCCGTTATTCTTCGTTTTCATCAGTTCAACAATGAAACTTATCCATAATTGGAATTAGCTTCATTGTCATGATAAACTCTTATTGATCAGAATTTAGTCGGTCACAGCGTCACCTAAAAGATTTTGAATGCAGTGAGTTGGAGCATGTCTACAGTTATGCCACATGGATGGCTGGGGTTCAAAGGGTGTAGAAAAGACGATTGAAATATCTCTGGTTGTTTTTTCTGATTAAATGGGACGCTGTTGCAACCGAAGCAGCTATTCTTAAACTCTCCGTCATTATCCATACGACATATTAAGGCCAGTTCCATTGCAACTGAACCATCATGTAACTGAACCCCAAGCAACTGAGCCACTGTAACTGAACCACCGTGCCACTGAACCACCACCAACTGAACCTCCGTCCAACTGAACCCCCATGTAACTGAACCCTTGTGTAATTGAAGCCTCATGCACCTGAGCCACATTTGACTGAGCCCTCGTGCAACTCAACCCCCGTGCAACTCAACCCCATTTACCTAAGCCCCGCGTAACTTAACCCCCGTGCATTTGAACCCCCGTGCAACTGAACCACCATGCAACTGAACCACCCTGCAACTGAACCATCATGTAACTGAACCCTCGTATAACTGACCTCTCGTGCAACTCAACCACCGTACTCACATTGGGTACAACACAAATTCCAATCTTTACACGTTAAACCTTGTTGGAATTGTTTGCTTTTTAAAGTCAAGATATAGATGACTGTTAAGATGATTAATAAAAAAGCTATGTTTTGTTGTCACAAAAACAAAGAAAATCGGACGTCACAAACTCAAAGCCAGACTTGTTTCTCCTATTTTTATATCTGATAATGGGGGTTCCTTTTGCCCTGTCACTGTCTATTGGTCTAGACGTTTACCCCCCCCCCCCCCCACCCTCTACCATTGAAAAAGCCTCCTCTGAAAAATATCCCTCGCAGAAAATATGGTTTTCCAAATTTGAATATTTTATTTGAATTCTTTTATTTTTTGGTTTTGTTGAGAAGTTCTAAGGAAATTGGAAAAGATATATTAATGTGTGAGTCTTGCCCCCCTCCCCTCCGTACAAAAATGTTTTACTCACTCCCGCGCTAAAAATGTCCGTGTGTTTCCCAATAACTAAGACTATCTGTAAGTAATGGCCAAACAACAAAACTAAAAAGGTACTTAAACTTCTGCAGTGGAGTTCTCTGATTGTTTTGTAGCTAGGGAGAGAGGAAAATACCTTAAGGGTGCATTTTAATGCCAAAACATCTCAGCTCTCAGTGAGCCTTCGGATAAATACAGAATTAGCTCTAAGGCAGGGGCGAGAGGAGGATGGAGGAAAAAAGTGTTTTATAATCTCCAGGCAGTTCTAGTCTTAAGTCGAAAGTGATTGGATACCAACCAACCACAGGAAGTATTCTGAGGGGTGATATTTTTCACGAAGAGGTATTTTCCAGGGACATGGGGGCATTTTACCCGAGGTGGTATTTCCTAGAGGCATTTTCCACAGGAGGTGTTTTTTTCCGGGGGGGGGGGGCTGGTTGTCCTCCAGTCCCTTTTGATTTTTAAAAAGGGCACCAAAACTTTCAATTTCCAATTGAATAATCAAACATGATTAATAAACTTGAGTAACAAAACCCCCCGCGGCCCTCAGGGCAAGGGCTGTTGGTTATTGCAAGTTACCCATTGTTAAAATTTAAGATTGTTATAGAGGGGATTGTCGTACAAACTTTGGAAAAGGCTCATTTGATTGGAAATTGTTATTTCAAGTTCAATTTTGAAGAATCAAAGGTGATCAGAGGACAATCAGCACCTCCCTCTTAGGCGCTATTTTCCCCCCATATACATCCAATGAAAAAACCATCATTTTTTCAAAATAGTCTAAAGGTTAAATAACCATGTCTCTGGGGTTAACAATCCCGCCAGCAGCTCCTGGAGTAAGGGCTGTAAGTTAAGCTAGCTACTCAATTTTAACACATAAGGTTTTTACGGAAAAGATTTTTTATGAACTTTGGGGGGGGGGTGTTCATTCGATTGGAAATCAAAAGTTCCAGTTCACTTTTTAAGAGTTAAAAGAGATCGAAGGGCTTCCACCCCTAACCTCTTTTTTCCCCAAATATGTCCGATCAATAATTTTGAGATAACTATTTTATTTAAAACAGTTTGAAAGTTAAATAGGTATGCCTACAGGGCTCACAAACCCTAGCCCCTGGTGCAAGGGCTGTATTTTTTGTGAGTTGCCTATTATTAACATGCAATGTGTTTTTCATCTAGGAAAGAGGGCATGTTTGATCCTACAAATAAAACAGAGCATGGACCATCAAGGTCAAACTTTAGGGAAATTTCAACTAAATCTAGAGGTACATTGTGCATCCAGTTTTACAAGACGATGTATCTGCAATGTGCCGAGGACAGATAAGTGTATAAACCTGAGTGTATGAAGCTCAAACTTTCAGGGCGTGTTGAAGAAATGTCGAAAAAAAGGGCTGGAGTTCAACCAGTCCCCCTGCCATATCCTTTTCAGCTTTAATCTCCTCAAATACACCTGATGAAAATGCGTTATCTAGATTCACAAAGATCAAATTTTTTCAACACGTTTGTTTATTACTTAGCGTCGAGAAAGGTCTGATTCATCTGAATAAAAGAGAAATAAATCAGCTTTAATGGTTTATGACATCGGATCTTCTTTTTTTTTATTTTTTGCAAAAATAAAAAAAACTTTTTTCATGAATGATCTTGACAGGCGTTTATATCATGACTTTAAGAAACAAACGATTCCAAAAAGGCTGAACACATAAAAATTCTAACTTGTGTTTTACCCTATGATATTGCCTCATATTTTTAGAATACTCAATCAATGAATCAATCAATCATTTTATTAATAGCTGAACTCAAAAGCTGAGTTAAGCGGTTCAGTTGCACAATGGTTCAGTTATACGAGGGTTCAGTCGCAAGGTGGTTCAGTGGTACGGTGGTTAAGTTGTACTGTGATTCGGTTGCATGGTGGCTCAGTTACGAGGTGGTTCAGCTGGACAGTAGTTCAATTGCACGGTGGCTTAGCTACATGGGGGTTCAGTGAAATAGGGCTGAGTTGCACGGGGGTTTTGTTGCACGACGGTCTAGTCAAATGGGGTTCAGTTGCCCGATGGTTCAGTTACACGAGAGTTCAGTTGCAAGGGAGTTCGGTTATACAGGGGTTTAGTTGCACGGTGCTTCAGCTAGACGGTGGTTAGTGAATTTTTCATAGTTGATTTGAGTGGATTTTGTAAGGATAATGGGTGATATTTCTCACTTGCGTTTTCTAGAGAGTAATCCTTTTAGAGTGGGAGATGTTCTTTATGATGATTTACTTCCAGAAAGTATAAATGCTGATTTTTCCCCGCAAAGAGATAGTTGTTATGTGGATGTGATTTCTTCAGGATTAGAGGTGAATGCAAGATCGTTTTGCCTCTGTCATTGGAATTGCCATGTAACTTCAGCGTATTATGAAATTCTCCAGTTAATTGATAATGTGAATAGTAAATTTGATGTAATTGGCCTTTGTGAAACTTTTTTAACTTCTGAGCATGTTCTGTCGTTATATAATTTTCCAGGATACAGGCTTATTGTAAGGAATAGAGAGAGAATGGGACGTGGAGGTTTGGCATTTTTGGTTAAGGATCATTTTGTTGCTAAAATAAGGGAAGACCTATCAGTTTGGATAGAAGGTAAGGTGGAATCTCTTACTCTTGAGCTGGAAGTTGGTAAAAAAAAATATATTGATTACTGAGGTTTATAAGCCGCCGAGTACAGTTTGGGAGGAGTTTGAAAATGGTTTTAGTAGTTTAATGGATGCAGTAGAATTGAGTAATCTGGAGTGCATTTGCATGGGGGATTTTAATTTTGATCTTTTAAGTTTATACAATGATAATTTGGATTTTTTAAACCTTTTCTCCAGTTATGATTTTTATCCATTAGTTGGGATTCCGACTCGTGTTACAGGACAGTCAGCTACACTTATTGACAATATTTTCGTGCGATCCCGGGTATTACATAGCTGTTATGCTGACGTTATAGTAAATGAGGTTTCCGATCACTTTCCTATAGTAGCAGTGACTTCATATCAATATGCGATAAAGCAGAACAGGACAAAGGTTAAAAGAAGGCAACTAAAAAAAGAGAACCTACAGAAGTTTAGAGAGGAACTAAGTATCGTGTCATGGAAACCAGTTTATGAAGAATCTGAAAGTGCTTCTGCGGCATTCAATAAGTTCATGGACATATTGCAGCCAATATTTGAGAGAACTTGCCCAGTAAAGAGCATAAAGGTGAGGAAAAAGGAACCCCGGAAACCTTGGGTAACTATGGAGCTACTTGACTTAATTAGAAGGAGAAATACATTGTATTTGAGTTACTTAAATAGTAACCATAGTCAATATCTAACTGAATTTAAACAAATCCGTAATAAAGTAAATCGGCTAAGGCGGTCATGCATCCGCGAATTTTATGGAGAGAAATTTAAGAAAAACAAAGGCAATACGAAAACGACTTGGAATATTATAAACGAAATCGTAAATAAGAAGAAAGAGACCGAGATTCCTACTAGTCTGATCTTTGATGGTAAATTTGTTGATGGAAATGAAGAGGTGGCTAATTTCTTTGGTGAATATTTTTCTAAGATTGGTGAATCAATAAGTGAGAATCCATACGATGAAAATAATGAAATTAATGAGACGTTTAGTGATGAAAGGGGAGTTGGATTGGAAATGTCTGCAGATGAAACGAACGTTGGAGAATTAAAACAGATAATAGGATTAGTAAAATCAAGTTCTCCAGGGAATGATGGAATTAATCTGAAAGCGTTCAAGCATGTTATGGTATATTTGTTGCCTTGTATTGTTTATTTGATTAACTTTTCTTTGAAGAAAGGTGAATTTCCTACTCATCTGAAAGAGGCTAAAGTTATTCCGCTTCACAAAGGGGGTTCAAAAACTGATCCGTCTAATTGGAGGCCGATTTCAATATTGCCCCTATTTGCTAAGCTGTATGAAAAAGTGATGCATCGACGACTTTATAACCATCTGACTACTTACGGTTTTCTTAGTGATACCCAGTTTGGATTCAGGAAAAACCACTCTGCAATACATGCAGTCCAGCACCTAACAGATTTCATCAATGTTGCTCTCGAAAAAAGAGTACTGGTACTTTCAGTATTTATAGACTTTAGAAAGGCTTTTGACACGGTGGTTCATAAAATTTTGTTGAATAGGCTAAGCCGTTTAGGGATCCAAGGGGTTATTCTGAAATGGTTTGAATCTTATCTTAACCAGCGTATTATTCGAGTCTCTATTAAAAATTCTATTTCAAAAACTTTTATCGTTAATTCTGGTGTGCCTCAGGGTTCAGTGCTTGGCCCACTTCTTTATCTAATTTAGGTTGATACCATGCGTTTTTATATATCAGATGCACTTATAACGTCTTTTGCTGATGACACGGTGTTTACGATTACAGCTACTTGTCTGAACCAGTTAATTGAGAAGACAAATAAGGCCCTCGCTGAATTGATAAGTTTTACAAATTCTAGTTATTTGGTAGTGAAAAATTTCAAAAACAAATTTCGTGACATTTTGTAGAAATGGAGTTTCATGTGTTTTAGATAATAAAATTGTTTTTAACGGTGATTTTTTAAAGCATGTAAATAGTGTTGAATATTTGGGCTTTAGTCTTGATTTTAATTTAAGTTGGAAATCACATTGTGATCTTGTGGCAGTTAAGATTTCAAGAGGGTTGGGTGTGATAAGAAGACTGAAAAATCAACTACCGTCAAATGTTTTACTTTTACTTTATCATTCTATTGTTAGCCCTTATTTATCATATGGTTGCATGCTATGGACTAGTAGTTTTATTTCAAGTTATAGAAAGGTCCAAATTTTACAGAATAGAATGGTTCGTATTTTAGGTAATTACATTCAATTTGAAAATAGCACGTTGAATTGATTTACAAGTTTGAAAATTTTAAATATTTATCAGTTACGGGATTACCAGTTAGCAATTTTTATTTATCAATGTTTGAATAAGTGTTCACCGGAGGTATTTTGGGAAATTTTTAAAGCTAACTCATCTTATCACTGTTATGAGACTAGAAATGCGAATGACCTTGCATCGGAGCTCCGGAATACTCAACGTGCTGCATTTCTGCCTCGTTTTGCGGGACCAGGGGTGTGGAATTCCCTCCCGGATGCTATTAGACAAGTTGATAATGTAAGCCAGCTCAAGAGTAGATTGAAGCGTTACCTTTTGGGTTATAATCTGAATGATTAGATTTTTGAATTTGATTAATGTTTGGTATGAAAATTGTTTGGACAGATAATGGTCGCATTTTCGCGAATTTACCCAGCCAAAGCGCACGGAGTCGGCTCTATAGCCTAGCTGATACTTATTGATTTTGTCATAGTTGATTTAGTTAGATGTGTCTCTTTTTTTTTCTTTTTTTTTTTTCTTTTTTTTTCTTTTTTTTGAGTGTATGTTTTAAGGATGATATGTGATATTTCTCACTTGCGATTTCTAGAGTGTAATCCTTTTAGAGTAGGAGATGTTCTTTATGTTGATTCAGTTCAAGTGCTGATTTTTCCCCGTAAAGAGATAGTTTTTATGTGGATGTAGAGCTTTATAATAACGGATTTGCAGCCATCGTAAACAAACCTTCGGGTTTTTGTAGATGGCCGCTGTAAATTTGTTTGTATTTTTTTATGTTAAATAAATTAATTTGAATTTGAATTTTGAATTTGTGGTTCAGTTACACGCACACCAATAAGGCCAAGGACGATGATTTATAAAAGAAAATAATTTAAAGGCAAATCGCTCTTTACGGAGTATGTGTTTGTGCGTAATAGACTATCACGCGAAAAGACACGTTTTCTAATCTATTTAAATACAAAAAATTCCGATAAAAAGGTTTTTGAAAGCGAATAAATACATTAAAACCTAAAATGGGTGAAAGTAGAGTCATATAATATCAAACTTAAAACAAACAGAAGTTGCGCTAAATGAATAAATGAATTACAAAACTAACAGAAATGCAATTTTATTTTGATTTCCTTTTGTTCCTGATACTAGATTTAGGTATCCAATATTTAACAAGGGCAACATTTAACATTTTCTCAATACCCCACTCTTTGCTCTGGGATTCAAAGTTCTTATAAAAATTCAAATGCAAAGAGTAAGTGAATAAAAAAAAAGTATTTGTGTATCTTTTTTTCCATTTTTGTAGGTATCATTCCAAATTTAATGGGTGGTGAGACTCTTACCATCCCCACAAGATTGTTTAAAGCTTCCACCACCCCAAAAAAGGAATTTCAGTTCATAATGTTTTTAATTACTGCATAAAAATCATTTCTAAAGGCCCTAGGGTAAAAAATAGTAAAAATTAGTATTGCGCTTTAGCACCTGTTTAAACATTCTATGATTATTGAGTCGATGACATCATACGATTTTAAATAGATAGATAGATAGATAGATAGATAGGTTTATTTTCCATATATCAGTAAAATAATTACATAACAATCTACAAATCCCCACAAAGGCTCCATGGCCTGTAGGAGGGAGATTATGAAAAGATCAAATAAACATTAAACATTTAAACTTTTAAGATTTAAACAATATAGACATAACATTAATATTTAAACATATAAACATAAGCATTTGAACTTGCTTCATAAAACGAAAAAAACAAAAAAAAAAAACAAGGAGAGTTCACTAAATAAGCTTTATCAAACTACAGTGAATCACAGCATCTATAAAAAAAAAAAACAAAACAAAAAAACAATTAAATGAAAAAAAAAACTATTGGCAGCAGGCAAAAGTAAAGAAAATTAATCACATGAAACCAAATATTTTTTTACTAGTCTTTTGAAGGTGCCAAACGAGTGGCAATCTCGAGCCGAATCGGGAAGGGTGTTCCAAGTCAAATGACACGCAACAAGAGGATTAAAATCAGATCTTATTGTTGGTGTATGGGGAATTTGGATATTTAGAGAACTACGGAGTTGATAATTTGACCGATCAGATACAAAAGAAGACGTGAACCTAAGGGACCTAGGAATATCACCATGGAGCTGAAGAAAAGCGAAAGACGTACAGGAAAGAATATAAAGTTTTTTAATATCAAGTAACGGTTTAGTTGCCGAACGATTACATCCTGGATAAGATTTATAGCTTTCTCATAAATATTCGAAAGCGGTTTGAGAAAAGAAGGGAATGTAGACATCCATATGACTAAATAATTTCTAAGACCACACTGGTCTTAGTATAATCCTCGTTTTTCTCTTTTTTTACTATTGTTTCGTTTTATCCATATGACTGAACAATAGGAAACATAAGAATGAATTCAGCTATGAAAAAGAATTCTTAGAATTGGCCCTGGAAAGATATGCTTTAGTTTTCTTAGAATACCGAGGTTTCTGCATACCTTCATTTTAATCAAATCAATATGGTGTTTGAAAGATAAATTTTCATCTAGGAGGATACTATTTAATTCTTTTTTATTAAATAAATAAATAAAAAAGAATTAGAGCTTCTGACTGCAGTATTTCTCTTGGGGAAGTTAAAAACGTTGTATCTTTTTACATAGGTGCCTCATACCTGGTTTTCACACTTAGACATTCAACTCGGTAATTTTAATCGACTTTGTTTCTATTTATGGGAAAATTTACCCCTCTTTTGAAAATTATACATAATTTGCTTGTGCTAATCATTTCAAATGGGTAAATTCAAAACATGGGTAATTTGTATCAATTTTCTAACGTATAGCGTATATTATTATTAAAATTCTACTTTTATATATTTTTTGGTTTCTTATGCACAGAGCCTACTTTTTACTTAGATTTTCATGAGTTATTCGAACTATTTGTTCATAGTAATTTATTATTTTTCTTAGTAAGAGTTTAACGAGTTTATTTCTGTTCACCCGAAGTTTTTGATACAACATTAACTTTTTGTTGATTAAAATTGTTTTTAATATAATTCTTATCAGTATCTAACTCAATAAAGTATTTTTTTTCTGACACTGATCTGTAAGAAGTTGAGTAACACCGATATCATTAAATCTTCTTAATCTTAGCATTGTATTTAATCACTTTTATTACCACGACAAATCAGTTATGAAAATGCTCCCAAAGGGAATACTTCTAGCGTTTCTGGCACCTATAGTAGCCAGCCACGTGTTAAACGAGAACTTCGAAGATGGAGCCATTGACAATTGGACACCTGGAGCTTATTCCAACCAAATTGAATTCCAAGTTTTGGACACCAGTTCTGGACCAGCGCCTCAAAATGTATCATTAGGAAACTATTACCTTGTAACGGTAAAAGCATCACCAGCAGCATCTGGGACTGCAATTCTGAGATCAGTTGACTTCGAACTAACAGATGGCTTGATTTTAGAATTTGATTTCTGGCTCAAGTCTCTGTATGCAGGCAGTAGTAGCATTGACGTAAGAATTCTTATTCCTCATTTCTAGTCCTTTAGCTGTATATAAAAGTAAATATTCTGCCACAAAGTCATCATATTGTAGGTAGATTATTGGTAGTTCTATTTTTCTAAGCTGCATTTCTTAGAAACCTACAAACTAAGGGAGGCAATGTTTGGTCTGTGTTTCCCAAAATTATACGTACCTTTTCTCTTAAACGCAATCTTTTGGTTTTATGCTTTCGTTGACTAAGTTTTTATTACCTTAAATAACTTAATATAACCTAAGTTTGACCTTTCCAAATTCGCTTCAATCTGATTTCCATTTTATTCTTTTCTCATTAAACAAACCAAGGTCAATTCGGAAAATCTAATAAAATAACGGTTTTTTTTAATTTGAAAATAAAAACAAATTAAATCCTCAAACAAACAGAAATTATTCTGTATATGAAGGGGAAATGCCCAAATTCGGACCCGGTTTTTTAAGTCTTGTTGACGAAACGATCAGAAATTAAATAAAAAAAAACAAGTTTTTTCAATTGAAACGGAGGAAAAACGTTAAAACTTAAAACGAACAGAAATTATTCTGTGTGTGAGGGGGATGCCTCCCCCGAATACCCCACTCTTTGCGCTAAAGTCACACCTTTTTTCCAAATTCTTAGATAATGAATCCGGAAACACAAGGACCGTTTATATATACATATATATATATATATATATATATATATATATATATATATATATATATATATATATATATATATATATATATATATGTATATATATATATATATATATATATATATATATATATATATTATATATATATATATATATATATATATATATATATATATATATATATATATATATATATATATATATATATATAATATATATATATATATATATATATATATATATATATATATATATATATATATATATATATATATATATATATATATATATAAGGGAACTAGCCCTTTCAATTTCCAATCAAGTGAGCTCATTTTGATGTTTTACGACAGTGCTTTCTATAATAACTTTATATGCTCATAGGGCATAACTTACATACATATATATATATACATATATATATATATATATATATATATATATATATATATATATATATATATATATATATATATAATATATATATATATATATATATATATATATATATATATATATATATATATATATATATATATATATATATATATATATATATATATATATATATATATATATATATATATATATATATATGTATGTATATATATATATATATATATATATATATATATATGTATGTAAGTTATGCCCTATGAGCATATAAAGTTATTATAGAAAGCACTGTCGTAAAACATCAAAATGAGCTCACTTGATTGGAAATTGAAAGGGCTAGTTCCCTTTTTAATAGTTAAAAGTAAATGGAGGGCTGCTAATCCCCCTCTCACGCCCACCATTTCCCCAGACACATGCAATGAGAATTTTGATATATTCATTTTGTACAACGTAGTTAAAAGTTCTAAAAATTAGGTCTTTAAGGATGATAACCCCCTTAGAGCCCTCAGGGGAAAGGTTTTAAGGTATACCCTGGGGGCATATAGGATTTTATAGATAGTGTTGTCGTAGAAACTTCAAAAAAGCTCATTTGATCCGAAATTGAAAAGGCTTGTGCCCTTTTTAATGGTCAAAAGTGATTGGAGAGCAACTAATTCCCCTCTCATTCCCACCATTTTCCCAAACACATGCAATTAAAATTTTGAGATAGGTATTTTCTTCAGCGTAGTTGAAAGTTCTGGAAATTACAATTTTGAGGATGACAAACCCCCCAAACTCCTCAGCGGAAGGGCTTCATTTTAGCCCTTTGAATTTCCAATCGAATGAGCCCTTTTTCAAGTTTATACGACAAAGCTTTCAATAAAAACCTTATTTTTCCCCAGGGCATAACTTACAACCTTAGCCCTGAGGGTTCTGGTGGAAATAATTTCCAGAACTTTCAACTACCTTGAACAAAATGGTTATCTGAAAGTTTTGATTGGATGTGTTTGGGGAAATTGTGGGCGTGAGAGGGGGGTTAGTCACCCTCCAATCACTTTTGACTATTAAAAAGGGCACTAGCCCTCTCAATTTCTAATTGGATGAGCCCCTTTTGAAGTTCTACAAACCTTATATGCCCCCTGGGCTTAACTTATAACCCTTGCCCTGAAGACTGTGGGGGAAGTGTCCTGCTCAAAGATATAATTTACTGAAGTTTGAACTGTGTTGAACAAAATGGCTATCTCAAAATTTTGATTGGATGTGTTTGGGGAAATGGTGGGCGTGGAAGGGGTTTTAGTTGCCTTCCAATCACTTTCGACGTTTAAAAAGGGCACTAGCCATTTCAATTTCCAATCGAATGGGCCCTTTTTGAAGTTTCAATGACACTGTTTTCATTAAGAACCTTATATGCCCCCAGGGTATAAATTACAACCCTTGCTCTGAGGGCTGTGGGGGGAGTATCCTCCTCAAAAACATAATTTCTATCTTGAAATCAACTACGATAAACAAAAAGGCTCGAATGAGCCCTTTTTGAATTTTCTACGACAAAGCTTTCTATAAAAGCCTTATATGCCCCCAGGGCATAACTTACAACCCATGTCCTGAGGGCTGTGGGGGGGGGGAGTATCCTCCTCAAAAACATAATTTCTATCTTGAAATCAACTACAATGAACAAAAAGGCTATCAAAAAATTTGGTTTGGATGTGTTAGGGGAAATGATGGACGTGGAAGGGGTGTTAGTTGCCTTCCAATCACTATTGACTATTATAAAGGGCACTAGCCATTCCAATTTCCAGTCTGAGGCCAACAATTTCCAATTTCCAGAATGAGGCCTTTTTGAAGTTTCTACGACAACTCCTTCGATACGAAAAGCCCTGGTCTGAAAAAAAGATAATAATAATACATTTTGCCAACACCGTTCTTTTACTAAGGCAGCGCTATTGCGCTGCCTATGATTTAACTGCAATACATAAGCAACCAGCATGGGAACTTGTGCTGTTGAACATGTTACAGTGGATAAACCATTCAAAAGGATATATTAATAAAAGTTTAATTTTTCTAACCTAACCTCTACATTTTGGTATTTTCGAAAAGGGTTAGGTGAGGAAAATGAATCTTTCAGGGGTGGATCTACGGACTAAAGTCTTTCCTGGGAAGGTATAATTCTAAAGGGAGTGGGAAGTGAATAATTCCAAGCTCTAGCAACACGGACGATTTAGAGATTATTATGTCTTTATGATAGTGTATAAATAACATTCACTACAGAGAAAGTAAAATTCCTCAAGGTACCTCATGCAGAAGGTTAAGCAATATTTTTAATTGAATCAAGCAGTTCGTGGTAAGAAACTGTAAGTAAGTAGCGCGTGGCTCTATAGTAATCGAAACCGGGAGGGAAGTCTCTGGGGGTGAACCTTCCAGCGGAATTTTTGTACAGGGAGGGGGATTTGTCAATATTCATATAGAAAGTTTCTTATAAGTGTCTTACTTTCTCTTCGCGACTTCATTTGATATGTTGAGATCGTTTGGAGTTGAATTTTCAGCATGGTTGGCATTTTCTAGGAGATTTTTCTGCGAGGGGTTGGATAATTTACGGGAGAAATTCTCAATGAGTGAATTATCACAGGGAAAAAATATTCCACGGGGGGGTTAACACCGGGAGATCTTGTCCATGGGGATATTTTCCAGAATTCATATACAAAGTTTGTTTTATTTTTTCATTTACGGTGAGCCAGATTCTACCGGCATTATTTAAAAAAAAGATCAGAAATTAAATATAAGAAAAAACTTTTTTCTTAACTGAAAGTCAGGAGTGATATTAAAACTGAAAATGAACATAATTAATTCCGTATATGAAAGGGACTGTCCCTTTCTCAACACCTCACCCTTTACTCTTAAGTTTTTCATTACTTTAGTACAAGCACTGATTACTTATCAATTGGTTAAGTAAATAAATAAACATGAAAAGCCAAGCTTTCATTCTATCTAAATCCTGAAACTCAATTGAAAACTATAAATAACTCGAAGACAAGTGTAACAAAAAGTTTATTTATTTACCAAAAAAATCAGAACTTCATGCTACCTTTGGTTCCAATGTTGAAACTTTTGGTGCAGTTTCTAAACTCTTCCTGATGCGCAAGCTCATTGGGCAAAAACAACGAGACTGGTTGGTTACGCAAATGAGACGTGCAGACCATAATTGCCACCCTGTATCGGATCCGCGTGTTGTATCATAGTTCTGTTCTATGTTTGTTGGTGAGTAATACGAATTACGTGGAAAGTATTCTTAATTGTTAAAAGAAACAGAATACTATCTAATTTCTTAATCGTTTACAGGTTTATTACTTGAATGAAAATGGAGCAGATACTCTGATTAGCTCTGTTACATCTACGTCTACTACGTCGTCTAGGTGGGGCACGATTCGAGCTAATTTCCCCACTTCTGGCCATTTTTCCAATGTACTAGTTACGCTGTATGTTTCCAGTCAAGATGAAGATGCTGGTGGGATTGACAATATCCGCTTTGTAGATCCTAATGCAGTCCAAACTGTAAGATCCCAAGTTTCTTTCTTTTTCGCATAATCTAATATTTTGATGCATAATCTTATTAAAGTGTTCTTATTTTTCCTCCACCGACATTGCAAATACATCGAAATGAAATGTTAAATCACTTGTATCATTGAACATTATTGCAAGCTAAGGATGTTATTTTGACACCATAGTAAATTTAAATTTACACTTCTTTGTTGTTGAGATAAACTACCCAGAACAACTTATATCTGATTCAAATGATCTAAAATACTCCTTTCACAGAATTCGTCTCTTGTTCGCATTTATTCATGTTCATTAATATACTCAAACTTAATGTACTCATAGCAAAAATATATCTTTACCGAACAAGGGACTGCGCGCGCGACGGCAGCCTTGCTTGCCCATATTTTTCACTTGCACTCTTTTTGAGCAAATATCCCTCTTTTTGGCCTTGATTTGCACTCTTTTTAGACGTCAGAAGTTAGCAACTCTGGTTGAAGTATATTTCTTCACGATACAGGATCAGGCTGACAGTTCCAGAGTGAAATCGATGGGAAAGAGAGAGAGCGGGTGGGATACTTGGATTGGTAAAGAAAACTCCCATTGTCCAAAGTAATAACCATTTTTAGAAAAAAAAATGTTACATTTTAAGTTTTCTACAAGTTCATCCATGATAAATGGCATAAAATGTGTTAATGATGTAACTAGTGTCATGACCTAGTCGATTTTATATGGAGAGGCCCACCAAAAAACAGTGGTCAAATTCACTTTTAGGGAGGGTTGGAAGAGACGCCCGTTTGACCCCGTTACCCCTCCTTATTGAATTCGTTCCTGTCATCAGGTCGGCTAACCTCCTCTCTAAATTTATCTGAAGGATCTATAATGGAAAATTTGAAAATTTAGGCCCTAGAGTGATGCACTTTTTGAGGCGTTGAGAAAATCTCTCGCATAAAAAGCAGCCCATATTTGCAGCCATCATATTTAGAAAACTCATGCTATCAGTAGCTGGAGCCTCAATAGTTTTCAACCTTTATAGCACTGTCTCTACTCCTTCACAAAATAAATCTTTCTTCGATTTCAAGTTGTCCATTTAATCTCATCTACATCGTTCTTTTCTATATCATCATCTTCAAGTTTGGCACGGTTTAGTACATTCTCAAAATGTTCTGCCAATCTTTTTAATAAACTTTTTTGTTATCACTGATTGATACCCCCTTTCTTAACTTGCTAAAATAATATCTTATTATTATGCCTTCTTGCTGCATCTTCCAGATCTTTTAAAACTGTTTCCATGGCCTACCGTTTAGGTATCCTTAATTCACATTTTAACATCTTTTCTAAATCCCTTAATATCCTTTTGTTCTCAAAAGATCCGCCATGCAGAAAATTCTTACAAAAAAACCCATTTCTCTTCTACCAAGCTTAAGGCGTTTTCACGAATAATTGTAGCTATTTTTCGAATTTTCCTCCCAAAGACATCTTCTATCACTTCTTTAGACTATTAAACTAAAATTATTTCATCTATCTCCTACATTGTCAGATTCCAAACTTCTAGTAGATTTAGGCATAATAGCATACAATAAGCATAAATATTTGTGTGCATTAATCATGAGGCTATATTTGAATGGCATAAATTTAGGTATAACAACGTAAAATGAATATCAAAGGAAAGCTTTTACTTGGAGTACTTACTGAGCATATTCAACTCCATCAGATGAAACTATTTTCTAAAGTCATTTGGCACTCAAATTTGCTTTCTTTAAGTTAAATTTTACGGCTGATAAATATTTAAACTGATACAAAAGCCATTTAAAGTTGAGCCATGGCCACTGTACTTAAATTCACCAAGCGAAACTTGGGAATTGCTTAAAGATGGCACTAATGACAAACAACTTCCAACTGACTTGGGGATAATTTATTTTTGACGAATATATAGGCTGCTTACTGAAAATAGACACACACAACCTTTTAGCTCATAGCTAAAATGCTTAAAATCAGTTGCTCATATATGAGGCATACTGCTTGCGAATTTTAGGTGGAGTTGAAAGACTGACGCCCTTAGTGAGGCAACCAAAATACGACTTTCACAATATCTTATTAGGTACAATTATCGACAAAATTTAAAAAAAAAGTAGTTTTTACGATATTCAAGGGCTTTATTGGAAATACATAACTATTCTTGGCTAGGTCCTCTGTTATGATCATCAAGTCCTTTTTTTAGATAGGTCTGTTATGTCAGAGCATGTAATACTGTCTCAAAGCAAAAAAAGCCATATAAAGCTGCAACAATAGAATAATTTTTTCCTCCTTCCTTTTATTAATTTCTCTTAAACACAGTTGTATGCCTTTTAGAAGCATAATCATAGTTTTATAAGTAGCACGATCTTTCAGAAGTTCCATAAATAGACGAAATATTTCCTCGAATTAATGCTCCTTTTCTTCAGTCTCTTTAATTCTCTGTCTCTTTGCCTGTTTCTAGTCTGTCTCTTTTTCTCTCTCACACTCTCTCTCCCCCTCTCTCTCTATTCCTCTATCTCTCTCTCTCTCTCTCTCTCTCTCTCTCCTCTCTCTCTCTCTCTCTCTCTCTCTCTCTCTCTCTCTCTTTCACTCTCTCACTCTCTGTCTTTCCTCTTGGGTTTTATTCTAAAGAAATGATCACTTTAAGTCATCATATATTTCAAAGCTTAAGTTATTTTGTCCATGATTTCAAAAACTAAGACTACCTGCGGAATGCATAGGCCTACCCTATATTTTTTTAAACTTACAATGTTCTTTGAGGATTTTAAGAGTGTAATCCTTCTACTTCATGGGTGCCAATTCGTAGCTAGGTCACAGTGTCACTTAATAAGGAGAGTGGAATTCACACTCTGTGTTTGTCTACCCCACTTAACACTTAGATTAGCTACACATAGCATGGAATTTAGCTTATACTTGTCAATGGTCTTCAGGCTCTTAAAGTAAGGCTTGTAAGTCTATAGTCTTTAAAAATAAAAAACCCGAATTTTATTTTATTTAACAAAAGAAATTTAATACCTAAAGTTTATATTATCTACCCTGATTTTAAAATCTAGCTATTTAATTAAAAAAAGTTACTAGTTTGCTAGTCTACATTTCATGGAGCTCCATGCTGCCTGTTTGGCCGTGCCTCAATTGTCATTATCTTGATCATATTATTTGGTCTGTTTTTGCAAGCTAGTACAAGAAAATATGGGTAATCCAACATGGATATTGCCTTTATATATAAGAAAATAATCCAACTTTCAATAATTTATAGACGACAACAGAGCCCTCAACTCTTCCTTTGAGTACAACCGCTGTCACAACTGCAGAGCCGCCACAGACTACTATTAGCACTACAGCAGAACCACCACAAACAACTTCTAGTTCGGTAGCAGTACCATCTACAACTTCTAAAACATCTACAGAGTCAGAAGTGACTTCAACCTCCACACCACTTTCAACCGCGACATCTTCGACAACTCCCGACATTAAAACCTCAGCAACTCCGCTTCAAACTACTGTAGTTGAAGTATCCACAACATCTCCCGACATTAAAACCTCAACAACTCCACTTGAAACTACATTAATTGAAGTATCCACAACATCCGAGCCATCAGAAACTCCTGATATAACTTCAACTATAACTGAGCAAGCATCAACTAGTCTGGAGACAAATACATCTCCTCAGCCCTCTTCTACAACAGCAGAACAATCGACAACAGAACACCCAGCTGAAACTTCGGCTCCATGGACGCCCACGTATAATTACATTTTTTTTTCTATATTTTTGTTTCTGTCCTTATGTCATTAAGTTTTGATTTATTAAGGATAACCCAAGAGGAAGAAAATCCCAACTATCATATTTTTACGTTATAAAATAGCTTAAACCGCTCTTAACAGAAAAAAAACAACTCAGAGATTGCATACACACCTGTCACGTCTTTCCATTTTCATAGTGACTGTCGGTGATCCGTATTATTATTGCCCTTAAAGCTGAGATACTGCGCATTTTTTTAGAAAGTCACAGGAGTATAAAAAAGAAAGCATTTTCGATTTGTTAGTCGATGGAAGGGTCGGTAGAAATAGCTAAGTTTGATTCAATACTAAACAAGACATGTTTTTTTTAAATTCAGAAAAGTGTTATTTTACTCAATTTAAATCAAAAAGAAATATATGCTGAGATTTAGTATGAATTGTGTCAAGTAATTAATCCAAAAATAAAGTTTGGACTTAACTTAAGTCGATTTTCAGTGTTAATTTGACAATACTAGTATGCAAATGGGATTAAGACTGCCACCATTAAGAAAGGGTTATGAATTTAAGGTGTAAACTAATATGTTTAAATGCAATATGTTTCTAGTTTTTTAAGAACTATTCCTGAAGTATTTAGAGTCTAAGAAGTAAAAATCCACATTATAGTGCCCACTCTTTTTTTTATTCTCTCGGGGAAAAAAACCATCTTTTTGAGTGTTCTTGCTTTCCAGAAGTGTGTGCCCTAAATTTATTTTTAAGTTTAGACGCTCGTTTAGCCAAATTTAATTTTATCCTTTAGCTTAATTTTACTGGCATGGATATTGAAGGTAAATTTGGGGAATCTCGTATCAATATTTACTGAATGTATTTTTATTACCCAGGTTTTATCGCTTGAATTAGTTTTATGGGATGTCATATAAAAACCAATTTTTTTTATTCGGTTTTACTTAGTATTGAAGTCAAATAATCAAAAATTTATTTCCTATAAAACTAATTTGGATATTGAAATTTTCGAAAACTAGGGCTTTTGAAGGAAATAAACCCAACATCTAGGAGCATTTATGATGACGCTTTTGTGTTAAAAAGGTACTCAGAGAATGAGTCAAGTTACAATTCGCTTTAGTGTGACAGAATTAACATACAATTTCAAAGGAAAAACATGAAATCTTAATTTATGTCCTGTTGGAATATGATGGTTTCAATGACAGATTGAAAAATGCTTCTTCTAAAAAAAAGTGGATCACTAAACATATATTTTTTGATGAGTCAAATAGAAAATTCTAAGTATTTTCATACGAATTTTTAGAAGGTATATCTTCTGGGTATCCCACTGAAGGTTTCCTTCACTAACGGCACCAAATTTAGATTTTGCCTCAATGGGATGTCTTCTAAGATCAACAGTTCATCGTTAACCCAATACTAAAAAAGAGAGCTGCATAATCATCTGAATGTCTGATGTAGTGAAGACAAGAGTTGATTGTTTTCTTAGTAAAATGGATTCAAGGCAGTAGAACTTTCAGCTTTTAAAGTTTAAGAAATTTCACTGCTCTAATATACGGAATTAAATTCACTTCAGCAGCCAGACTTCACATAAGCCAATAATAGCATAAAAATATCTTCGTCAGTTTGTCCGATTAGCTTCAAATTTGAGTAGAAACATTTTTATTCTCTAACTTGTAAAATATTATTTTTAATGATAAATAAAAGATTTCTACTTATGCTCGGAAAATGTATAATATTGATACTTTTTTAAGATAAGTATTCAATTATGAGTCAGATATTTTTCAAATAGAAGTAAAGAGCAACACTGCAATGGCTAAAAAATAACTTTGCTCATAAAAGGGCACTGCCAACACCTCTCTCTCTCCACTCTATCGCCGTTTATACTAAAGTACAACAAAAATATCCTAAAAGTACTTAGAACGTAGGAAATATAGGCAAATGAGTGTTAATCTGAGTGTTTTATCTAACCGGTCCCTTTTCGAATTTCAAGTAGGAAGTTTAAATCTTTAGCAAATTTCTAACGAAATTCTCCTGCTCATTTTAGAAGGATTATGCAAAAAAAATCGTCAAATTGTTCTTGCATTAGAGCAATCATTCTGAAGTATTGTCACAAAAATAAACCAAATCCTTTCTTAGTTCAACCTTGTTAACAAAATGCTTTGATACTTGAAAAAAACAAACAAAAAAACTACACTGTTTAGATTTAAAAAGTACCATATCCAAAGTAAAAAAGGAGGTGTCATCAATGCAACATCTTTTCGCAAGATTAATCCAAATATATTTCTCTTAGTAAGGGCTGTAACGGTGTTCACACAATTTGGACCTGACAAAGGGGGTGTCGGGGTGTATACCCTTCCCCCTTAATATTGCTATGAACGGTGTCCAATGTAAACTTTTAAAAGTTTGGCCTAAGGATACACTAATTATGGATTTAGGTTCCGTCATCCCCATTAAAATATAATGACCCTCTTAAAATAATTGGTGCACAATTATACAATGCTGTATAACCGTTAGTATTATTATTCATCATAAATGGTGTGTAGCCTACAACAACCTTTCATTTTCCATAAACCACATATATGTTTACGGGAGAAACCCTTTTCTCCCTTTCCATAACCAACCTTTCATTTTCCATAAACCACATATATGTTTACGGGAGAAACCCTTTTCGGGCCCACTGTAGTTGGTTTGAATCACAAAATGGCTGTAATCAAGACTTTGTTGTGGTTTTACCTTTTGCTTTTATTGAAAAGGGTACGATAACGGGTACGATACAGTGGGCCCGAAAAGGGTTTCTCCCGTAAACATATATGTGGTTTATGGAAAATGAAAGGTTGTTGTAGGCTACAACTCTTATGAGGCTGCCCTTAGTACCTTACGACTGCCAACGTTGCGTGATAGGCGCTTACAGTTAATGTGCAATTTTGGGCAGTCCCTTCTTTCGTCCCAGAAACACCGTTCGTTGCTTCCCCCACCTGCACCTATCACCGCCAACACCCGCCATAAAAATCAACTAGTGCCGCCAAAGTGTCGAACAACCCGTCACAGCAATTCTTTCGTGCCTTTTTTTGTTAGTTATTTAAACCGCCAGTGACCAGTTTTATGTAATGTACTAAACAGCGCCATTTAGTCGGGGCTTCGGCCACGGCTACGATAGTTGTTTATAAATAAATGAGTCTATGAGTCTATGAGTCTATAAATTTTAAAATTTATGGAATGAGCCGCTTTCTTTCTATGGCCGATGGTTGAACACAATAGTCCACGGAAGAAAAAAAGATAACCAGAAAGGTCGCTCTTTACTCACTGTTCGTTACATTTAACGGTTTGACTCAAAGGAACCTTTTATCCTAGACATACTCTAATAATACTTTGGGGTATTAGATTGTCAGTCAAACGGGCTTACCGGAACTCACAAGTATTGTTGCTTGGTCGTTTTTGCTTGAAAAATTAGTAAGATTTTATTTGAACATAGATTAAGACACCTTAAAAAAAGAAAAAAAAATACAAGTGGTGTCTACCAATATTTTATTTGTCTAGCAATATTTTTTAAATGTAAAATTTCCCAATGTTTTTAAATCCAGCGATTCCGCTCTTATAATTTCAGACAAACTGCTCTTCCGCCTTCTATCAATGAATTCTTTGATTTTGGTTTGTCAACAAGCGGATGGTCACTCAACGAAGGTAACGGTGCGTCATGGGTAAGACGGTCTGGGTCAGAAGGTGTACCAGCAGGCAGGAACGGACACCTGCTGCTAAAAAGAAACAGCTTCTACACTGGTAAATTTTACGTAAAATTCTTAGTACTTAGTTTCTTTGCACCACAGAACGATAAAAAATGTCGACTCGTAAAACCAAAACCGAACAGTGAAAACTCCATTAAAAAAAATGAAAAAAAAAGAAAACAAAAGATATTATAAAAACATTCTTATTCAAAAAAAGCTTTATTCGAGCATTTCCATACGTTCTAAACTTTAATCATATTTTTAGGGTCAGCCTTTTTTCATCGTAAGGGACTTCTTCTTCTTCTTATTTTTTTTTTTTCAAAAATTTACAGATTTTTCTTCAAGTTCCTCGAGTTTTACGTTTCTGTTTCCGTAAAGTAGCACCTACGAATTTCAACAACAATTCCGAAATTAAAAAGTTGGTGTGTAGTTGGCACGGGCGCAATCTCTTTTGTGGCTAAGAAGAGGACAATTGATGATCACGGATTTATTTTAAGGACTTTAGCTTCAGATATGCAACAAAAATGATACTAAAAAGTTTTAGTTTTACACATACGTCAAATTCTGCTGGGCTTTCAGCTGGATTTCTTCCAGTATTTATTAGGTTTTAAAACTTTATTCATTCTTTATAGCTGTGGCATAAATGTACAGCTCAACTACAGGTGACTGCAGTCTAGATTTTACGAATGAGACACGTAATTAAATTTTGCTTTTTATGTAACTTGTAATGGTCATTTTATATGAATTGCAGGCTATTTAACCGCTGAGAGCCCTCTTCTTCGCTCTTTAAGTGGCAGTGTGACAGTGGAAGTTGATTTTGGATGAATGGAACAAGAGATGATCCAGCTCAGCTACAAATTTTCTTCAAGTCTGTAGATTATGTTTACACTGCGACACCAATACTGAATTTAAACGGATTCGGCAATCGACCAAACTCTGGCTGGAGTAAGGTGGCTGTGAACGCCATTGTGACACAGCCTGATGGATTATTCCAGGTTAGTTATTTTCATAAAGTATGTATTATTTCCGAGTGACTGGGACCAACAAATTACTATATTTGGTGAAAACCAGCTTAGACAGATTTAAATGAAGGCAGTCAATTCGTTTAGGAGTTAAACAGATAAACTGATTTTTCTTTTTTCGAGAGAGTAACGCCAAAAAAATTGACCAATTTGTGACCTGAGGTGGCACAGTGGGTGTGATCTCACCTTGGTAATACGAGACCAGAGCCTGAACCCAGGTTTTTTTGCACAAAGAGCAGATAAACTTAGCACTTCGGCTAATGTGTTTGTAAATTCAGGTTCTTTTTTTACTGAATAAACAACTGAACTGCTCAAACTTGAAAATTGAAATATTTTGTAAGATAATCTTGAATCCGTGGCTCCAAATTTGCACTGTGAGAAGCGTTCCAAAAAATTTCAGCTGAAATCATGACATGCAGGAGCCGAAGGCTCAAGTCGAACCGCATGAAACCATCCTGAATATTTTTTGTATTAGGTAATAGGTATATTCTCAGCAAAACTAGTAGTGTATCATCTTAACCACTTACTGTGTTTTTTTTTCTTTTAATTTAGTCGATTTGGCATCAGAACCTTCCAATTTGCATTTTTTTTTTTTTTTTAATAGATTGGATGGTAGCTATAAAAATAATTAATGAGACAATAAATAATGAAATATATAGTTAAAGAGATAATAAATAGCCTACAATATTTTTGGGTGGTCTACTTGCTGAATTAATTTGCTCCATCGAAAGAGTAACAATTGAACCAGTAAAAGATGATGTCCCCTATTCACTGAAGATGATCATGTTATAAGAAGAGATTTAAAAAAATATGAATACATTGACTTTATAGCCAGTTGAAGCTTGTCATTTTAAATGGATGGTATCACTAAGGATTAAAACTTACGATACCGTTTTATAGAGTCTAATATGTATGTATCTATCCCCAAATTTTCAAAATCATATTGCTGGTGCTACTCTTTATTATTATAACTGCGCAAGTACGTCATCGTTATTGATTTTTACTTATAAATGCTGTATAACCGAGACACAAATTGTCTCACCCTCAATTGCATTAGAACAAACCGTATATAGTAAAATTATTTGTCTTAGCCTAAAATGCAGAGCTGGAACCAATAATACGTACAACTCTAGGAAAGGTTCCAAGCTCCTCACCGACGAAGATGACTACGGTTTTGAAGCTGACTGTTAGTTTCTTGATTCTGAGTTTGAACTCAATATTCTTAGTAAATATGGTATATACGCCTGGTTAAGCACCTGAATGCACATAGTGTCTTTTGATTCAATTCAACATCCACACCAACATTCCCTGAGAGATTCAATTTAGTGACCTTAGGCATTCCTAAGATATCGCATATAGTAGCACCAGCAGTAGTAGTATTAGTAGTAGTAACAGTAGTACTAGTAGTAGACCTAGTAGTAGTAGGTGCATTAGTTATAGTAGAAGTAGTAGGACTAGTAGTGGTAGTAGACCTAGTAGTAGTATTAGTAGCAGTAGTAGTAGTAGTAGTAGTATTAGTAGCAGTAGTAGTAGTAGTAGTAGTAGTAGTAGTAGTAGTAGTAGTAGTAGTAGTACTAGTAGTAGTAGTAGTAGTAATAGAAATTCTTAAAATAGCATATATAATCTATCGTGGGGTATATTCTTACTATCACGTCCCTCCCCGTAGTCAAAATGAACCCTAACTTGTCGTAGCCTCCATTGCACTCGAGGCAAATATTAGGAACAACAACTTGCAAAAGATGTCTACCCCTCATCACAAAGATGAACAAGGCTTGACAGCCAAATGCCCCTTGCTCTTTTTAAAATTCGTTATTTGATAGGTCGCAACTGTCGTTGCATCCATTTTTTTTTTTTGCCAGATTTTGTTATAATGTGTACGTCAGTGCCAAACCATTGAATTTGTCAACCCCTCAGATCTTTTTAAATAGCATGTCACGCGAACAAATTATTGTAAATTGACTTCATATGCTTCAATCAGCTCATCGTGGTCTATTGGTTGGTCTTGAAAAAAAAAAAAAAATCTATCTGACTTGATTCAAAAGTAGATTTCTTTCCGCGGGCAAACTTTCAAATAGCTACTTAGAAAGGAGCAAAGGGAAAGGTTCAATTTATTGGTTATTAGGCCAGGTAGCCATCGCACATCTTAAGTACTTCTCGGCTCCAACCTCAATTTGAAACCGGTACTTGACTGCTTGCCTGCTAGAACGCTGCTTTCCAGTGGAAATCAGAAATATTGCTCAAGAGAAAGAAAGCTTCGGTGCATAAGTTTCGATATTTTTCTCCGACATTTACCGTAAAACTCCATTTCAGCTCACATAATATAGGCCCTGGCTCGATTACTAGCGAAAACCATCTTTTTGGGTTCCTGGCAGGAAGTATACGCAGCTCTCCAAAATGTAATGCCGTTTTCATCAATCCGGCCTGAGGTCCACACTTTTCACAAAAACCGCCGAGGTTAGACCCTCATCACTTTCTAGCAATAAGCTGAAATGTAAGAACTACGAAATAAAAGAAAAAAACCAAAGTGTTGCTCCTGCAACACAAGTAATCATACTTTAAGTATTCCTAAGTTATTAACTACCGTAAAGAGAGGAGTTTTAGTGAAACTGTAGCTCCTCCCATTGTATGTAAGGCTAATTAAAAAAAAAAAAAAACTTCCAGAAAGAAGAAGTTTTTCAGAGAAAAGTAAAGACCCATATCAAACATTTCGTGGTAACGAACTGTAAGTAAGGAGTGGCCCGGCTCAATAGTAACCGAAACTCTAAAAAACGGAATTTCGATATCAAAAGATAAATCAAAAGAATTGGATTTCTATGCTGATTTCAAATATATAAGTTTTGTCAAGTTGAGTCTTACCCATCAAAAGTTACGAGCCTTATAATATTTATCGTATTTTCGAAAAAAAAGAGGAAACACCCCCTAAAATTCATAGAATCTTAATGAAAATGACACCATTAGATTCAGCGTATCAGAGAACCATACTGTAGAGGTTTCAAGCTCCTATCTGCAAAATGGTGGAATCTTGAATTTTTTTTCCCAAGAAGAAAGATTACGAATGCGTATTTATTTGTTTCTTTTTTTTTCTGTTCCCAGAGGTGATCGTATCGTCCCAGTGGTAAAAAGAACATCGCAAGAGGGTTCACTCGAAAGGAAATAAAAAAATTCTAGTGCCCTTTTTAAGTGACCAAAAAATTCGAGGGCAACTAGGCCCCCTCCCATGCTCATTTTTTCCCAAAGTCACCCGACTGAAATTTTGAGATAGCCATTTTGTTCAACATAGTCTAAAAATATAATAGCTATGTCTTTGATGATGACTTAATCCCCCATAGTCCCTGGGGGAAGAGCTGCAAGTTGTGAACTTGGTCCATTGCTTATGTATAGTATTTGTTATTTGGAAATATACAGACGTTTTCAGGGGGGATTTTTTCTGGTGTGGAGGGGTTCGGGGAGAGAAGGTTACGTGGAACGGTCTATCCATGGAGGAATTTTTCATGGGGGAAGGGAATTTTCCATGAAGGGGGTGCCGGATTTCCCAGTATTATTCAAACAACGATCAAAAATTAAATAAAAAACACAAGTTTTTTTCAACTGAAAGTTAGTAGCACCATTAAAACTTAAAACCAACAGAAAATGTTACGTATATGAAAGGGGCTGTCTTTCCTCAATAGCTCGCTCTTACGCTAAAGTTTTTTTTTCAACTTTTAAAAGAGGTGATTATTCTAATTAAATAGCCTTTGTGATTCAAGAGTCATTATTAAATAACTGGAACAAAAATCAAACTTAGGTTACTCTAAAGTTATTAATAGTTAAAAAAAAGGGTAAAGTTAATATGGAAATTTCGTTTTAATTATTAATGTACGGTGAGCAATCTTCAAAACCTGCATTAATCCAAAAACGTTCAGAAATTAAATAAAAAGAAACAAGTTTTTTTTTACTGAAAGTAAGTAGCGACTTTAAAAGTTAAAACGAACAAAAATTATTCCGTATATAAAAGGGACTGTCCCCTCCTCAACGTCCTGCTCTTTACGCTAAAGTTTAACTCTTTCTCATATCTCTACTTTTTAAAACAATAAAAAACTTTAGCGTAAAGAGCGGGGCGTTGTGAAGGGGACAGCCCCTTACATATTCGGAATAAAATATGTAACTTAATGTCGCTCCTTACTTTCAGTTAAAAAAATTGTTTTTTTTATTTAATTAAAACTTGAGACGAGCGGAAATAAAGTCACAAAATAATTAAAACCTAAAACGAGCGGAAATTACTATCAAATAATAAGTGAAACTCAAAACAAACAGAAATTAAAATAAATAACCACTTCAAACATAAAGATAACATAACACATGCTGATATATATAATTAATACAACCTAGAATGAATAGAAATTAAAATGAATGCTCAAGTTAAACTTAAAACAAACAGAAATTACTACACACTGTGGCTGTTGCCCCCTCCCCCAATATGTAAAAATTCTAAGTCTGTTGCGTCATTTGTGCTTTCCTGAAAACCAAATATATTTTAAACATTTTGTAGCTCTAAAATTTAGATTATAATCATATTAGAGATTAAGATAATAACAGAAATATGAAGCAAAAATGTAGTTTTAGTTTTAGGTAGAAAATTGCATGTTACTTTGCTAATGTCAAGATATGTATATGTAAGCATTAGATATTAGCATAGTTAATAAAAGTCACACAGACATAAGCATTATCTTTCAAATGATTCGAAGTTATGATGTTCCAGTAGTCTCCTGACGCCAGGGAAAAAAAGGAAAAAAATGCATCAGCGTCACCTAAGCTAAAATGTGATTTTCCTTCAGTTTTTAAGATGGGAGGCTGATTTTAGGTTCGGGGTTCCCGGCCATGGTGACCCTAACGGTATACTTTCTATTTCGATCCTCCACCGTTTTTGAGCTATTTTTGAATTCTAAGATTAAATTGGATAATAGTTATCATTCCCAGATCAGTGTTGTACAGCCATTCGTTTAAATTTCAACGTGTAATTAAAAATGTGCTTTGGTTTTCCCGTTATTATGGGCGTGGTATGCCTTTTGCTAGGTTGCACCTTTGCTGCAACTGTACTTTTTTCTTCTGTAGATTTATCTCGTATTTGCTATTTAGGTAGTTGTCCAAGGCGCGCTTGGCCAGGCCCTTTCAAACAGTATGGCAGTGACATCTATCAATGTTACTTCGGTAGAACAAGTACCTTGGTCTGGCTTTTGGGATATTCCTAGTGGTAATTTCAACGGATGGACCACCGGAGTAAGCCAAGGGGCAATTTGGCGACTTGCAAACGAAACAGATGCACAAAACTATCAAATCCCCGAAACGACAAATGGGGAACAATTTTTGATGGTTGAAAGATTTGCAGCTAGATCTGGTAAGTACTTATGTAATATTCCAGTAAATGAATGTTGTTAGGTCCAGTAAATGAATGTTGTTAGGTCCAGTAAATGAATGTTGTTAGGTCCAGTAAATGAATGTTGTTAGGTCCAGTAAATGAATGTTGTTAGGTCCAGTAATGATGTGTTAGTCATAATGAATGTTGTTAGGTCCAGTAAATGAATGTTGTTAGGTCCAGTAAATGAATGTTGTTAGGTCCAGTAAATGAATGTTGTTAGGTCCAGTAAATGAATGTTGTTAGGTCCAGTAAATGAATGTTGTTAGGTCCAGTAATGAGTCAATGAATGTTGTTAGGTCCAGTAAATGAATGTTGTTAGGTCCAGTAAATGAATGTTGTTAGGTCCAGTAAATGAATGTTGTTAGGTCCAGTAAATGAATGTTGTTAGGTCCAGTAAATGAATGTTGTTAGGTCCAGTAAATGAATGTTGTTAGGTCCAGTAAATGAATGTTGTTAGGTCCAGTAAATGAATGTTGTTAGGTCCAGTAAATGAATGTTGTTAGGTCCAGTAAATGAATGTTGTTAGGTCCAGTAAATGAATGTTGTTAGGTCCAGTAAATGAATGTTGTTAGGTCCAGTAAATGAATGTTGTTAGGTCCAGTAAATGAATGTTGTTAGGTCCAGTAAATGAATGTTGTTAGATCCAGTAAATGAATGTTGTTAGGTCCAGTAAATGAATGTTGTTAGGTCCAGTAAAGGAATGTTGTTAGGTCCAGTAAATGAATGTTGTTAGGTCCAGTAAATGCATGTTGTTAGGTCCAGTAAATGAATGTTGTTAGGTCCAGTAAATGAATGTTGTTAGGTCCAGTAAATGAATGTTGTTAGGTCCAGTAAATGAATGTTGTTAGGTCCAGTAAATGAATGTTGTTAGGTCCAGTAAATGAATGTTGTTAGGTCCAGTAAATGAATGTTTGTTAGGTCCAGTAAATGAATGTTTGTTATCGATAATTTAATAAAGAGCAAAGCGTTTCTACAAAGAGTAAAAAGCAAATCTCAAACTAGAATAAATATAAATAGCCCGACCGAGGGTGAATACATAAAACGAGTGTGAGCGACTCTAAATTACTCTTTACTCATTATCAATGAAGAAATGGAAAACAAAACGACCAAAAATTATAACAAAAAATGGATTTAAGCTTAAACTGGAAGAGAATTTAACATAAATAAGTAGAATGTTGTGACCCCCTCAAACCTCTCGTAAAAAGGAAGAGGGTCACTTGGAGTTTAACGAAAAACAATGTTTAGTGAGTTTTTTTTCTTAATTTTGGCGAATGGTTTGAGCCCATGAGTTCTACTTTCAGCTCTTAAGTCATATTCATTAAAATTTCTTGCATGACTCTGATTTTAAAGGCTGTAGTTACCCAGCTATTTATATAAACTTATCTATAAAACCTCTGTTTCCAATAGGCTAATTGCATAACTTTGGATCTTGCTCATTGGACTACACAGATCGTGTCTCCCCAACTTTGTCCCCCAGGGCAAAATATCGACTTTGCATATGTTAACAATCTTAAGCTAACATCAGTGGCGTCGTTTGGGAGAGGCAAGGGGAGCAGTTCCCCCAATAATTTTGAGAAAAAATTATTATACAGTCCATACCTCTTGACTCTTTAGATGTAGACCCCTCTTCCTCCACCCCCTCAATAAAAATGTTGGAGCTATGCCCCTGTGAACATCCGTTGTAAGGATTGAATGATGCGCTTAATGTGTTTTGATTGAGGATTCAATATGAAAACTGTGCAAAAATAATTTTATATTGCGATATTCCAATGATGCTTCTTAATGTAGAGTAAGATACAACCTACTTAGTGACTTTTGATTTCTTATTCCTACATTAACCTTGGGATTTTGGTACCTTTTCAGCGAAAATATTAGTTTTGCGAATTGGAGAAAACTCCACTTTGTTGTACTGCAATGTTTGTTATCGTGATTGCAGTGATAGCTGCAACCTAGTAAAGGACGATACTCGGTCAATACTTAATAAGGTCAGCAGAACTTTAAGTTTCCTCTCAGCGGCTCTTCTCCTGATATTCTAGGACTATTGGTTTGTAAAATCGACTTTAGAGAAAAAAAAATAGAACAAATATACAAACAAATAAACACGCTTCAGTAATCGTCCTTCTCAGACAAAATACAAATTTTGCATTTTTTTTTAGGTGGGGGCTTAGAACCCTTAAAAGAGAGTTCTCTGATATGCTGAATCAAATGTTGTAATTTTCATTCAAATCACTTGCCCTTTTGAGACTTTCCCTCTCCCCTTTTCAAAAATGGGGCTTATTTTCTTAGGCTCTTAATTATTACTCGATAACATAGAATTTAATGATTCTTATGTATTTAGAATCATCATAAAAATACAATTCTTTCAAATTTGTATTTTGTTACCAAAACTCCTTTTTTGTATAGTTTTAGTTACTGTTATCACGGGCTGCTCCTTACTTATACTTCTTTACAACAAACTGTTCAATGTATAAGAGAAAAAACCCAATATTTCCACTTATTCACCAATAAAAACAAAGTTCGCAGTACCACTTACCTCTCTCTCATGGGAAATTCCCTGAAAACTCTCTAAATTCTCCCACAGCCTGCTCAACTTTTTGGCTGGTAACGATGACAATGTAATTATTTTTTAGTTTTAAATGCAATATTTTTCTGCAATAAGAAGAGAGCTAAAACCTACAGTACCGATATTCAAAGGGAGAATAGAGACTTATATATACCCCTCCTCCTCCCAGGCTCTCTTCTATATTTATTGAAGGATCATGGAGAGTTCAAAATTTGGTTAAGAAATGTACTTTTCGAGGAATCAGGTTCCCCTCCCTCAAATTTGAACAGTAACCCACCGGCCCACGTCCATAATAGCTGACGAGCAAATATACATCACTGTACATTATTTTATGTAGTATCAGTTGAATCAACTTAGTTAAGAGAAACTTTAAAATGAATATGTAGATTAATCGTTTATTTTTTCCGAACTACGTGACTCTTTAGGAGCTAATTCACCACTGTTTACCTTTACTTCCGATTAAACGGGAAGTTCAGTACATATTTTTGATATTTTTAAGTCGACAGGCTATCTCGGAATTTATAATGGACTATTGATATAAGTAGTTTTGGGTACAGATGATACTTACATTGGCAATCTAATTTTCAATTTCCGTTCAGATTTTGCATGACCTGGCTTTCTAAGACTTTTGGTTCGATAAGATCACCCCAGAAAAAAAAACACGCATCCACGAACTTCCTTCTCAAAAAAAGCTAAATTCCAGATTTTTGAAGGTCATATGTTGATACCTCTGCGATAGGATTCTATGATGTGCCAAACTTGATGGTGTAATTGTCATCAAGATTACTTGTCCTCTTGGGTTTTTCTTTCTTTTTCTTAAGTTGGACAACATTTCTCAGGCCAGTACCTTTGATAGGATACATTAATTTGATAAATTTCATATATTTGGAATTACCATAAAAAGCCAATATTTTTATGTACATATTATTACCAAAGATTCTCTTAAGAGTTGTGGGTACTACTAGCGTGAGTCGTTCTCAGCGTACAGTTTTTTTTTATTACAAACCATTTGATAGGTGTTACTTTCTCAAATTTTTAAGGTTCTTTTTGACTTTGGAAACCCTGCATCAGGGAGTCACACGGTGGAAGGGGGGGGGACTTCGGAATTCCACGCAAAACTCCAAAATTTTCGCGACTTTATGGGCATTACTTATTCAAATGATCGAGTAAGAAAGTCAATTATTACCACCTCCTTCACGAGGTAAAAACTATTGCTCCTCCCCCACAAAAAATCTGCGCACCTACCTCTGTTGTATAGTATACTTTGAAAGAGATCTTGAAAAGTTATTGAAACCAGCAGTTCAACGACTGTGCTTAACCACAAAAAAAAAGTTTTAAAGAAATATAATTTAAGGGAGAGTACTTGATAAAAGTTCAAGAGTTTTGTATTTCTTTAACCTAGATATTTTAACATTAAAAATAATCAATTTTCTTTAGGATTACTTCTTATAAAATCTCTCGTATGAAAATCTCTAACACGAACGCCCAAAAGTAAGCTTGTATAAAAGATCAGAGACTGGAGAAAATTTAAGTCTTTCATCAAGGACTTGCTCAAAAATGAATATCAACAGGAAAGTAATTTATACTCATTGAAAATAAAAGAGATAGAGGAAACATAAAAAAAGGGGAAAAACAACTTCTTTTTATAAAAAGGATATTGCTCAAATCTTTAGATTATGCTTTCATAAAAAAAACAAAACACGGAAACAAGGACAAAGTTTTTTTTAGGTCTAGACATCAAAAGTTTTGATAGGACGAAAAAAATAGCTTCAATTGGGTATAGGCTTCAAACTGAGTTTTTTTTTTCAAAAATTGGAATCCTTTTTATGGAAATATTTTTTAGGGTTTGTTACAATGCAAAGTCCCATGACAGCTGCTGGAGGAACAAGCTCAAGACTTGGCATCAATTTTTGGCTCAGAGGCACAAACACAAGCCCTGCTGATTTAACGGTCAGAATCCGATCTGAAGAAGGCGAACTGATGGACTTGCCGGTGCTAGACCTGAGACCATATAGTACTAGCGATACTCTCTCTTGGGTTTATGTCGATGCTTCTCTGCCAAATGACCTTGGGAATTTCCAAGTAAGTACTGTTTCCTTTTAGTTCATTCAAAAATATACTTGTAAATATAATCAAAAAATAAAAAAAGAATCAATATTATATATGAAGACAGTTAAAGATTACTCATTCTTCAGAAAGTAGTCAATAATTTTTTAATTTTTGAAATTTTATTTTATTAAAATAAAGTAGAGGACGCAGTGAATAAATACAAATAATTAATAAATTTAATTTATAAAGCATAGTAAAAAACGCGACTAAATAATATTAATCAAATTAATCAATAATAATTCATTAGTTTAAATAAACAAAATAATAAAAAGGACATGTTCGTTAATTAATGAATTGAAAACAATTTTGTTAATTATTAAAAATTTTGTTTAAATTTGACCTGAAAATTCTGTCTTAGACAGGGCAGAGTGACTAGTAAAGATTTAGCCCCGGGCGCAAGAGAGCATGAACTGCCGCTGGTTATGAACAGACCTAAGATGGATCCATAGGGCAGAAGGTGTTTTGTTTTGATATCATTGATATTTTGTTTTTTTTTCAAATGAATTTTCGAATATAGTTTTGGTACTTGTCCAACTGCCCATGTATCAAATAGTAAGCTTTTTGAAAATTTCTGTTTGATCCAGCTTTTTAGAGCTGTAAAGAAAGAAAGGCTGAGATAGCAAGGCTGCGTTTCATTCAATAAAGGATGAAAGATTGTCAAAAACTGTCCTATTATTCATTCATTTTGGGTCAAATAAAAAGCAGGTAGTTCCCGAATGGGAACGGAAGAGGTCATAAGAAAAGATTCATAGAAAGTTGGAGCTTCAGTGAAGGGGGTAAAGAATAAACCTTAGAATAGATCGAAGCTAAGGAGAAGTGAAGAAGCTGTGTGACCTCAGGTGGTTTAGTACCGCAGTGGGCTTTCAGTACAAAGTATTTCTCAGTGTAGGTTTCATGGACATGTCGAATTTAATTTTATTCTTTTCACCTCTGCTGCTTTCTGTTTTTTGGACGTTTCTTCCCTTTTCCTAAAACTAAGAAAATATTTATATGCTAAAGAATTGATTGTTGACTTTAAAAACGATGTGTTTTAGATAATTGGAATTAGAAAAAGAGTGGTCCCATTTTTTTAAAAAAAATCAGTTCCTATTAAACAAAAAAAACTTATTTCATTTCTGTCACTATGAACAATATTGTAGTGCGAAGGTGGCTCTGTATTTAGCTAAATTTTTCTGAAGTTTAACTCTGATTTTTCGTAATATATTATTATTCAAGGTTTTAATTCTTTTTGTGGTCTTTAATTCTTTCAAAGTTGTATGCTTTACTGTGGTGTTCTCTTGCACGGAAGACAGTAAAGGGGATATACCAACCAAATTACCATACTGAACGCCTTAGAAGAGATCAGAAGCAATCTCAGTGATTTCGATGAATATGCTGACCGGTTCCAGCAGTCTGAAAAGATAAAGTTGAATCTACAGGAACACACCGACACAGAGGACAGTGTTATGGAGCCGGACTTGACTGACATGGTGTTTGCTAATGTTCTCCTGCGTTCAGACATACCAAATGCTAGGGAAGACTTGCCAGCAACTTCTCCAATCCCAATCGATACAGATCCTGCAGATTCAGTTTCAGCGGCACCAGCTCCATCTAGTTCAGCTAATCAGTCGAAGAAAAATGTAAAACCACTGACAAGGAAAGCAAAAGCCATTGAGCCACAAAGGAAAAGAAAGCTGTTGCACAAGGTATTCCTTAGGATAAATCTTTTAATGGGGCACCCCCAACTTCGGAGCATTAGAGAATACTGAGCTACTGATCCTGACTTGGATGTCCCTTTTGTATCGTCAAGTATGTCGAAAAACAGGTTCGAAGAGATTTAAAGAAACTTGCATATTAGAGACCTCCTTACAATTACAGCTGCCGAGAAAGACAAGCTTTCAAAGCTGTGACCGATGATTGACCTGCTAAACTTCCGCTTCAAGCAGTTAATGAAGCATGGAACTTACCTGAGTGTTGACAAGTCCTTCATTCTCTTCAAAGGACGTTGCACACTAAAGCAATATAACCCAATGAAGCCAATAAAAAGGGGATACAGGCTTTGATGCTTTGCCTGCATGAGCGGCTACGCCTAAAATTTCAACGTTTATCAAGAAAAATTTCAAGCTTTAAAGGACGGTTTAGGATTTGACTTGACGGCAAAATCATTCGACGATTGACTGAAGGTCTCAGTGGAAAAGAACATATCATCATTTTTGATAAAGTTTTTTCGTCTGTCTCCCCTCTTGATCAACCAAGAAAAGATGGAATTTCGCCGTGTTGCAATATTCGCTCAAGTAGGAAGTGCCTTCCTATCCTTGCACCCAACAGAACTCTAGATATAGAAGGCTTCGACCAAAAACATTGTGGATTGACTGATGTCTATAAATGGATGGATTCCAAGACTATTGTGTTTGCCTCCTACTACCGTGGTACAGAGATAGCCTCTGTACGGAAAAAATATTATAATGGGTCTATCTCCGTTATCAAAGCCCCTAGGTAACGAAAGATTATAATGACCATATGGGTGCGCAGACCTTTCAGACCAGAAAAAGGCAGCATATAAGAGAGATGGAAAATTATTGAAACGGTGGCACCAGCTTTTCTGGGGTTTCGTTGATTTGACGCTCTGCAATGCCCATGTTTTGCTTGCTTTCTTTTTTTCCCAAGAAAAATTGACACTGCTTGAATTCGGGCGGAGGGTCGTCAGAGGAATTGTGTCTGTGCCACAGTCAAAGAGGGAAAAGGGAAGCATTTTCCAGCAGGATGTTACAGTTAACAAATAAAAGACAAGGAAGATGTGACTCAACGCTCAAAATGCGAAATGAGTTCTCTAAGGCAAATTGAGTCAAGACCGTTCTCGATCTGTTCAATTGTGGTATGACGTTGTGCATCAATGAATGGAAGAGTTGCTTTGATGATTATAATCAATGACAGTGTTGTGACAAACATTTTGATGAAAGGTTTCTATTGTGAATAAATTTTTTTTTTTTTTTTAGAAAAAGTGACTTTCTCAGCTCGAATCCTCGGTCTTTTTGGCTGGTATTTGATCAGGTTACTTTGCCCAGCGGGGACTGTGGACTTCTATTTTAACAAATTTTTTCCTACTCATTTTCCGAGGTTTCTTTAGCATATTTGGAATCAGCGTGTCTTTTTGGTCAGGAGTCATGTATTTTTCGTCTAATTTGATCGAAAAAGAAGAACTTGGTCGTGAAATAGTTAAATCAAAGTGTATTAGTTTAAAATAACTTCTGATACAATCATATTGTGCGGAAAACTAACTAATGATGTCTGTGCATATCAAATGGTGTCGTTTTCTTTTGATTAATTAAAAAACAGACTTTCCGAAAATTCCGAAAGAAAAGTAAAGGCCATTTTACACATAAGCTCAGCAGATGCAAATACCTGTTAAAATTCAAACTTAAAACGACCACAAATTAATATTAAAGAATAAATGAAACCCAAAACGAACAGAAATTAAATAAACAGTCATAGACAATCACATACAACGAGTAATAATATAAATGAATAAATAGATCTTAAAGCGAGTAATGCTTTGATTGCATATGAAAATCAATCTTAAAACGAAAAAAAATATTTTCCTATTGAAGTATAAATGAAACTTAAAACGAACAGAAATGAAATAAACAATCAATGCAAACAAACATACAATAGCTATTAATGTAAATTAATAAATAAATCTTAAAACGAGTGAAAATTAACTTGAACATGCAAATCCAGTTTGAAACGAACAAAAATCACCACAAACAAGAGTTTGGGTATGACTCCTTCTCTCACTGTAAAAGTCTAAACCTACTGCGTCATTGGCGCTTTTCTGAAAACCAATTTTATGATAAATATTTTCTTTTGTACTTAATATTGAAAATAAACATTAAAATTAAAGTAACATTTTGAACTGATGAGCTTTCAGCAATTAATATCATTATACATCAAATATTCAGTTTAACTTATTAACTCTTTTTAAAGTTGTTCAAGACGAATATAGTTTCACTACAAACAAGTGTTTGGATACTGCCTCCTTCCTTAACTGTAAATAAAAACTAAAAGCTTACTGCGTCATTGGCGCTTAACTGAAAAAGAATTTTACAAAACGAATATTACAAATATTTTCTTTTCCAGTTATTACAGCATTGAAAATAAAAATAAGATTACAGTGACATAAATTTAGGAACGGATGGATCTTTCAACAATTAATATCCTTATACATCAAATATTCAATTTGATGTTGTTTATACTTTCCAAGACAGTTCAATACGCATATAATTTTCAGTAAAGCGCCAATAACGCAGTAGGTTTTAGACTTTTACAGTGAGAAAAGGAGGTGATACCAAAACTCTTGCTTGTAGTAATTTTTGTTCGTTTCTAGCTTGATTTGAATATTCAATTTAAGTTTCACTCGTTTTAAGATTTGTTTATTAATTTACATTAATAGCTATTGTATGTTTGTTTGCATTGATTGTTTGTTTAATTTCTTTTCGTTTTAAGTTTCATTTATACTTCAATAGGAAAATATTTTTTTTTCGTTTTAAGCTTGATTTTCAAATTAAATCTAAGCATTACTCCCTTTACGATCTATTTATTCATTTATATTGTTACTTGCATGTTTTTTGTCTATGATTGTTTATTTAATTTTCTGTTCGTTTTGGGTTTCATTTATTCTTTAATAGTAATTTCTGGTCGTTTTCAGTTTGAATTTTAACAGGTATTTGTATCTGCTGAGCTTAAGTTTAAAATGATCTTTAATGTTCTTTGAAAAACTTATTTTTCGGAAAGCTTTTTTTTAACGAATTTTTATTGGTTTTTGATTGCAAAAAGTTTCAAGTTTTTAAAAATTCCTTATTTCAAAATCAAACTATTTTTTTAAGAAATCAAATGTTCATCAAAGTAGCAAAACTGGTATCAAAGTAACAATATCAAAGAGAAAAAATGGGTTTGTGTCAACCTCGGAGTTTTTATTTTCTGATGTTTGAACTATTTTTAACAAAATGGCTATCTAAAAATTTTTATCGGATGGGTTTGGGGAGAAAAGGCATAGGGGGGCTGATTAACCTTTGGTATCTTTTGACTCTTTAAAAGTGAACTAGAACTTTCTATTTTCAATCCAATGAGCCCTCTCTGAAGTTTATACGAGCATCCCTTCTATAAGAACCATATATATCCCCATAGTATAATTAAATAACAATCAATGCCTGCCCCTGGGCCCTAGGGGGTTGTGTCGACCTCGGAGTTTTAATATCTGATGGTTGAACTATTTTTAACAAAATAGTCACCTCAAAATTTTATCGGATGGGTTTATCCATCCGATAAGCCCAAAGGCGTGTAGGGCGGGAGGGGCTAGTTGCCATCCGATATATTTTCACTATGAGAAAATAAACTGCAACATTTAATCTCCATTCAAATGAACCCTCTCTAAAGTTTATACGAGTATCCCTTTCATAAGAGATGCCTGGGGCCCATACGGCCCCAGGACACAGCTTACAATGCTTGCCCTCGGGCCCTGGGGGGTTGTGTCGACACCGGAGTTTTTGTTATCTGACCTTTGAACTATTTTGGAAAAATAGCTCTCTCAAAGTTCTTATCGGATGGGTTTGAGGAAAATAGGGTGTGGAGAGAGGGGCTAGTTGCCCTCCGATCTCTTTTGACTTTTAGAAAGGGAACGAGAACTTTCAATTTCCAATCATATGAGCCCTCTCCGAAGTTTATACGAGCATACCTTCCATGAGAACCATATATGCCCCCAGAGCAATACTTACAAAACCTGGCTCTGGCCCTGGGTGGGGGGGGTGTTGACACAGGAGTTTTTTTTATTTGACCTTTGAACTATTTTTAACGAAATGACCATACGTAAAGAAGTTTTTGTTATATGATCTTTGAAATATTTTTAACAAAATGGCTACCTCAAATTTTTTTTTCAGATGTATTTGGGAAATGAGGGCTTGGGGGGGGGGGGCTAGTTGCCCTCCGATCACTTTTGACTCTGAAAAAGGGCACTAGAACTCTCGATTTCCAATTGAATGAGCACCCTTTGAAGTTTATACGACGACCCCTTCTATATGAAATGCATCTGGGAAAAAAAAATGGAGTGGGGGGGGGCTAGCTGCCCTCCAATCACTTTTGACTCTTAAAACGTGAACTACAACTTTAGATTTCCAATCAAATGAGCCCTCTATGAAGTTTATACGAGCATCCCTTCATTAAAAACCATAAATGCCCCCACGACATAGCTTACAACACATACCCCCGGGCCCTGGGGGGCTGTGTCAAAAACGGAGTTTTTTGTTATTTGAACTTTGAATTATTTTTAACAAAATGTTTATCTCAAATTTTTATCTGATGGACGGGGACGGGGGCTAGGTGCCCTCCGATCTCTTTTGACTCTTAAAATGTGAACAAGAACTTTCAATTTCCAATCAATTGAGCCCTCTCCAAAGTTTATACGAGCATCACTTCCATAAGTAATATATATGCCCCTACAGCATTACTCATACCACCTGCCTCCGGGCCCTGGGGGGTTGTATCGACACAGGAATTTTTCTTATCTGAGCTTTGAACTATTTTTAATGAAATGGCTATTATAAAAATTTCATCGGTCGGATGGGCTTGGGGAAAAAAGAGTGTGTAGGGGGGGGGGCTAGTTGCCCCCGGATATCTTTTGACTCTTAAAAATTGAACTAGAACTTTCAATTTCCAATCAAATGAGCCATCTCCGAAGTTTATACGAGCATCCCTTCCATAAGAACTATATATACCCCTAGAGCATTACTCATAATGCCTGCCTCCGGGCCCTTGGGGGTTGCGTCGACACAGGTGTTTTTATTATTTGATCTTTGAACTATTTTTAATGAAATAGCTGTTATAAAAATTTCATCGGATGGGCTTGGGGAAAAAAGATTGTGTAGGGGGCTAGTTGCCCTCGGATATCTTTTGACTCTTAAAAATTGAACTAAAACTTTCAATTTCCAATCAAATGAGCCCTCTCTGAAGTTTAAGCAAGCATCCCTTTCACAAGAACCATATACGCCCCCAGGACAACACTCACAACGCCTATCCCCCGGGCCCTAGGGGGAGTTTTTGTTTTCTAATTTTTGAACAATTTCCAAAAAACTGGTTATCTCAAAATTTATAGCGGATGGGCTCGGGGAAAAAGGGCTTGGGGGGCTAGTTGCTCCTTAACTCTCTTGACTCTTAAAAAGTGAAGTAGAACTTTCAATTTCCAATCAAATGAACCCTCTATGAAGTTTATACGAGCATCCCTTTCATAAGAACCATGCATGCCCTTAGGGCATAACTTAGAATGCCTTCCCCTGGGCCCTGGGTTGTTGTGTTGACACCGGATTTTTTCTTATTCGACCTTTGAACTATTTTTAACAAAATGTCTATCTCAAAATTTTCATCAGATAGATTTGGAAAAAGAAGGCGTGGGGGGGGGGATAGTTGCCCTTGGATCACTTTTTACTATTAAAAAGTGAGCTCGAACTTTCAATTTCCAATTAAATGAACCCTCTCTGAAGTTTATACGAGCATCCGCTTTATAAGAACCATATATGCCCCAGGGCATAACTTACAACGCCTGTCCCCAGACCCTGGGGGGTTGTGACGACACCCGAGTTTCTGTTATCTGACTTTTGAGCAATTTTTAACTTAATGGCTATCTCAAAATTTTTATTGGATGCATTTGGAAAAAAGGGCCTTGGGAGGGGGAGGGGGAGCTAGTTACCCTCCAGTATCTTTTGGGTCTTAAAAAGTGAACTAGAACTTTCAATTTCCAATCAAATGAGTCCTCTTTGACGTTAATACGAGCGTCCCTTCCATAAGACCAATATATGCCCCCAGGGCATAACTTAAAACGCCTGTTCCCAGGTCATGGGAGGTTTTGTCAACACCGGAATTTGTTATATGATCTTTGAACTATTTTTAACAAAATAGCTATCTCAAAATTTTAATCGGATGCATTTGAGAAGAAGGGTTTTGGGGGGGGGGAGCTGGTTACCCTCCGAAATCTTTTGACGCTTAAAAAGTGAACTAGAACTTTCAATTTCCAATCAAATGAGCGCTCTCTGAAGTTTATACGAGAATTCCTTCCATAAGAACCATACATGGCCCCTGGGCATAACTTATAACCGTTGCCCTGAAGACTGTGGGGAAAGTGTCCTGCCCAAACATATAATTTCCAGAACTTTCAACTACGTTGAACAAAATGGCTATATCAAGATTTTGATTGGATGTGTGGGAAATGGTGGGCGTGGAAGGGGTGTTAGTTGCCTTCCAATCATTTTTGACTATTAAAAAGGGAACTAGCCATTTAAATTTCCAATCGAATGAGCCCTTTCTGAAGTTTCTACGACAACACTTTCTATAAAAACCTTACATGCCCCAGGGCATAACTTAAAACTCTTGCCCTGATAGCTGCGGGGGGGGATTGTTATCCTTAAAGACCTAATTTGCCGAACATTCAACTACGTTGAATAAAATGGCTATCTCAAAATTTTGATTGGATGTGTTTGGGGAAAAGGTGGGCATGAGAGGTGGGTTAGTTACCCTCTATTCACTTTTGACTGTTATTAATTTAAAAAACTTTTTCTACAAAATAAGTTTTTCAAAGAAAAGTAAAGAACTCCATTAAACAAAAAATGAGCAAAAATAAATCAAATAATCTACCAAGCGTGAAACAAGGCCAGAACATAATTTGCACTTTACTGAAAAAATACAAATGAACGTGCATTGTTAGTTTATTATACATATACTGATATTTAGCAATCAAAATGTTAAAATTATTTGATTTATTAAAGTTATAAAAGTAAAAACTTTTATATTTTTTTTCAGTAAAATGCAAATTTTCTTATGGCCTTGGGAAGGCACAGGGGTTTTGCGGCCCACTTATGTTAATTTCTGCTATACTTGAATTTGACTCGGTTATTTATTGTAATTTTTGTTCGTTTTGGGTTTCATTTATTTATCGATACTGATTTGTGGTAGTTTCACGCTTGGTAGATTATTTGATTTTATTTTTGCTCATTTTTTTGTTTAATGGAGTTCTTTACTTTTCTTTGAAACACTCATTTTGTGGAAAATTTTGTTAAATTAATTTCTGTTCGTTTTACATTGACATAGTCTTTTCAGGGGAAAAGAAAATAATACTTTAAATCTATTCGTTTTTTAAGACTTTATAGTTTGGCCTGCTATTTGTATGCTGGAGAAAATTTTTCAGCAATTTTTAACAACATACACCTTTTTAAATATCTGGACACAAATAGTACTGTTTAATTTAGTTTCATACCTCCTCTAGTTGACCTGAAATGGAAAACTTGATACCATTCGCAAAAAAATCTGTTTACTTTCTTTGATAGCTTGGATACACTTACGCTATTTTGATTTGGTTAAATTTAAGAGCAGAAATGGGAGGGTTGGTGTGGGAGGATGGGTGTTGGAGGGTGGGAGTGGAACGGGGATTAGTTGCCCTCAAATCACTTTCGACTATTAAAAAGGGCATCACCCCTTTCTATTTTCAATCGAATGAGCCCTTTTCGAAGTTCCCACGACAACTCCTTCGATACGAAGTGCCCTGGTCTAAACAACAACAACAACATAACATAATACATTGTACCCACTTCGATCTTTACTATAAAAATGTTAAGCCTTCCAGTCACTTTCGACTATTAAAATGGGCACTAGGCCTTTCGATTTCCAATCGAATGAGCCCTTTTGGAAACGACAACACTTTCTATAAACACCTTATATGCCCCCAGGGCATAAATTACAACCCTTACCCTAAGGTATGTTAGGGTGGTTGTCATCCTCTAAGACCGAATTTCCAGAACTTTCAACTACGTTAAACAACATGGCTATCTCAAAATTTTGATTGGATGTGTTTGGGGAAATGGTGGGCGTGAGAGGGGTGTTAGTCACCTTTCAATCACTTTCGAATATTAAAAAGGGCACAAGCCACTCCAATTTCCAATCGAATGAGTGCTTTTCGAAGTTTCTACGACAACTTCTTCGATACGAAGGGTCCTACTCAAAAGGAAAAAATTAATAAATAATAAATTATGCCAACATCGTTCTTATATGCCCCCAGGGCATAACTTAAAACCCTTGCCCTGAGGGTTGGGGGGGGAGTGTCCTCCTCTTTACTTAGTCCCTGTTTCTTGTCTCGTTCTCGAGTGTCCCCGTTCTTTACTTAGGCAGGGCGATCGTGCTGCCTATGATTTATACAACAACCTTCTATATAAACCTTATATTCCCCCAGGGCATAACTTACAACTCTTGCACTGAGGACTCTGAGGGGTTATAATCCAATAATACCTAATCTCCAGAACGTTCAACTACGTTGAACAAAATGGATATCTCAAAATTTCGATTGGATGTGACTTGGAAAATGGTGGGAGTGAGAGGGGCGTTATTCGCTATCCAATCACTTTCAACTAATATAAAGGCACTAGCCCTTTCAATTTCCAATTGAATGAGCCCCTTTGAAGTGTCTACGACAACACTTTCAATAAAAACTTTATATTCCCCAGGGCATACCTTATAACCCTTGCCCTGAGGGCTGTGGGGTTGTCATCCTTAAAGACCTAATTTCCAAAACTTTCAACTACGTTGAATAAAATTGCTATCTAAAAATTTTGATTGAATGTGTTTTGGAAAATGGTGGGCGTGAGTGGGGGGTCAGTGGCCCTGAAATCACTTTCAACTATTAAAAAGGGCACTATCCCTTTGAATTTCAAATCGAATGAGCCCTTTTCAAGTTTTTACGACAAAGATTTCAATAAAAACCTTATATGCCCCAGGGCATAACTTATAATCGCTTTCGACTATTAAAAAGGGCACTAGCCCTTTGAATTTCCAATCGGATGAGCTTTTTTGAAGTTTCTACGATAACACCTTCTTTAAAAACCTTATATGCCCCCAGGGCATAACTTAAAACCCTAGCCCTGAGCGCTGTGGGGAGTGTCCTCCTAAAAAACATATTTTCTATCCGGAAATCAACTACGCTGAACAAAATGGTTAAGTCAAAATTTTGATTGGATGTGTTTGGGGAAATGATGGGCATGGGGGGGGGGCTAGTTGCCCTCTAATCACTTTCGACTATTAAAAAGGGCACTAGCTCTTTGAATTTCCAATTGAATGAACATTTTTTGAAGTTTCTGCGACAACGCCTTCTACAAAACCTTATATGCCCCCAGGGCATAACTTAAAACCCTTGCCCTGAGGGTTGTGGGGGAGCGTCCTCCTCAAAAACACAGTTTCTATCTGGAAATCAACTACGCTGAACAAAATGGCTATCTGAAAATTTTGATTGGATGTGTTTGGGGGAATGATGGGCGTGGGGGGGGGGGCTAGTTGCCCTCCAATCACTTTCGACCATTAAAAAGGGTACTGGCCTTTTGAATTTCCAATCGAATGAGCCTGTTTTGAAATTTCTACGACAACTCCTTCTATAAAAACCTTATATACCCCCAGGGCATAACTTAAAACACTTACCCTGAGGGCTATGGGGGAGTGTCCTCCTCAAAAACATTGTTTCTATCTGGAAATCAACTAAGCTGAACAAAATGGCTACCTCAAAATTTTGATTGGATGTGTTTGGGGAATGATGGGCGTGGGGGGGGGGCTAGTTGCCCTCCAATCACTTTCAACTATTAAAAAGGGCACTAGCCACTCCATTTTCCAATCGAATGAGCCCTTTTCGAAGTTTCTACGACAACTCCTTCGATACAAGTGCCCGGGTATGGAGAAAAACCAAAAAAACACATTGTGCCCACATCGTTCTTTACTTAGGCAGCGCTAGTGCGCTGCCTATGAAAAAGGGCACTAGCCCTTTGTGTTTCTTATCGAATGAGTACTTTTTAAAGTTTCTTCGATAAAGTTTCTATATAAACCTTATATGCCCCCAGGGCATAACATACAACCCTTGCCCTGAGGGCTGTGGGAGAGTGTCCTCGTCAAAAACATAATTTCTATGTGGAAATCAACTACGCTAAACAAAATGGCTATCTCAAAATTTTGATTGGATGTGTTTGGGGAACTGATGGGCGTGGAAGGGGTGTTAGTTGCCTTCAAATTCCTTTTGACCCTTAAAAAGGGCACTAGAAATCTCGATTTCCAATCGAATGAGCCCTATTTGAAGTTTCTACGACGACTCCTTCCATATGAAGTGCCTCTGGGGAAAAAATAATAATAATAAAACATTGGAGCCGTGTCTCCTTTACTATAGGCAACGCTATCAAGCTGCTGAGCTAAGCAAAAAGGAGTAGTTTGCTATTAATGAAGTGGTACTAATTGCAGTTCGGATTTCAGGGATGCTTTCACTGAACAACCTTACATCTTATATATTTTTAGCTCGTCATGGAGGCTTTCGTTGGTGCTGGTGAGCTCAATGGTATTGCAGTGAAAGATGTCTCCATAACAACCACATTGGAAGGAGAAAAGATGACAAATTACCTGCTAAAGTTTTAAACTATTCCTATTTATTGAAAGTAAAACTAGATTTCTATTATAAAATCTAGTGTTTTCTCTACTATCATATAAATTGTTTTGTGACTGGAAAAAAATACTTTAATAAATAGATATGTCAAAATATTAGCAGTATTGAGGTGTGAAAGATCTTAAGCTGAACTGGCCAGCCATGAAAAAAAAACCAACAAAGAGAAAAATCTCAGTGAAAAAAACAAAAAAACAAACGAGACTGCGGCCAATGGAGAGAAAAGACGAAAAATGTAAAACAACACGGATGAATTAGGAATCGGTGATTCCAAAATCTTTTAAAATATGTACCCATTTTGGAATTGAAAATGAAACAAAATTAAAAAACAAATTAAGCCTAATGGCTTTAAATCACGTAATTTCTGAACAAAAACAGAGACGTTTTCAACTGTCTAAGGACTTAAATTCTGTTGAAACCCTTTTAAGGAATAACCTTCCATCTGACGTTTTTATGCGAATTAAGGAAATGGCCATTAGATCTTTTCGCCATGATTTTCATTTGTCTAAGGTTCGTCTGGTTGACAAGTTTAATAAACTTTTGTTTGAGAAGTTCCAAGATTCCGATGTTTTTTATCCTCGTCATTGTCTGGGTCCAACAATTAAGAATTTGTTTTCTTGACCTCTTAATATTCAACAGGAGGCAGTTTTGTCGAAGGGTTCTAAGTTCTGTTTTCCAACACCAATCTCCTATTCAAAAATAATTTCAAAGGTGGAGTCAGGAATTATGGCTTCTATAGATAAAGTTGATACTCCTCAAGAACTTAGAGCCGAGATCGTAAGAAAACTAAACACCTTTAATATGAGCTTAATTGGTAAAGAAATTTCACAAAAAAATGACATTAAAATACTTTCAGATTTGAAAAAGGATAAATTTCTTACTATCACCAGAGCCGATAAGGAAAACACGATTGTAATTATGAACACTGAAGACTATAATAATCAAATGAAATCCATTATTTCTGACACTATTACATACAAAAAACTTGATTTTGATCCTACAGATAAATATGTAAAATCAACAAGAAAGGAACTGGAGTCAATGAAAAATAATTTTCACATTACCCCACAGTTTTATAACAAATATTATCCTAGGGGTTGTTCGGCACCCAAGATCTATGATCTACCTAAGATTCAGAAGACTGGAGCCCCCCTCCGCTCCATTGTATCAACTTTTCCTTCGCCTGTTTCGAAATTAGGAAAATGGTTGTCGGTAGCATTGCGTCCACTTTTGGGAACACAGAGATCATATTTAAAAAAATCGACTGATTTTACTAATAAATTGAGAAATTTCACGTTGGAGGATAGTTCAATTCTTTGTAGTTTCGTTGTTGTTTCCATGTATTCAAATTGTGATTTAAAAAGGTGTGAGGACATTTTAAAAAGTAAATTAGAAAAACACGTTGATTTAATACAAGATGTGACTTTAGCCAGTTTGGATATTGAAGTCATTATGAAACTAATTATCCTAGTAAATGAATTTTCTTTTTATTTTGGTTTTAGAGGGGAGTTTTATAGACAAATTTTTGGGTTACCTACGGGGGCTTCTCTCTCTCCTTTATTGGCAAATCTTTTCATAGATGCTATTGAAACCTCTGCTATACACAGTTTTAGAATCTCCCCTTGTTTCTGGGGTAGGTTCAGGGATGATGTGGTGTGCGTTTGGAAACATGGATTGGATTCCTTAGACCTATTTTGTAAGCATTTAAATAGTTTTGATAATAATATTAAATTTACATTTGAGTTTGAGGAAAATAATAAATTGCCTTTACTGGATATTTTATTAATTAAAAGGGATCTCCATTTACTTTTTTCGATTTACAGAAAACCAACGCACAATGATAGGTATTTGAATTTTCATTCTTGCCACCCTATGTCGGTGAAACGGGGGGTTGTAATTTCACTAGTGAATAGAGCCTTTAGAATTTGTTCCCAGGAGTTTCTGGATTCAGAATTGTTATACTTGAGGGATATTTTGTTTTGTAATAATTACCCAATTAAGTTCATTGACAAAATAATTGAAAATAGACGTGTTAAACATGATAGTAGGGTTATTGGGGTTTCTCAGTCTTTAGATTTAGATGTTTCAAAAAGTTTCATTTCATTGCCATGTGTACCTGGTTTGGGTGAGAAACTTTCACGGGTTTTGCGTAAATCTGGTATTGATACATGTTTCCAATCGTTGAGGCCAATGGGTAGTTTCTTTAGTTCTGGTAAGGATTTAACCCGGGGAAATTTAGTAAGTGGGGTGTATAAAATTCCGTGTTCTTGTGGGAAGTTCTATATCGGTAGGACTCACCAGCAATTTGTTGAAAGGTTTATTGAACACCGAAATTCAATAGAAAAAACCCTACAATTAAGCAAGCCTCCAGAAACTTTTGTTTCAGCTTTAGCAGAACATATTTGGTTTCAACCAGATCACTTTGTAGAATTTGATGAGACCTTAGCTATTTCAAATGCTAAGGGGTATACACAGTAGGCGAGAGAAGCCATTGAAATTAAAAAACATATGTTTGCTAACATTTCAATAAATAGGGACACAGGTAGTTTAAATATTAACCCAATTTATGATAATCTTCAAAAGAGTGATTCAACAGTCAATAAGGGAATTAAGATTATAAATAATCACCAGGTGACTGTTTTACCTGGTAGACCAAACCAATTGCTTCAATAATAGCCAATAAAAGGATTATTTCGCAACAGAATAGTTAAAGTAATTTCCATTTTTGTTATTTTTCCGCAGTTGCTCTGGTGTTCTCACTGAAGTAACTCCATATTGGCATCTTTTCCCTACGTGGATCAGTTTGCGCCAATTGTATATTTTTTGGTTTGGTGGTGGTTTTATTGGTTTTTTAGTTTTAACTTTTTTTTTTTTTTTTTTTTTTTTTTTTTTTTTTTTTTTTTTTTTTTTTTTGTTCTTCTTCTGTCTTTCGTGCTGAAGACGCCTTGTTTGTGATACAGGCGAAATATCCGCGTTGTTTTGCATTTGTCTTTTCTTTTCTCTCCACTGGCCGCAGTCTCGTTTGTTTTTTTTTTTTTCATTGAGATTTTTCTCTTTGTTGGTTTTTGAAAACGACACGGATATTTCGCCTGTATCCAAACAATGCGTCTTCACCACGTAAGAAACACAAGAAGAACAAGATAAAAGAAACAAGCTAAAACTAAAAACCGATAAAACCACCACCAAAATGAGCAAAATTAATTTATATAATATGAGGAAAACAACAAATTACCTTTTCTGGATATTCTATTAATTAAAAGGGATCTTTTTATACTGGTAGGCCACAATGCCACCAGTATTGGTGTGGTAATGTATGGGTGTCACCACTTATTGGTGCAAAAATGGTGCTACACCACTTACTGGAGGGAAAAGCCCCCGGCGGCACCAAATATTATAATGAGATGCCCGCGCCTACCAAACCGGTTCTGTAAATATCGGGTTTGAAAATACTCAATTTACAGTATACCCTGCCCCAGGGTATGATAACGTGATCGAGCGGTCAAATGGCCACTTTAAGGCCAAGAGTGTTACCGACCCGGGTCACCACAAAAAATCTTTAACTATCTCCTTGGAGGTAACAAACTCCCCTGTCAATATAATAAAGACGGTCTCTCGTAACTCTGTTCCTACCCTGTCTGGGTTCCAGGAAAATTAGTACACAGTTTGTAGAAAATATCTTACTAGTAATCTTCCAGAGGTCACATATCACAAAAGGAATAGGCTTCCCCAAACGGGGTCTAAATGCAGACTTACTGAAAAGTAATATTCATTCTGTACACAAACTTTGCATAGGGGTAGACGTTCGCATGGCCCAGCCAATCCTCTCAATCCCCATTCAAAATCCATTCTACTTTTTCTTAACTTTACCTTTCAATGACTCAAACCATTTTGTCCAAAATAGGATTTAGTTCAAAGCTTACTGATTGCGAAAGAATCTAACTTAGCAACCAGAATTCAACTTAGAATTAAAAATTATCTTATAGGCAAATATAATTACAGAAAAGAAAATGGACCATTTATCTGAAAAGAAAAGAAACAGGGGTGGAACCCCAACAGATCTCCATATAGTTTTCACGATTTATAGAAAACCTAAGCAAAATGATAGGAATTTGAATTTTCATTCAGGTCACACTATGTCGGTGAAACGGAGGGTTGTGGTTTCACTAGTGAATAGAGCCTTTAGAATTTGTTCCCAGGAATTTCTGGATTCGGAATTGTTATACTTGAGGGATATTTTGTTTTGTAATAATTACCCAATTAAGTTCATTGACAAAATAATTGAAAATAGACGTGTTAAACATGATAGTAGGGTTATTGGGGTTTCTCAGTCTTTAGATTTAAACATATCAAAAAGTTTCATTTCATTGCCATATGTACCTGGTTTGGGTGAGAAACTTTCACAGATTTTGCGTAAATTTGGTATTGATAGCCTACATGTTTCCAATCGTTGAGGCCAATGGGTAGTTTCTTTAGTTCTGGAAAGGATTTAACCCGGGGAAATTTAATAAGTGGGGTGTATAAGATTCCGTGTTCTTGTGGGAAGTCCTATATCGGTAGGACTCACCAGCAATTTGTTGAAAGATTTATTGAACATCGAAATTCAACAGAAAAAATCCTACAATTAAGAAAGCCTCTGGAAACTTTTGCTTCAGCCTTAGCGGAACATATTTGGTTTCAACCAGATACCTTTGTAAAATTTGATGAAGCCTTAGCTATTTCAAATGATTAATTGAAAAAACTTTGCAAAAAATAAGTTTTTCAAAGAAAAGTAAAGGCCATTTTAAACTTAAGCTCAGCAGATACAAATACCTTTTAAAATTCAAACTCAAAACGATCAGAAATTACTATTAGAGCGCTAATGACGCAGTAGGTTTTAGGCTTATACAGTGAGAGAAGGAGGTCATACCCAAACTCTTGCTTGTAGTGATTTTTGTTTGTTTCAAGCTTGATTTGCCTATTCAATTTAATTTTCACTCGTTTTAAGATTTATTTATTAATTTACATTAATATCTATTGTATGTTTGTTTGCATTGATTTTTTATAAAATTTCTGTTCGTTTTAGGTTTCATTTATACTTCAATAGGAAAATATTTTTTTTTCGTTTTAAGCTTGATTTTCATATTCAATCTAAGCATTACTCGCTTTAAGATCTATTTGTTCATTTATTTTATTACTTGTTGTCTGTTTTTGCTATGATTGTTTATTTAATTTCTGTTTGTTTTTGGATTTCATTTATTCTCTAATAGTAATTTCTGGTCGTTTTGAGTTTGAATGTTAAAAGGTTTTTGTATTTGCTGAGCTTAAGTTTAAAATGGCCTTTTCTTTTCTTTGAAAAACTTAGTTTTTGGAGTGTTCTTTTTAATTAATTTTTGTTCGTTTTTTATTACAAAATATTTCAAGTTTTTAAAAATTCTTTATTTAAAAATCAAACTTTAAAAAAAATCGAATATTCATCAAAGTATCAAAACATGGTATCCAAGTAACAATATCAAAGTGAAAAAAATGGGTTTTTGTCTACCTCGGAGTTATTATTATCTGATGTTTGAACTATTTTTAACAAAATTTGCTATCGCAAAATTTTTATCGTTTATACGAGCATCCCTTTCATAAGAACCACATACGGCCCCAGGACATAGCTTACAATGCCTACCCCCAGGCCCTGGGGAGATGTGTCGACACCGGAGTTTCTGTTATCTGACCTTTGAACTATTTTGAAAAAGATTGCTCGCTCAAAGTTCTTATCGGATGGGTTTGAGGAAAATAGGGCACGGAGAGGGGGGCTAGTTGCCCTCCGATCTCTTTTGACTCTTAAAAAGTGAACGAGAACTTTCAATTTCCAATCATATGAGCCCTCCGAAGTTTATACGAGGCTAACTTCCATAAGAACTATATATGCCCTCAGAGAAATGCTTACAACGTCTTTCCAATGCCCTGGGGGAGGTTTTGTCGACACAGGAGTTTTTCTTATCTGAACTTTGAACTATTTATAACGAAATGGTCATACGTAAAGGAGTTTTTGTTATATGATGTTTGAACTATTTTTAACAAAATGTCTATCTCAAATTTTTTATCAGATGTATTTGGGGAACAAGGGCTTGGGGGGAGCCAGTTGCCCTCCTATCACTTTTGACTCTTAAAAAGGGCACTAGAACTCTCGATTTCCAATCAAAGGAGACTTTTGAAGTTTATACGACCGCCCCTCCTATATGAAGTGCCTCTGGGGAAAAAAATGGAGTGTGGGGGAGGCTAGTTGCCCTCCAATCACTTTTGACTTTTAAAAAGTGAATTGCAACTTTCAATTTCCAATCAAATGAGCCCTCTATGAGGTTTATACGACCATCCCTTCCATAACAACCATATATGCCCCCAGGGCATAACTTACAACGCCTACCCCTGGGCCCTGGGGGGCTGTGTCGACACCGGAGTTTTTTGTTATTAGAACTTTGAAATTTTTTTAACAAAATGTCTATCTTAAAATTTTTATCTGATGCATTTAGGGCATGGAGGAGGGGGGGGGCTAGTTGCCCTCCGATCTGTTTTGACTCTTAAAATGTGAACAAGAACTTTCAATTTCCAATCAAATGAGCCCTCTCCAAAGTTTATACGAGCATCCCTTTCATAAGCATCCCAACATAAAAAAACAAGTTTTTTTTAACTGAAAGCAAGGAGCGACATTAAAACTTAAAACGAACAGAAATTATTCCGTATATGAAAGGGGCTGTCCCCTCCTCAATACTTCGCTCTTTACGCTAAAGCTTTTTATTGTTTTAAAAAATAAAGTTGTGTGACAGATTCAAACTTTAGCGTAAAGATTGAGGTATTGAGGAGGGAACAGCCCCTTTCATATACGGAATAACTTCTGTTCGTTTTAAGTTTCAATATCGCTCCCTACTTTCAGTTAAAAAAAACTTGTTTTTTTTATCTAATACTATAGGCAACGCTATAGCGTTGCCTCTGATAAGGGGTACACTCAATGGGCGAGAGAAGTCACAGAAACTAAAAAACATATTTTTACTAACACTTCGATAAATAGGGACACAGGTAATTGAAATATTGACTCAATTTATGATAATCTTCTAAGGAGTGAATCAACAGTCAATAAGGGAGTTAAGATTTTAAATAATTCCCAAGGGACTATTTTACCTGCTAGACCAAAACGATTTGCTTCAGTAATAGCCAACAAAAGGATTTTTTCGCAACAGAATAATTAAAGTAATTTCCAGTTTTTTTTTTTTTTTTTCATCAGATTCTCAGGTGTTCTCACTGAAGTAACTCTACAATAGCGTGATTTCCCTACGTGGATCAGTTTGCGCCAATCTATATATATATATATTTTTTTTTGGTGGTGGTTTTATTGGTTTTTAGTTTTAGCTTGTTTTTTTTATCTTGTTCTTCTTGTGTTTCTTTCGTGCTGAAGACGCATTGTTTGGATACAGGCAAAATATCCGTATTGTTTTACATTTTTCGTCTTTTCTCTCCATTGGCCGCAGTCTCGTTTGTTGTTGTTTTTTTCAATGAGATTTTTCTCTTTGTTGGTTTTTTAATATTGAAGTGTACTGAAAGTTGCGGTTGTGAGCCTTTTAGTGAAACGGAGAGACCTAAGCAAAATGAAAATAAAACTAAGTTAGAGCCAAGAGTATAAAACAAAACTGCAGGACAAATGGTATAGCTCAGTAGGCTCCATTTTCAATCTGACCAGATTAGTGAAAGAACTAGCGTAAGTCGATTAAGGTAAGAAAAAAACAGGATGTAAAAACAACATAATGAAGATAGCCAAGACGAATAAAAAGAAATTCTGTAAACAAGGATAGCCTTTAGACATAAAAGTTGATAAATTGCTGTAAATCACTTAGAAACAATAAGAAGGAAAAACTTTATAAGATCAATGAAAGGAAGAGCGTTCTTAAGCTCTTAAGGCTAGGCCTCCAACAAAAGAAAGATAAATTTAAGTTCAATATATTTACTTATCCTTAGGTCCACATTGTGAGTGAGTCAAGAAAAGAAACACTAGTTTTTGTTATAAAATTTGACATAACATCTAGAATATCCCTCATTTTTCAGACTTTTCAGACTTTTCAAGACTTTATTCATAAGGTGATAAAAATGAAAAAGATAACCTCATATATAAGTTCTTTGTTGGTTCTGAAGAAATCTCTGATGAAAGACTTGAACTTCCTTCAGTCTCTGGTCTTTTATAAGAGCGCTTAATTTTGGGCTTGCCCGTTAGAGATTTAAATGCAAGACGCAATCATACAGAAAACGATTTCTTATGTTTAAAATACTAGGTTATTGCAATGAAAAATTCTTGACAGTTTATCAAGTACTCTTCCTTACATTGTACTTCCTTAAAACTTTTTCTATGATCAAACTCAGTCATTTTACTGCCTCTTTCAACTACTTTTTAGATCAACTACTTTTAGATGTCAAAATGCATTTTACAAAATGCATTCAACTACTTTTATATGTCAAAATGGATTTTACTCCCAACAGTCAATTTTTTAATCTATCGAACATATCTTTTTTTTCAATAAAAAATTCCAGGAAATTTAAGAAAATTAAGGATTTAAGGATCTTATGGGGGTAGTACCCAAGAACCCCCCTGCTGTGTAATTGCCTGGTAGAGCATAAACGACATTAAAAAAATTAACAAGAAACAAGAATCAAACATTTCGTGATAACCAACTGTATGTATGGAGCTACCTAGGCTTATAGTAACCGAAATTCTTAAAACAGCTTCCATAACAGTAGGTACGTAAACATCTCAGATGTTATGGTGATTCTAAATATATGAGATTCACCAAGTTTAATGTTACCCATAAAAAGCTAAGAGCCTGAGGAAATTTTCCTAATTTTAGGAAAATGAGGAAAACATACACAAGGGAGTAAGTGATCTTTATGGAATTTACAGGATCAAATCGTAAAATTATATTGTTGAGGTCAAGACTGTGTCCAGGGGGGTTACCAGCCTTACCCCTCCCCCCACACACACACACATACACAATTTTGTACGATCCGTAAAAAGGTAACAAAATGCATAAAAACAAATTTTTGATCTGGTTCTTAAGTGTTTTTAACCCCCCTCCCCCCAAAAAAAGTCCTGAATACGGCCTTAGTAAAGATATCAAGATTCCATCTACAAAAATGTAGATTTTTTCCCAGAAGAAAGTTCACGGATGCGTTGTTTTTAAGGGTTATTCTATCAAACTAAAAGTCCTAGAGAACTGGGAGACGGAAAGTTCAAAGGGAATGATAAATTTGCGAACATGTCATCTAAGTAGTATGTCATTAATCTTCGAGTCTTCCATTTTGAACTGAAATATACAGTTTTGCCCTAAAGATGGTCAATATGATATCAATAATAGATTTTGAGACAGTTAATCGATTTAAAATTAACCAAAAGCTCGATATTGAACTTCCCGTTTCAGCGGCAGAAAAGCTAATCTATGGTGTGTTTGCTCCTAAGAAGTCTCGAAGTTCAGACAATAAAAACGATTAGTATACACACTTATTTAAAGCTTCATTTAACTAAATTGGTTCACTTGATTGTTAGATAAAACTATGCACGGGAATGTATAACTGTGCATAAGCTATTATGGAGGAAAAGCAATTGGGTCACTTTACAGATAAGGGAGAGGGCAACTGATGCCTTATAAAGTGCATTTTTACCCCCCCCCCCCAAAAAAAAAAAATTTCTAACTCTCCGTGATCCTTTAGATAAATGAAAATAAAGTTTGGAGAGAAAGGGCGATACATTACTCGCTAGCCTTCCTTCATATAAATTAGGCATGGACATAGGTTCTGCGGGGTGTTAGCTCTCTTCTTATTACAAAAAAATGTTTTCTTTATGACTAAAACACATTACATAGTCATTTGTTGAAATTTGTTGAACTTGTGTAAGGAACCAAGCACATATTACAAACGTGAGTACTTTGGGGTGGAAGATTGGAACATTTAGTTGTTGAAGTTTGTTACCTGAAGTGTCCCCCCCCCTCGTGACTGCAGGTTGTAAAATGGCGAAATACAAACAGTTTGATCTTGTCCTAGCTTCATTCCAGGGATACACCTTATGGCCATCAGTAATTATTAAAACCACCAAAGACCAGAAAAATCAAGCTCGATATCTAGTCTTTTGCTACGGCACTCACTCTGAGCATAATATAGCTGAAGCTCATATCCGCAACTGGAATGAGCGCTTTAAAGAAGCTGTACAAGGACAGATAAAGATGTAAATAAGGCTTTTGAAGAGCAGCGCCTATTCTCTGATATTTTCAAGACTAGGAGTAAAACTTACTTGTCTCTACCCACTAAAACTAAAGTAAAATCTAGCCTAGCGCCGTCAACTCCGACTTCCGCAGCAGCATCAACTTTAAAGGAAATTATAAATGAAACTCAAGAGGAACTAATGAACACTAAGTCCAACTTAATGAGAGACATTTCTCGTGTCGTATCAGACACAATGAAAGATCGCCGAGCTTCTGAAATTATCAGTGAAGATGTTGTGAACAAAGTTAATAATTCTATTTCCCTATTATAATGCTAAATTTGAAAAAAATTGAAACAACCCTTCAAAGACTTTATAATGCTGTGAACTTGCTTGGATATAAAATCTCTAAAATAGAGGACAGGGTTTACCAACTTGAGCAGGATACCTTACTTGACACCCTAATTTTCTACGGTGTGAAACCAAACCCCAATGTGGAATTGATGGATATTCTTAATGAAGTGATAACACAAATAATGGGCTTGCAAGATTTAAAAAAAATGGACCTCTTAAAGGCTAATCGATTCCGTATACCTGCTACTCAAACTGAAAATCTGAAAATTGCCCCCACCCTGGTAAAATTTTCAAACTTGGATATTGCTCGAAAAGTGTTTGCAGCAAAAAGTAAGTTGGTTAAGTCAGATGTTTTTGTGTCTGAAAACCTAACTAAAAAGCGTCGTGATCTATTAAACGCGGCTCACAGCACCTTTGGCCCAAGAAGTGTTTGGCCTGATCATGGTCAAGTTCTAGCCAAAGTTCTGGGTGAAACTCGTGTACGTAAAATAAACTATTTGCATGAATGCATTAGTATGTGACTTGTTAGTATTTTTCTTAATTTTTAAATGCCTTCCAAAGGTCATTGATTTTCATTTTTTTACTTTATTTTTATTTATTTTTTCATTTTTGTTTCTCTTTCCGTGCTAATGGTTCATTCCCATAATACCTGCTGTGCAATTAGTTATTTGTGTGTTTGTACTCCTTTGACAGGTTTTTCTTTTGTAATTGATTTAAGTAAAGATTTCTTTTTGGTTCATCTGGTGACTTAAATGGACTCTAAGTAAAATTACTTTTGTGAATATTTTAAGCCACGAGAGTCGGCTTTGCGAGCTTGAAAATAATCCTTTCGATGTAATTAGTATCGTAAATAATTCTGTGGGTCAGGCTAATCAAAGTCCAATTAATATAAACCCTATTTGTAACAGTAAATATGTTTTGGAGAGGAGGCTACCAAAGGAAATTATTCTCTGACAGCACTTCAGCTTAACATTCAGGGTCTCTCCTCGTCAATAGATAATTTAAGACAAATTGTTTCGGATGGACAGCCTAATGTTGTGGGTTTACATGAGATGTTTTTGGATTCTGGCAATGAAATGCTATTGGATATCCATGGTTATAAAATGGAACGTATAAACCACTCCAAGATGGCTAAAGGAGGTCTTGCCATGTATATATCTTGCAATTTGCAATATTGCTTGCTTGATGAATTATCAAGTAATTTTGAAGGTATTTTCGAGTCACAATTTATAGAAATTAGATCTAATGGTATTGATATAATCATAGGAAATATTGATCATTCTCCTAGTGGGGCTGTTCCCTTGTTCGATGCTAATTATCTTACCCTAAATTTTTCTAAGTCCAGCTTTTTTTATTTTTTCGCATGTTTCTCAGGTTTATCCCCAGTTATCAGAAATTTACCAGCCAAATGGGATAATTCATAGATCTAAAGATTGATATGTTCGTTTTTTGGGCATTCTTGTTGATGAAAACCTATCTTTCAAACGTCACATTGATTTTATTAAAATAAAGATATGCAGGAGTCTTGGTATTTTAAGGAAACTTAGACATACTTTTCCTGTATCAATTTCGAAAATCCTTTTTCACTGCTTGATCCAATCTTACGTTTCTTACTGTCCTATAGTGTGGATGTCAACCTTTCCTTCACTGTTAAAACCACTTTTTAAGGTTTACAATAAAGCTAGACACCTCATTCAGGAAACTAATCGTTCAATAGTTATTCCATTGCTTGATATTGAGTCACTATACATTCTTTCATGCCAAAGCTTTACTTTTTCTCAGCTTCATGGTGACCTCCCCCGGCCCCTAAGTGTTCCGCTATGTTTTACCTCTGATCATAATAATTATAATCTTCGCAATATGACAAATCATGTTCAAGTTTCATTTACTCCCTGCATAAGGTCAGATTTTAATCCTTTAATGGCGTGTCATATTGTTTGGAATAATTTGCCTGAATCGGCTCGAAGGTGCCACTCATTTGAATCGTTTAAAAAAATTGTTAAAAATTCTGTGGCTTCGTAGAAGTTATTTTCATCTGTTTTTCTTTATTATTATAGTTTTTATTATTATTATTTTTTTAGTCTATTTAATCTACTTAACTAATTGAGTTTATTTATTCTATTTTTTCCTATATTTTTTTTTTTATCTGTATTTTCTTTTCTTCTCCTTTTGCTCTTATGTTTGTGAGTAAGTGATCATTTTAAATGTTGTTTTGTTTTTCATCTCTGAGTAAGTAACTCATTTGTCTTCCCCCTTCTTTACAGGCCAATGAGCCTGTGGGGGAATAATAAAACGTATCATTGTATGTGTATTTAATGAAGAATAAATCTAATCTTATCTTATTTTCACTGGTGCAAAAGGTGGAAAGGGTGGGAGGGGGAATCTACAGCGTTGTCAGGGAACTTCCAATGAGAGGAAGGCGAGTGGCACAAGAAACTTTTCTTTTATTAACGTATAAGCGAAATTATTCGGTTCTATTTTTCATGTATTAAACGGTTTGAGGTAAAAAAACGACTTTAAGTAAGGAGTGATTCGTGCTAATGATAATCATAAATGTAAGAAAAAGGAATCTTGCTAACAATATAGGCCTATACATTGATAGAATCGCATTTTTGTGATGATTCCAAATATGTAAAATTCCTCAAGTTCCAAGATAATGAGCAATGGCTTCGAGCCTGAAAATTTCACCTCATTTTTGCAAAACGAAAAGTTTTATTAAAAGGGTGCAAAAATGCCATCAGAATGAAAATTCTGAGATTACTATTAATTTCAAATTATTGAAGAAATTTTATTATACTCATTACAGCCGTGGTCTTTTTTTATTATACTCATAAGATATACACTCATTATCTTATCATTATTACACTCATGGTCTTATTTCTGGGCAAAGAAAAATCGTGTGGGTGTAAGTGTTTTTTTTTTTTTTTTATGCAAATAGTATGGATAAGAAGCATTTTCCAAGACATTTATATGACATCTTTACTAACTTACTTAATATATACAACCGGGACATTTCAAATTTTTCTTGCTTCGTGGTTTTCTAATCTGAATATCTATGGTTTTTCCAATTCTAAAACATCCAAGTTTTCATCCGTATATAAAGTGTGTTGGCTATATTTTTTCCAAAACTTTTAAAAGGTTACTAATTCTCAATATTTCAAGATCTTTTAATCACCCCATGGAATTGACGCTTAAAAATTTCCGGAGTGTTTTAATTTTTAAACATTAATAATAGCTAATCCTACCGTTATTATTAATGTCACACTTCTTTGGGGGCAGAAGAAGTGATCAATGAGACCAAGAGGCTTGGGAAGACTTGACTGCGTAATAAGGAGGTGAAGGTTTTTGTTTTATTTCAAATGTTCTTAAGATACATATGACTTTTTAAATACTTCTTTTTTCTGGGAGCCCCCTTTTTTAACTAATTTTCTGAGAAACTGGCTGGTTATTAATTGCTTAAATACTCCTTCTCCTCCCCCAATCCTCAATCGGACCTAATTGATAGGGACATACAATCCCAGATTTTTTATATCTTCTGAATCCAAGAAATTTCTATTTTCTAACTAGTTAAGCTTTTCATTTATGAAAATTTAATAGCGAAAGACTTTTTACATCAGGAATCTTTATTTTTAAAGGTGTTTGGAGCTCTACTTTGAGTTTTAGTTTTCTTAAGTAAAGTCTTGTTTAATCAATTCTCTAGGAAACTGGGTGGTTTTAATTGATTAATCAGGTCATCTCCTCCCCCACCCCCAAATTCGACTTACTTGAATTGGGGCTTACAATCCAAGACTTTTTTTTAGTCTTCTAAGTTTCAGAATTCTGCTAGTCTTTATTATCTAGGAGATTTCCATTTTAACTATTTAGACTCAAAAGTAGGAATTGGGCAGAAGGCGCGGGGGGGGGGGGACTCCGTATATGGGCATAGAATCCAGACGGGCGTTTACAATATTGCCAGATAAGAGTTTCATGGTTATGTTATGTTTTGTTGATGCTGTTTCTTAGTTATGTTGTTTCATGGTTATGTTTTGTTTCATGGCTCTGTTTGTTGATCGTTATGTGGTTTGATGTTTCTATGCCTATTGAATACAGACAGAAGTTTACATCATTGCCAGATAAGAGTTTCGTGGCTTTGTTTTTTGATGGTTATGAGTGCTGTTTCATGGTTATGTGGTTTGATGGTTATGTGATTTGATGTTTAATAGATATTTCTATGCCTATTGAACACAGAGAGAAGTTTACATCATTGCCAGATAAGAGCGAGTCTAATGATACAGGATCACGTGTCTCTTTCTAGGCCAATCAGGGAGTCGGAAATATGAACGGGACAATATCATTGACACCTATTTCTAGGTCAATGGATTTACGTAAGTTTTCTCTTACGTCACAAAAGGATGCCAAAACAAAGGAACATTCAGAAATTACTTTTAGGGGATTATTTGGGCGAAACAAATTAATCGACATTTTAGGGATTTTTTGAGTGGAACAGTATGAGACATTTTAGAGGATGATTTGGGGTGAAACTCTGTGGTCGCTAAAATAGACAAGTACACAATATTGGATTAGTGAGAGAATTATGAGTATGTACCATTAATGACTCTAACCATAATGGACCTCAACCTCCAGGATCCACGTCTCCCCAACCCCCAAGACCCGCCTCCCACCATTCCAACTTTTTTTGAGGACACCCCCAATTTCCAATATAGAGGCTCAAATTAAGAGTTCAAATGTGTAAGAAAAAAGTTAGCAGAACGTCAATATTGCCCTCATCTCTCAGGATTTAGACAATCAAATGTTTTGAACATCCAATTCTGTTACTTTTTACCTCACATTTTTAAATACGGCACTTAGAATGTTACCCCATTTTTTGTAAAGTCCAACCCCACCCCCACCCCTCATGACCTAATTATTAACAAAATAAAAAAGTCGGTAAAAATGACCAGCCAGTCGGTAAAATCTATTGGCTCCCCCCCCACCCCAAACATTTTGGCTAGTAACGCCTCTGGTGGTTTGTTATGTTTAGTTATGCTTTTTCATGGTTTCACTTGTCTGTGCTATTTTACTCAGTATTCCCATGTCTATTCCGAAGCGGCTTTGTTTGCAAGTTATTGGCAGATACGTTTAGCTATCCTGTTTCATGATTTGACTTGTCTGTGCCAGCTTTGTCGGTGCTTTCCTTGTATTTTTTAAGGGGCCTTGTTTGAAAGTTATGATTTGACATGTTTAGTTTCAGTCTTTTATTGTTTGACTTGTTTATCTCAGGTGTTGTCTGTTTTTTCTCTTTTTTGACTTCCTTTACTGGTGTGAAGTCACAGTTCTCTTGATTTTGTTGGTAGGATCAGCTATTTTTCATATTGGAAATTAAAGTTGGAATTTAAAAACATAGCACGCTATATAGCGTTGAGACAGCCCTAGGACAATAAAAAGTTTTCTAAACAACTTCAGGCTTGAAGATCCAAGGAAAAGGCTAATTCTTCCTGTTGACTTGAACTCAGAATTTCTGAAATTATAAGTCATACGGCCCAAATTCAATATTACCAAGCTCGTACAATATAACCAAGCTCACTAGTTTTTACGAAAATTGACTTTATAATAAAACCCCTAGACTCACCCGAAGGAGAAATAACGAGAAATATGACAATTAAACCATTAAATTCTCAAAAAAAATGTTATAGAAAGCTTCCAATTTTAAAACTCTAGAATTGTTTTGAAAATCAAAAATAGGAGGGAGAAAGTCTTTACTTGTAGAAAGCAAATAGTGGTAAAGGAGCATCCAAAAATCTGTAAAAATGTGTGCTTCGAAGGTGATATGGGACCAAGAGTCTGAAATTCAGTGTAGAAAGACACTAGAGGGGTGAGGCAATGGAAAAAATCAGGCTTTGAAGTGCAAATTTTGAAAATATGAGTTAAAATCAATAAAAGTACTATTTAATTTTTATGCTGGTAAGAAGTTGCTTTAGAAGCGTAAGAAAAAGTGAATAAACTAAACCTATTGACCTAATATAGAAAAGTAGTTAGAAATTAATCAAAATATACGCTAAGTTTGGTTTATTCTAGAAACACAAGCTAAAAAGCTAGTTTAAGCAATTAAAGAGCAGCCACCTTGTTTGGAAATTAATTAAAAAAGCTTTACTTGAGAAAAGTAAATCTTAAAAAGTTAAGCAATAGAAATTCTTTAGAAAGTAAAACATTCTTTAGAAAATGAATAAGAATTCTTAATGTATACAAAATGGAAATTTATTGGATAATAAAGGCTTTACTTGTAGAAACCTGAAATTCAGAAGATTAAATAAATCTGGGATTGTAAGCCCCCTCTTTAAATAGGTACGATTAAGGGGGGGATGACCTGATTAAGCTATTAAAAACCAACTATTTTCTTAAAAAATGAATTAAAAAGCCTTTGCTTAAGAAAAATAAATCTCAAAGTATTAGAGCTCCGAAAATATTAAGGATATAAAGATCCATGGCATAAAAAAGCTTTTGCTATTAAATTCCAACAAATAAGAGGTTTAAATAGTTACAAAGCGGAAATATATTGGATAATAAAGGCTTTACTTGTAGAAATCTGAAATGCAAAAGATTAAACAAATCTGGGATTGTGAACCCTTCTCCAGTTAGGATTGATTGAAGGGTGAGGAATGAGATAAACTGTTTAAGCAATTAAAAACCAAATAATTCTTAGGAAATTAACTAAAAAGTCTTTACTTGAGAAAACTAAATCTTAAAGTGTTAAAGATCCGAAATTCTCAAGAAAATAAAGGTTCCTAATAAAAAAAGCTTTCGTTATTAATTGTAAATAAATTTAAATTCGAAATAGTTAGCAAATGGAAATTTGCTCGATAATAGAGGCTTTACTTGTAGAAATCAGAAATTAAGAAGATTAAAAAGAAATCTTGGAGTGTAAACCCCTCTTCAACTAAGTTAGATGGAGAGATGGGATACGAGATGACCTGTTTCAGTGACGGAAAACCAGACAGTTTCTTAGGAAATCAATTAAAAGGATTTAATTGAGAAAATAAATATTGAAATGTTAGAGCTCAAAAATCTTAAGAAAATACAGGTTCCTGATATAATAAGGCGTTTTATTTTAATAGCAATAAATTTTAAGAGTAGGAACGGTCAGGAGACGTGGGGGGACTCAATATATCGGCATAAAAACCAGACGGGAGTTTACAACATTGCCAGATAAGAGTTTCATGCTTATGTTTTGCTATGTTAATGCTGTTTCTTAGTTATGTTGTTTCATGGTTTTGTTTTGTTTCACGGTTCTGTTTGTTTATGGTCATGTTGTTTGATGTTTCTATGCCTATTAAATACAGAAAGAAGTTTACATCGTTGCCAGATAAGAGATGTTATGCTATGTTGATGATGTTTCATGGTTTTGTTGTTTGATGGTTATGAGTGCTGTTTCTTGGTTATGTGGTTTGATGGTTATGTGATTTGATGTTTCACAGATATTTCAATGCCTATTGAATACAGACAGAAGTTTACAACATTGCCAGATAAGAGATGTTATGCTATGTTGATGATGTTTCATGGTTTTGTTGTTTGATGGTTATGAGTGCTGTTTCATGGTTATGTGGTTTGGTGGTTATGTGATTTGATGTTTAATAGATGTTTCTATGCCTATTGAATACAGACAGATGTTTACATCATTGCCAGAAAAGAGCGAGTCTAACGGGACAGGATCTCTTTCTAGGCCAATCAGGAAGTCGGAAATACGAAGGGGACAAGATCATTGACACCTGTTTCTAGTTCAATGGATTTACGTAAGGTTTTTATTACATCACAAAAGGTTGCCGAAACAAAGGAACATTCAGAAATAACTTTAATGGGATTATTTGGGCGATACAAATTAATCGACATTTCAGGTATTTTTTGGGTGAAAGAGTTTCAGACATTTTAGAGGATGATTTGGGGTGAAACTCTGTGGTGGCTATGATAGAAAAGTGCACATATTGGATTAGTGAGAGAATTATGAGTACGCACCATCAATGACTCTAACCACAATAGACCTCAACCTCCAGGGGCCACTTCTCCCCAACCCCCAGGACCCCCTTCCCACCATTCAAACATTTTTTAAGGACACCCCCCAATTTTCAATATAGAGGCTCTAATTAACATTTAAAAATGTGCAAGAAAAAAGATAGCAGAACGTCAACATTGACCTCATCCTTCAGGATTTAGACAAGCGAATGTTTTGAACATCCAAGTTTGTTACTTTTTACCTAACATTTTCAAATATAGCATTTAGAATGTTCCCCCATTTTTCTTAAAAGTCCAACCCCCCATGACCTAAAATGTTTCCTCATTATAATTATTCATATTTACGAACCTTAGCGCATCAGCTATTCGTACAAACATCCATCAATAAAATCCATATTAAAGACATTTTCGTCACTATAAAAATTAAGACACAGCGTAAACGTCCTTTTCCAAACACATTTTTGACCGTTCTGCTAAAAAAAATAGCTAGAAAAAGTTAGCAGACGTTCATGAAACGTTGAAAAGTTCATTGTTTCTATAGTCCGGGTGTCATATGAAAAATTTATGCTTTCCGTCCAGAATTGAGTGCATTATTAGCGATATCTAATAATGTTAAAAAGTTGTATCATTATCTTAGGAATGTATCAAAGCTCTTTTCAAAATTAGCTAATGAAAATATTAAAGAATGTAGACGACTTATGAAAACTAATATTTTTTAGGGGGTGGGGGATGATTCAAGGGTTCATGGGGTACATTCATATGCCCTTCTTTTTCAAAATTAGCTAGTGAAAATATTAAACAATATAGGCGACTTATGAGAACATTAATATTTTTACGGGGGTGGGGGATAATTCAAGGGCTCATTGGGTATATTTTTGTATCACGTCCAGAATTAAGTGCAATATTAGCGATATCTAATAATGCTAAAAAGTTATATTATTTTTTAGGAGTAAAAACTAAGCTCTTTTCTAATTAGCTATTGAAAATATTAAAAAATGTAGACTACTTATGAAAAGTTTAATATTTTTTAGGGGATGGGGGATGATTCAAGGGTTCATTGGGTACATTCATATGCCCCTCTTTTTCAAAATTAGCTGGTGAAAATATTAAACAATGTAGGCAATATATGAGAACATTACTATTTTGTAGTGGGGTGGGGGTAATTCAAGGGCTCATTGAGTACATTTTTGTATCACGTCCAGAATTAAGTGCATTATTAGCGATATCTAATAATGATAAAAAGTTATATCATTTTATTAGGAGTGAAACAAAGCTCCTTTCAAATTAGCTAGTGAAATACTAAACAATGTAGGTGACTTATGAAAACTTTAATATTTTTTAGGGGGGTGGGGGATGATTCAAGGGTTCATTGGGTACATTCTTCTGCCCTTCTTTTTTCAAATTAGCTAGTTAAAATATTAAACAATGTAGATAACTTATGAAAACATTAATATTTTGTAGCGGGCTGGGGGTTGATTCAAGGGTTCATTGGGTACATTCTTATGCCCTTCTTTTTTCAAAATTAGCTAGTTAAAATATTAAACAATGTAGATAACTTATGAAAACATTAATATTTTGTAGCGGGCTGGGGGTTGATTCAAGGGTTCATTGGGTACATTTTTATGCCCTTCTTTTTTCAAAATTAGCTAGTGAAATATTAAACAATGTAGGCGACCCTGATTTTGCCTGGTTATGCAAGAAAGTAGCTCGTCTTTAACAAACTTAGCCATAGTTAATTGAAACTGTGTATAACTTCATCATTTGTAGTCCAATTGCGTAGCTAATAAAGGAACATTTGGCCTTTTTTCTGATTTTGTGTGGTTACGCAAGAAAATAGCTCGTCTTTAACAAACTTAGCCATAGCTAAATTAAACTGTGTATAATTTCTTCTTTTTTAGTCCAATTCCGGATCTAATAAAGAAACCTTAGACATTTTTTATGATTTTGTGTGGTTTCGCAAGAAAATAGCTCGTCTTTAACAAACTTAGCCATAGCTAATCGAAACTGTCTATAAATATCTTCATTTTTAGTCCAATTGTGTAGCTAATAAAGAAACAAACTTTCCAAATATCGGAAGCAGGGGAGCTTTCATACATGCTACAATTGACTTTAAGGGAATACATTGTTCATGTAATTTCGATAAACCGTAAAACTTCGGGTCCAGAGCTACCCCAGGGATGCATTTTAGGTTACTTTTTTCTCAAAATGGCATGAAATATTCTAGCGGCTGTACTCTTTCACCTTAAGCCTATGTTTTCATATTTTTTATTGTTTTTGTGACTCGAGTTCAGCAGGACATTTGAGGTGATGTTTTATTTTTATGGATGTAAGGATTATTATTGTTCACCATACAAGGGGGCTCTCATTCCAAGCAGACACAGGCCAATTGATGTTAAGCGGCACAGTATCGTAACAAGTTATTTGCAAATTCAATTTTTCAATTGGATTTTTGATAGGTGTTAGCAGTGACATGTTTCGGGGTATTATTTACGATATCATCCTGATAAAATGCATATCACGATGATTTGAGATGCATACTGGACAAACAATTTCTTCTGATGGTTGGGTTCCATGTACCCGCTCAAGAAACCGAAGTACCCCTCCCTCCACTAGGGTGCCACCCCGAGCGCAGGTCATCACCGAGGGAGTATCCTATCCACCGTACGGTTCATCTCAACCCTTGTGCAACCCAGGACACATTTTTCAGCAAAAATATCAAAACGTGCAAAGGGAAAAATTTTTGTTCCCACCCACCCCGCGCGATGTGGGGGAGTTTGGTAAGTGTTGTCTCATTCCAAGGACGCAATTTGATCATTCCAACGCAATTCAGGGGGGTTGGATCACTGTTGAATGGTTCCGAGGAGACGGAATCCGGGCTTCGGCTAGATGAAAAAAGAGGCTAAAAACAGTCTCACTCGAGATAATTTAAAGGTAGTAATAATAAAGAAATTATCTTTGAGTTTTTACAGAAATACTGTAACGTCAGAGCATCCATGTGTGAGAAGAGTAGATGTCGAAACCGATAAAAAGTATGCTTATGGTCCAGAGCAGGACAGCGCTACGACACTGTTTTCACACTAGCACCAGCTCTCCACACATCACCCCCCTCCCCATTTGAAAACAGAGAACCCCCTATTTTGTTCTTTACCATTGTTAGATACTCTAAGCAATTCCCCTCAACATGTTACACTATAAATACTCTAAGACATCCCCTCTCATCATCCATCTCCCCAAAAACACTTTTCCTACATTTCTCGCTAAAAATATTACTTTCAAGTCATTCATTCGAGCTTTTGCAAGCAATTCAGCCCACACTGTAGTATTATAACTACTCTAAGACATCCCTCTACCATCACCACATCCACCACAACCACAGACACTTTCTTAGAAGCAGCAATTTTTCGTTATGATGACAGCATATCTGCTAGAAGTAACAAGTTTTTTTGCCAAAGATACCAAATTTTTTCTTAGAAGTAACAATTTTCACAATATGATAACAAGTTTTCTGTTAGAAGTAACAAGTTTTCCTTAACACTGACAAATCTTCTCATCAAAGTAAAAACTTTTTTCCTCAATACTAACATACTTCTACTTAACACACTCAAATTTCCCTTAGAAATAACAGTTTTCGTCAGTGATACCATGTTTTCTGCTTGAAGTAGCAAGTTTTCTGTCAAGGATACTAAAAATTTTTTTTTAGAAGTAACAATTTTTTTCGTTATGATAACAAGCTTTCTGTTCGAACTAACAAGTTTTCTGTCAAAGATACCAATTTTTTCTTAGAAGTAACAATTTTTTTATTGTGATAACAACTTTTCTGTCAGAAGTAGCAAGTTTTGCTTAACACTAATAAACCTTTTCTTCAAAGTAACAACATTCTTCTTTAATACTTCCAAACATTTACTTAACACTAACATATTTTCTCTTCGATGCATAAACTTTTTTCCTTAATGCTATCATACTTTAACTTAACACACTCAGATTTCTCTAAGAAATAACACTTTTCGTCAGCGATAAGAAGTGTTCTGCCAGAACTAGCAAGTTTTCCTTAACATTAGCAAATTTTCTCATCAAAGTAATAACATTTCACCTTAAAACTAACATACTTTTGCTTAACAAACACAAATTTCTCTTAGAAATAATATTTTTCGTCAGTGATAACACGATTTCTGTTCGAACTAGCAAGTTTTCTGCCAATGATACCAAGTTTTTTCTTAGAAGTGACAATTTTTTGAATGTGATAACAAGTTTTCTGTCAGAAGTAGCAAGTTTTGCTTAACACTAACAAACCTTCTCTTCAAAGTAACAACATTCTTCTTTAATACTACCAAACTTTTACTTAACACTAACATATTTTTTATTTGATGCATCCACTTTTTTCCTTCATACTAACATACTTTTACTTAACACACTCTATTTTCACTTAGAAATAACCCTTTCCGTCAGTGATAACACGTTTTCTGCTTGAACTAGCAAGTTTTCTGTCAAAGATACCAAATTTTTTTCTTAGAAGTAAAAATTTTTTCGTTATGATAACAAGTTTTCTGTTCGAGCTAGCAAGTTTTCTGTCAAAGCTACCAAATTTTTCTTAGAAGTAACAATTTTTCGTTATGACAAGAATTTTTCTGCCAAAAGTAGCAAGTTTTCCTTAACACTAACAAATTTTCTCATCAAAGTAACAACATTTTACCTTAAAACTAACACACTTTTACATAACACACTCAAATTTCTCTTAAAAATAATATTTTCCGTCAGTTATAACACACTTTTACTTAACAAACTCAAATTTCGCATAGAAAGAACACTTTCCGTCAGTGATAACACGTTTTCTGCTTGAACTAGCAAGTTTTCTGTCAAATATACCAAATTTTTGTCTTAGAAGTAACAATATTTCGTTATGATGACAACTTATCCGCTAGAAGTAACAAGCTTTCTTAGAATTAACAATTTTTTTCGTTACGATAAGAAGTTTTCTGTCAGAAGTAGCAAATTTTCCTTAACACTAACAAATTATTCCTTCGAAGTGTCAACTTGTTCCTTAAAACTAACTCACTTTTACTTAACACACTCAAATTTCTCTTAGAAATAATATTTTAGTCAGTGATAACACGTTTTCTGTTCAAACTAGCAAGTTTTCTACCAAAGATACCAAATTTTTTCTTAGAAGTAACAATTTTGTGATTGTGATAATAAATTTTCTGACAGAAGTAGCAAGTTTTCCTTAACACTAACAAATTGTCTCATCGAAGTAACAACATTCTTTCTTAATACTAATAAACTTTCACTTAACATTAAATTCCTCCTAGAAATAACAAGTATTTTCTTAACAGTAACAATTTTTTTTAATAACTCCAACTTATCCGTCAAAGATAACAAATTTTATCTTAAAAGTAAAATTTTATAGTCAAGGATAACTTGATTTCTGCTAAAAACTAGCAAGTCGTCCAGCAAAGATAACAATTTTTTTTAGAAGTAATGAATTTCTTCTAACAGCACTAAATTTTCCGTTAAAGATAACAAATCTTCTCTTCGAAGTAACAACTTTTTTATTTAATACTAACAAACTTTTACTTAACACACCAAAATTTCTCTTGGAAGTCACATTTTTCATCAGTGATAACACGTTTTCTGCTTGAGCTTGCAAGTTTTCTCTCAAAGATACCAAATTTTTTCTTAAAAGTAGCAATTTTTGTTATGATGACAAGTTATCTGTTAGAAAAAAAACAAATTTTAAGTCAAAATTACCAAATTTTTCTTGGAATTAACAATTTTTTCGTTGATGATAACAATTTTTCTGTCAGAAGTAGTAAGTTGGTTGATTATTGATATTTTAGCTGAATCAACTGAACAGTTCTCACAGGATATGCTACAACTGTTTACCCTTCGCTCTCATCATGAACACATTTCCATAACCCTAATTCTACACAATCTGTTTCATTAGAGCAAGTATGGTAACTGCCCGGGGTAACTTTTTAACGGGATTAAATTGCATAGAGGTTATTTCTATGGGAAGGGGGATTTTTCCGTGGAGGAGGAGCCAGGTATCCTGGAGTTATTTCAAAAACGAATAGAAGCTCAGCCATTTTTGCATATTTTTTTAATAAAGTTGGATTTTGTTCATTTTTAGAGTTAAATTTTTTGCATGTTTTTTCTAATAAAGTAATCGCTTTTATTCATTTTAAAGGTTAATTTAGGCTAGGTTACGCGCGCGTGCGTCAATCAGAAGAAATTGTGTGCCCAGTATGCATCTCAAGTCATTGTGATATGCATTTTCTCAGGATGATATCGTAAATAATGCCCCGAAACATGTCACTGCTAACACCTATCAAAAATCCAATTGAAAAATCGAATGTGCAAATAACTTGTTACGATACTGTGCCGCTTAACATCAATTGGCCTGTGTCTGCTTGGAATGAGAACCCCCTTGTATGGTGAACAATAATAATCCTTACATCCATAAAAATAAAACATCACCTCAAATGTCCTTCTGAACTCGAGTCAGAAAAATAATAAAAGAATATGAAAAAATAGGCTTAAAGTGAACGAGTACAGTCGCTAGTATACTTCATGCCATTTTGAGTAAAAAGTAACCTAAAATCAACCCCTGGGTTAGCTCTTGACCCAAAGTATTACGGTTTATCGAAATTACATAAACAATGTATTCCCTTAAAGTCCATTGTAGTGAAAATCAGGGTCACCTACATTGTTTAATAGTTTCACTAGCTAATTTTGAAAAAAGAAGGGCATAAGAATATACCCAATGAACCCTACATTGTTTAATATTTTCACTAGCTAATTTGAAAGGAGCTTCGTTTCACTCCTAAGAAAGTGATATAACTTTTTGTCATTATTAGATATCGCTAATATTGCACTTAATTCTGGACGTCATAGAAAAATATACCCAATGAGCCCTTGAATTACCCCTCATCCCCTTAAAAAATATTAATGTTCTCATAAGTCGCCTATATTGTTTAATATTTTCACTAGCTAATTTTGAAAAATTAGGGCATATGAATGGGGGTAGCCATTGGGATATATTGAATATCTCATGATTTAATTTTCCAACCAGATGATACTCTTGGGTCACTGCAGTAGTCAACTCACCGTCAGTATCAACACCTGATCGATATTCATAGCCCAATGATTGTCCTCTCAACTCCTTGTATGCATTTGGTGTCATCATCATAAATTGTATGTAGCTTGCATAGTTTGATAAGTTATTGCTAGTGCTCACCAATGTTCCATTAATAGATACATTAATTTGTTTGAATAGATTGTGTAGAATACAGTTCTCGTAGGAGAGACCATCGGCAGCATTTGGAGTTGTATTATCTGACTTTTTCTTCACCGCAACATTTAAATCAATAAATGTTGATGACAAATCATGAAATAGTCTTCATTGGAAAATATTTGAAAGTGTATATTTTCCGCGAGGGGTTGTTGGGGATGAAATTGTTCATAGTAGCCATACTTGACACTGACATCAACATTTTCAGCATTGAATAGATTCAATGAGGAACTGATTGATGGATATGATTCCTTGTGGGGGAGATAAGTCATCTTAAGAGAAGAAATCCTTCTTTGATCTAACAATCTTTTTCTTTTTCTTCTTCTTCTGCTTATTGGTCTTCCTTGTTTTATTCCTCAAAGTCCTTGTTGATGTCCTTCGCTTCCCGCCTGGGTGGAGACTGATGAGTGAATGACGCGCACGCATCCTTTTCAATCCCTCCCCATTTTGCCGAGATTTTAATTGCTCACCAACGGCTCTTGCTGAAGATCTAATATTTTCCTTAACACTCTCCTTGAAATTCTTGCCCGACCCCCAGTCCTGTAGTGTGGAGGCAGCAAAATTTGATGCAGCAGGCACAAGATATTTTCTGGCAAGGGGTTGTGCAGAACCAAATAGCCTAGCAAACCAGCTACCAAGACCATAGCCAGACATTGTAGTACGACCCTTGTAGTAGTTCAATCCATTGCCTATTTGACGTGGACTCAAAGCACCAACATAGCAATCGATATCGGGGCAGACAAATGGAATTCTTCTATTGTTCATTTTAGGTGATTGTGCTATCGCCGACAATGGGTCGAAAATGACATGTAATCACTGCTAAGCCTTTTGTTATTGCTAGAGGATCACCCAATTCACTTCTTAGTGTTAACTGACAGAGTTCCAAATACGAAATGTTTACAGGAACATACTGAAGATGCTTTATATTATAGTGATGAACAAGTTCATGACTTGTTTTTCGTTCAAGAACACGTAGGAGGGGTACATTTGAATTACCGACTTTCGATGTTTCCACAAAGGATGCATAGAGAAATATGCAAGAGTCCGAGGCGAAACCAGGTGGATAATCAGCAAAAATAACTTGATCCATCCCGTAAACGGCGCCAGCATTTTTCCCATTTTTAAAGTCAAGAACGTCTCTCAGATTATCATTGAGAATAATTATTTCAGTGTCAACAGGTGAGGTAATGTAAATCCTATCGTGTTCCAATGAATAATTAAAATGGAATTTACCATTCCTACGATATGAGATTTTTCTATTGATTGTACGACACAAATCTGTCATATTATCGTATTCAATATATTTCAATTTGGCATGTGGATATTCGCTAGATTTAAGTGCTTCAACCCATTCATAGTCGACAAAGAGTGTCCAATCGAATGGTATAACTTTTATATCATACACACGATCCTTTCTCAGGATGTCATAGGTATTTTTGAGAATACAGTCGACAAGAGCCACTTCATACGCACCGTCAAATTTGATGGCGGGGGAGAGTTTTGTCCAAAAATCACTTGTCGTATTCAAGTCGTTGTAGAGAGGATCGGAAACATTGGACATAAAAGTTACATACAAATCGTTGGGCATTGTCAATATCTTAAACACCGATCCAAGAATCGAAATCAGAGTTGTATCCTAGCCACCGAACAAGTAACTGTTTCTTACCCCTGCGAGTACGAGTCTTTAATATCTTTTCAATTTGATAGATTTCACTATTATTTTTAACTTTTTGTAGTTCATAGTCATAAAAGCCGCCGAGAATCTCTTCATCTTTGGTATCGCGCAAACGATAAGTTATGGGTTTAGTGTCTAGGATTTTTGCCACTTTAAAAAGTTCAGTGGACCACAAGTAATTCCCCTTTTCAAAAACATTAGTTGTCCTATTAATTCGAACAGTATCACTAACATTGAATTTATTTTTCTTCTTGACAATCGTTTCATTGGAATACTGTTTAAGAAAGGTGTCAATTGTATCATGATCAGAATGATGAACTTCCGTTGGGGTTGAGTTGGACAATGATCGATGAGGTCGTTGATTATAAATCAACATGATTTTATCTAAATCATGAATAAAAGCCGGTGTATTTTTCAATGTACAATATCTTGAAATTAAAAGTCGAATAGTTCTTATCAATTGTTCGGCCAATGCAGCCTTTATAGGACTATGACTATGATAGAGCAGTGTACTATATTTCACTAGTACTTTTGCAACATGGGGATTAACAAATTCACTACCATGATCCGTTTGAATTTTTTTATATGAATCCTGTTCGAGAATACTTTCAATGGCCTGAGCAACTTCAAAGCCTCTCTTTGATCGCAATGGAATTGCATATGCATAGCGACTAAAACACTGATTGCAAGTATAATGTACTTGTGCGGTGTATTGTGACGTCGTTGAACCTCATCTAGAGTCAGGAGATCTGCTTGCATTATATGCAATGGGAAAAAGGCTTTAGTTTTTCGATATTGATTAGCACGAAGTCTATGATTTCTATGCAGAGTGTAACTTGATTCATTTTGTAGATAGTCTTGTACACTTTTAGTGTGAACACCAGTGACCTTGGAAGATTGGTGGGTGAACTTAAACTCCCCACTTCACCAATATTTTCATAAACACCTTTCAGAACTTCAACCACTTTGAACGTAAACACATTGTGTAACGTCCACTACCCTTTTGTATACTGGCGGTCGGTGGTAGTGGTGGTGACGTTGACTTGATACGTCTTCGCTTTTGTCTAGCTATCAGTGGTGTGCTAGTATTTTCCAAAATTAATTTAAAATCTTCTTCTTCTTCATGTTCATGTTTTAATGGTGGTGGTGTTGACAATGATGCATGTTCATTTAATCTTTTTAGAATTTGTCTATTGCTAATAAGACTTTTGGGGAAGTTTAATGTATTTAGAAAGTTGTATAGATGAGTGTCAAATGATAATAGTCCTTTACGATTTGTAACCATATCATAGATTAAATCAAGTAGATTATGGCTCTTGCCCTGAATTATAATCCCTTTCCCATTGCTCTCAACTTGAATATGATCTTGACCACTTTCCATGAGATAGGCTAGGAGTCGTTTACTTTATTCACGATATGAGTGGGGCATTAGATTTCCAATTTTCAATACAATTGAATCCAATTCCTCCTTCTTTAATTGTGTTCCAGCAGCAGCAGCAGCAGCAGACTCTTGAGGAGATGATTCTTTTTTGTGATCAATAGCAGCAGCAGCAGTGACCTTCACACGATAGGACTTATGTTTGTCCACTCTGCGAAGTGCATCTTGAAGTAAAAGCAGTTTTTTATCATCTTCAATATTCTCGTTGTCAAGGAATTTACTCAGATTGTTCTCAAAGTGTTCCACGGGTGAGAGAGCGAGTTCTATTGGAGTCAATTTATAGGGTTTTGCCATTCTCACTAGAGAAAACTGTTTACAACTCCTGCAATTATTGGCAGTAAAAGTGTGAAAAAGCTACCACCCGCCTGAAGAAGTCGTTTCTTTTTAAAATTATTTCCTTTGTTTTTAGAGGCCAATGTACCTACAATGGAACGATGTTGCTTTGCCTGTTGCTTAACTACTTCTGGCAGTTGAACATTACCCTCGGTCAAATTTAAACAAAGTTCAGATATTAGATTAATGAAATCATTGTCAATACCATGTTTGAATATGGCTTTCCTAAGTGGAGGTTTTGAAGTGCTTAGAACTGAAAACAGATGTCTATTTTAATGTAGTTTCTTCAGTGTCATGATAGCAACTAATAGGTCTTTTTAGTGTTCACGGGGAGATATACTGTAATTTAATTATCGAAAATATCTGTGACTACACGCAGATCCTCGGGTGTATTTTGATTAAGATCTAATAGGATATAGCCGTAGGGTTTATTAGTTGCCTGATTGTATGCTGAGAGCAGAAATTTAGGGGCGCCTGGATAGATTTGTTTATTGAGGGTTATTAGCGAGCTGGAATCACGAAAAACTCTGTGGATGATATAGTAGGTGCAGTTCAATGCAAGTGTTCGCACACATTTGCTCTGATGAAAGAGATTGTGTAGAACCAGAGTAACGGAAATCTGTTCATGATGAGAGCGAACAGTGAACAGTTGTAGCATTTCCTGGGACCATTGTTCAATAGATTCAGCCAGATCGTCAATGATCAGCCAAGAGTTTGCTTCAATAATGCTGAAAACATCAAGTCCCTGTATGAATTGTATCTGCACCAATCTCGTGGTGGCAGCAATTGCTTTTATTTTATCGTATGACTCCTGCCATATACTGTAACAATAGTAGATTTTTTTCGGCTTTTCCACAAACATTTTATCGCAATTTTTAATTATTTAAGTTAAGAGTGTTGTTTTGCCTGACATTGACGGCCCACACAGAAACGATCTGAATGGCGTTTTAAATTGATACATGTTCCCTTCAATAGTTCACCTGAACAACTAACTGTAAACCATAGCTGTCTAATGACTACATAATTTCCCTACTACTACTACTACTCCGTTCAAGAATAATAATAAGAAGAAGACGAATAAAGAATCATATTTTCTTTTATTATATGCATAAAAAAGTAACAATACTTTAAAATACTCCATTCAAGAACAAAAAAAATCAATAAAGAATCACATTTCTTGTATTAAAAAAACAGCAGCACTTTACAGAAAAAAAAACAAAGAAAAATACACTTTTAAAATTTATTTATAAAAAATGCACTAAGCACTTAAAATAATATCACTTTTTTTTAATTTGAATGCAACATGTACAAAAGCACAAAAAAATCTGCTCTAAGTCAAAAAAAGATAACTTTGGTAGTGGCTGGCGGTGCGCCCCCCGCTGGCAGCCCCCCCCCCCCAGGCCGCGAGCCCCCCCCCCCCCCCCCAAAGGCCGCGAGGCCCCCCCCCCAAAAAAAAGGTTTTAGGAACAAAATTACTGGACTTTATTCAAACCGAGACTTTCCCTATGGATAACACATTCGGCCCGGTCTGAAGTTAAATAGTGCCCAAGGGGGAGGGTAGTCACACCGTCTTGACAAACATAGACCTTGTCGGAGATGGTACTCATGGCAATTTTTTCTACATTTACAGTAAAGTTCCTGTAGTTGAGAGAACGAATTGCCAGCAATTTGGCTCGTGGAATTGTATTTTGAACAATACAATTCCTATAGATATCCATGTTGAAATTCTTATCCACATAGCGCGTGGGTACTCCTTTGCAACGTTTCTTGATTTCCTCGTCGTGTGTCTGTATAAAGTACACCTTCGGACTTACAAACATACCACGGGAAATCATGTCGCTTCCCGTTTCTGATTTAAAAAATAAAAGCTGATTTGGCGCCCGACGTTTCACTAGCTCTGGGTATAGCCCACTCCAATTGGTGTAGTCCATCCTTGAGCTGATAACTTCACCTTGCGCCAAATCATCAATTAGATTTGGGGTTTTTACTTTTAACAGTAGAGAATCTGTGTCCCCGTAGCAGACCTCTACTTGCCCCTTCTCCGGCCACTGTACCCTAGCCACATTGTAGTAGAATTCCAACATGAGCTTTTTAGAGATCTCCAAGATCGCACTGCCTGCAGCAATATTTTTATTCAGGGCAATGCTTCTTTTTTTCCTATTCAATAATACCATGTCCAGGCCAATGATTGTGAAGGAAGTGTAATTTGGATCGGCAATAATTCGAGCACATTGTTTGGGAGCGGTCACGACGTCACAACGATTTCTATTGCGAACACTCTCACACATTTTGCCGAAAGCCGAACTCAAAATGAGTTTATAAATTTCTTTTTTGGCTTTCGTCTGCGCTTCAGAACGTTTCTTGACAAAGGTGTCAACAAACGTTTTTAGATATGGTTTTTGGCTAAACTGGAGAGCTCTGTGAACCTTTGTGACGTTGAAACCGTTGTTGCACATCCATTTTAAAGCCACGTGATGTACAACAATATTTTTTTTCGGCAGAAGGTCAGCAATAAGTTTTTGTTTTGAAGGTTACCAATGCAATCCGTCCACCTCGACTAAACGCCTATTGCGGGGGCTCAAAGAGTCCCTAGTCACAGGTCTATTGATGCACGGGAAAACAAAATCCTTTACTGAATCGTGAAACTCAACTGGTATCTCCCCATCAATTTCAAAAAACCATCATACCGGTCCATTCTCCTCAACACTGTCAGTGTTGGGGAAATGGGGAGCTTGAGGGTCATTGAGCCATTCATAGTCACCGCAAGGTAGCGCATAATGGGACATGGCCGAGGGGTAGAGAGAATTCATATCAAGGAAAACTGCATCCTTTGTGAACCTTTGTGACGTTGAAACCGTTGTTGCACATCCATTTTAAAGCCACGTGATGTACAACAATATTTTTTTTCAGCAGAAGGTCAGCAATAAGTTTTTGTTTTGAAGGTTACCAATGCAATCCGTCCACCTCGACTAAACGCCTATTGCGGGGGCTCAAAGAGTCCCTAGTCACTGGTCTATTGATGCACGGGAAAACAAAATCCTTCACTGAATCTTGAAGCTCAACTGGTATCTCCCCATCAATTTCAAAAAACCATCCAACCGGTCCATTCTCCTCAACACTGTCAATGTTGGGGAAATGGGGAGCTTGAGGGTCATTGAGCCATTTATAGTCACCGCAAGGTAGCGCATAATGGGACATGGCCGAGGGGTAGAGAGAATTCATATCAAGGAAAACTGCATCCGATTTTGTCCCCGTCTTCTCTCCAGTTGGATCAGTTTCCAAGATACGATCCCCGTGAAAAACAAATCCACCCCTCATTGACCTTTCGATGAACAGATGCTGATCAATGTCTGTGATTAGCCCGATTTTTTCCCCACTAATTTTTAGGATGAGGTCCATCACTAGATGAGGAGATGAAAAATAATAGCCCAAATCAAGATTAAATTCCTCGTAGATTTTGTCCGTATTTTTACACATAATGTCTAACAAAGTTAACACATCACTCGACAAATACAGCTTGCAGTAGTCAAACCCATTTTTACACCTTCCCTCTGCCCAAACTTTTTAGCAAAACTGTATCCATCGGGGGTGCACCTACGATCGTGTAGGCTGTCGTAAAACGATTCAATACAAGGAATAGTTTCCTCTGCGAATCTCGACATGGAACAATAATAATCATAAGGATATATGCCCTTGACCGTCAACAAATCATATAAATCATTTGGAAATTGTTGCTTGAGAAGGGGGAAAGCGTTGCAGCCGTCATCGTTTTTCTGCACCTGAATTAATTCGCTCAATGACTTGGGGAAAAAACTGTAGGAATCTAAAAAGCGAATTTTATTCGTGTACTCAACGTCGGCTTCAACAAATTTCCACATAAATTCCAAAACAAGCAACTTTTCCGATGATTTAGGAATGATTTTATAGGAAAAGCTGTCTATCACCCATGCATTATCCACTATTCCATTTCTTTGAAGATGTGCCATTGCTGGTAGCACATACTTCAGATCGTAGTTAGAGTTATGTGTAAAAACCGGGAGAAAGAGTTGCTGTTTAATTTTTAAATTACATGAATTGTGAGCCCACCCCCGAAAGTTACTTTTTCCCGTTGAATTGGGGTCAATAAGGTGATTATGATCCTGGACAGCGTCTTTTGGGGCAAGAACACCTCTACAAACCTAACAAATTGACCCCTTTTCTAGTGCCAGTTGCTCCTTATCTGACAATGCCATTGGGTAGTTAGTGTGACGCAATCGTGAAATTGCGGCGTTTGCTGTTTTTATTAAAGATATCAATAACTTTTCCATGCTACCCTCCTCATCCATAGCCAAAAAAAACTTCCAGCTGCATTTTATTATTGGAATCGCGACGGGCATGCGCATAGGAACACGCAACTAGTTTGTGTTCCTTGACTATATTTGGCTTTGATGGGTCTGATACCTCCACCAGTCTTGATTCACAATCCAAGCATACTTTATCAACTTGTAGCAGGGAATTTTGGAAATTTTTAAATTGTAAAGTATCTTTGCCTTCTGCCGGCATTTCTATTCGTTGATTCCCATGAATTTTGCAATGCCTCATGTGATCCGAGAATGTTCACTCAGATCTAAATGGGGAAAGGCACATGGGACAATAGAGATGTTCCCCTTTCTGAACGCCTTGGGATAGGAGTCGACTTATGGCTGTAACGGGGGAAAAATGACTATAGGAATTTACATCTTTGGGAGGCTCGTAAATAACCCAAACCCAGTTTTTAACATTATCCACCATCGGTGTCCTAACTGAATACAAACCCCTTTTTTATTTGGTTTCTCTCCCCCATTTACAAATTCCGTGTCATACTGGAGAAAAACCACCCCCAACCCAAGATTTTCATTTGCTTTTTCAAATATGGTTATTTCTTTCAAGGACACCGGATAATTCCCCTCTAAACAATCAAAATTTACTTTAGGGAAATTTTCCCCACCGTTACGAGCAAGTCCGTCGAGATTTTTTATTGATGAATTTTTTTAATGTTTTATGGGCTGCTGCTAAAAATGCATATTTAAAGCATTGCAGCCCAGTTTCAAAATTGAAACATTGAACCCCTCCTGTAGCCAACAAATCTGGGTGGCATTTTATTCGTCGACTACACGCCCCTCTTAAAATAAAGTTTTTTTTTTAAATCTATTGAGATTCAGATCCATGTGTTCAATGTATAAAATGGTGGACCCGCTTCCCCTCTCGTTAAACGTGTCCAAAGTAGAAATTAATTTATTTACCCAGTTGAAAAAGTTGTTCTCAAATTCATTTAGACCAGGGTAAAAAAGTCTGGTTGCCAGTTGAAAAATGAAAATAACAAATTTCCCCAGATGTCCCCTTTTGTAAATAAACTTTTCGATTTACTGATGCTTTAACCCCCCCCTTGACCCTCCCATTTCTGAATCTGAATCTCAATTTGTGCTCGAATTCTGTCGATGTAGCTATGGAGAACATTCACTGGGTCTGTTAAAATGACCCCACTGTCAATCACGTTTTTCTCGGGGGGATTAAAATCTACCCTATATCTTTGTAAGTGACCTAGAGCAGATTCTAACAAATAAAATTCACGTAATTCCGGAGACGTGACACTATTTTCATGTCCTGCACCTATTTTTTACAGGACCCAATTCACTAATTATAAGACTATCGTCAAAAATGTCCCCGGAAAAATTAGGTCCAACAATTTGCATTGTTGTTGCTGTATCATTAAGCGGAATGGTGGGGGATGACATAGAACTGTCAATGACATCACCCCCAGTCTGTTCAATTACATTGGTTGGAGATGGCATGAGGTCCGCTAGGCCTGTTAGTACATATTCCAAGGTGTTTGGGGACAATTGATCGAGCCAGCCTGTATTGTCCTGTGACATAATTTCTTTACGAGGACCCGGTTCAGTTGCACTAGTAACATCTCCTAAATGCTCAAGCATAAATCTATCTGCCCATTCCGGGTCCTCAATCATGTCAATATCACAATTTAAGTCGTCTAGGCTAGCCATTTCCCCAAAAACATCATTAAAAAAACCCCTATGCCATTCCATATTATCCAGAACTAATGTAGGTTCATCACTGAACTCCGTTGGTGGTGATAGAATTGGTCCAGTAAATGCTGATGTCTCATCACTCAGAGGCGCTGCTATTTCATTAATCTGTAGAAAAAAGGTTTTATTTTCTATGTGAAATAAGCATTATTTCATAAAGTTGAAAAATCATGTTCATTTTTTTCCATACCATCCCATAAAACTCAATTCCTCCTAGAATTATTTAAACTAAATACTTTTTTGCTTAAAGCATTATTTACAGAACAAATGCATAATAAATTACAAATTTTGTTAATAACACACATACACACGCGCACACACACACACACACACACACACACACACACACACACACACACACACACACACACACACACACACACACACACACACACACACACACGCTGAAACACACACACACACACACACACACACACACACACACACACACACACACACACACACACACACACACACACACACACACACACACACACACACACACACACACACACACACACACACACACACACACACACACACACACACACACACACACACACACACACACACACACACACACACACCCACACACACACACACACACACACACACATGCACACACACACACACACACGTTCACACACACACACACACACACACACACACACACACACACACACACACACACACGCTGAAATATTCTTACAGGTTGAAATTATGTTTCTAACCCCTTAGCCTATATTCCATTAGCCTATAACGTGCTGCGGAAACAGCGTCAGATAGAATGTCTCTGAACGCACCGCGGAAACAAATTACGTGATATCAGAATTTCTACTTCAAAAATTCTTAATTTTCTCATAACTTTTGATGGGTTAAGTTAAACGAAATAATTTAAAGATATTCAAAATCAGCATTAAAATACAATTCAGTTGATATGTATATCGAAAAAATACAGCACCCGGATCAAAACATATGAAATAATGATATGGAAATATATGCCATTCAATCATTACATCGATATTGAATTTGCACTATCTCAATGAATTATCGAGTAGACGCGGCGCATGCACCGCACACACACACACACACACACACACACACACACACACACACACACACACACACACACACACACACACACACACACACACACACACACACACACACACACACACACACACACACACACACACACACACACACACACACACACACACACACACACACACACACATACAACAATCATTACGCCGTTATTCAATTTGCAATATTCATTATACTATCTCAATGAATTATCAAGTAGACGCGGTGCATGCACCGCCACACACACACACACACACACACCACACACACACACACACACACACACACCACACACACACACACACACACACACACCACACACACACACACACACTTATATACAACAATCATTACGCCGTTATTGAATTTGCAATATTCATTATACTATCTCAATGAATTATCGAGTAGATGCGGCGCATGCACCGCTCACACACACACACACACACACACAAACACACAACAAAATAATGAAAATCATTACGACGTTATTGAATTTGCCATATTCATTATACTATCTCCATGATTTATCGGGTATACAGAAAAATAAGCGGCGCATGTACCGCTCACACACTCCTTCAAATTGACTTGGGAAAAAGAATCATTAGCGAGAAATAATATTTGAAAACTCACATTTAAATTTGCAGCTTGCATGTCGAGAGCTGTAGGGGCCACATCATTCTCGCCTTGCATTGGTCGTGAAGGGCCCAGCAATGCTTGATAGGGGGTGACCCCCCGATCTTGACTAGATGAGGCTGATGTATTATGAGAATCTATCCATTCTCTCTTGAATTTTCTGCCAGGTTGCATAGAGGTTTGTGCAGAGCTGACACTGGCTTGAGAGGCTCCTGGCTGGTCCAGAGAACTTGTAATGGAGCTAGCATATCTGATGATTGATGGTCTTGCAGCTTGCATCGATGTGATATCACCCCATCTTGGTCTCTTTTCGGAGGGAGGGTAATTGTATGAATCCACCTCCACATCCTTAAAAAAGAAGAAAAATTTAGTAAGGAAATAATAAGCCCTCTTTTACAGATAAATTGCCCTCTAAAGTTTATTCTGGTGTTTGTAGCACTCTGTGTATTAGCACTTTAGAAATATTTAAAAAGAAAAGCTTTTAAAGTAAAATTTTGGAAAATTTTTAGTTTGGGGGGAAGGGGGATTTCAAAAACATCTTGCCATAAAATAATTTGGCCTATAAAGCCGATTCTGATATTTGTAGGAGTCTATTTCTATTAGCACTTTAGAAATATTTAAAAAAAGGGTTCTAAAGTAAAATTTTGGAAAATTTTGAGTTTGGGGGGAAGGGAGATTTCAAAAAACATCTTGCCATAAAATAATTTGGCCTATAAAGCCGATTCTGATATTTGTAGGAGTCTATATCTATTAGCACTTTAGAAGTATTTTAAAAGGCTTCTAAAGTAAAATTTTGAGTTTGGGGGGATGGGAGATTTCAAAAACATCTTGCCATAATATAATTTGGCCTATAAAGTCAATTCTGATATTTCTAGCACTCTATATCTATTAGCACTTTAGAAATATTTTAAAAGGCTTCTAAAGTAAAATTTTGAGTTTGGGGGGAAGGGGGATTTCAAAAACATCTCCCCATAATATAATTTGGCCTATAAAGCCGATTCTGATATTTGTAGGAGTCTATATCTATTAGCACTTTAGAAATATTTAAAAAAAGAGGTTCTAAAGTAAAATTTTGGAAAATTTTGAGTTTGGGGGAAGGGAGATTTCAAAAAACATCTTGCCATAAAATAATTTGCCTTATAAAGTCAATTCCGATATTTGTAGGAGTCTATATCTATTAGCACTTTAGAAATATTTTAAAAGGCTTCTAAAGTATTCCGGCTAGAATTAGACAAAGCCCCCCCCCGTCTTAATCACCAAGCTTTTGTTTTCAAATACGACACGTTTTGAAGTTTGGTTCCAAAAAAGGACCCTTTTCTGTAATTATAAACACATATGGTTTTAATCTCTGTGATAACATGAGCGTACCGAAGCCTGTTTTCCAAAAGTGACCGTTTCTTGTAACACAGAAGCTTCTATTTAGATCGGAAAAATATTTTTGATAACTGGAAAAAAGGACATTTCTTTTGAACGAAATAACTATTTCTACAGAGCAGGGTGGGGGTGGTTTTTGTTTACATAGAGGAAAAAAGCGTACTTTGCGTTTTCTAACGAGTATACTATTGTGTGGGTTTTTATTTTTGGGGGTGGGGGGCTAAGTCCCCCTGAAATTTGAATTTATCTGGAAAAAAGATTTTTTTATCTGGAAATACATGCTTTTTATCTAAGAAATTCAGTAAACTATACTCACATTGACAAATGAAATATCCATTGTTTTCAAAGTTAATAAAATTCAGTGTACTATGTTCGATATGCTAAAACATAATGGAAATTAAATTGTAGTGCCTGAACGTTTTATACGGAATTTCAATGACAAATTGTTAAGCAGTTCGACTAATTGGCTGCCTAAAAAACAGGTGTCAGCTCGAAAAAACCAGTCTGGTTGAAAAACTTGGAGTTGAAACAAATTTGTGAGGGGAATCCCCTGTTCATACTGCTATCTTTTTTGCAATGTTTAGGAACAGGAGGGGAATCCCCACTTGTTTGGAATGGTACCAACGGGGCATAAGCAAATAGCACGTAGTTTCATGACGTGTTTAATCACGTGTAGAGGTCCCATAGAATAACAATGGAAGGGACATAGAATAGCATGGAAGGAACATAAGGCCATGTGAGAGGAGACTCACTCTCTTTGAAAAGGTGTAGAGCTTCTATAGAATAACATGGTAATTCGTATACAGGCAAGCAAAATGGTACCTCTTTCCCTACTGGTACCCATTGATGGTAACTTGTCTACAAACTAACTTGTTGATTGACTTTTGCACATTTAAATTGCTTACAGAACTGGTAAATTTGCAGTTTTCAACATAATTAAGCTAGGATGAAATTAAATATGTCATTTGATGCCTTTTTACGCTCTTTCATAATTTAATACTTGCCCAAGGTCCTGAGTGGGGAATCTCATCTCCGGCACATTGTTTTCGATTAACGAGGTTTCTTCACTACTCAGGCCCATATGTCAGCCCTGCAATAAGTGGCTAGTCACTGGCGGATCGCAGGGACTCCCTGCACCCCCCCCCCCCCCAAGATTTTTCTGGCACCCTTTTCCCCTTTATTTTCTCTTTTTTCACTCTTTTTTTAGAATAAATTTGTCAATTTGGTCAATTATTGGCATCATTGTCACATCGACCCTCCCCCCCCCCCCCCGAATATTTTGCTCTAGATCCACCCCTGACTACAGCTCGCTTCTGTTTTGGACCTATTTACTATTTTGAAGAAAATGGCTAGCTGAAAATTTTGATAGAATATCTTAAGTAGGTCTTGACAGAATAGGGTTTAGAAAACTGCTTGACTGCTATCCTAATATCACGTTTTCATTTGGCATTTTAAAGGCAAAACTTAAAGAAATCATTCAATGCAAATACGATATAACTGGTTTCTTAATACACAATGTAATAAAATAGAATTTTTAGTTGGCTAATTCATTTGGCACTTTACCGGTAAACCATCAAATGGAAATGCGGCCAAAGTCGGAAATATTACAATTTAAACTGCCAAGGTAAGTAAGGCGGTGGGATTAACATCCAGCAGGGGCGTAATTTCGTAAAAATCCTGGGAAGGGGGAAGTTGGAGCCGATATTTCAAGTCTAGTGAAATTTACCAATTGAAAAATGAATCAACTAGACCCATAAAGGCAAGGGTATACTAAATAAATTGATCTGTTTCTATGGGGGTGCTTCATTTCGAACAACCGTCAAAAGCAACAAACGTCATAACATCCAACCGTCAGAACCACCAACCGTCACAACATCCAAAAAAAATTATAAGTTTATATTATAATAATAATAAGTATATAATAGTTTAGAAGCAAATTTCGACTATATATTTGCACATCAGGGGGTGGGAGTAAAGCATAGCATATATTAAACACGTAACCTAACCCAACCTAGGTACCTTCCCCCCCCCTAAACCTCAAAAAACTAAAGTTTTAAAATTTAGGATGTTGTGACGGTTGGTCGTTCTGACGGATTTGTTTTGTTGATGTTATGACGGATTCTGTGGATGTTGTGACGTTGGATGTCCTGACGGTTGGATGTTGTGATGCCTTCCCGTTTCTATGAATACTTGAATTATCTAATCTATTTTAGTTTGACAAGATTTCTTGTCGTTGAGTTTGACAAGACCTGGGGGGGGGGGAAGCTGGGGTCTGGGATGGGGGCCCAACCATAGCTTTTTACAGCCCAAGTCCTGAAAGATCTTGACTAAAGAGAGCCACGGAAAAAGAAAACAAATATAAAATGTACTAACGCTGAGATTGTTCTTGCCCGATTTTTTTTTGTCATCTATAACCCAACCAACACGACTTTCTGCAAGGGGCTGCTGACATTTACATTTAGAGAACACTAACTTACATTATTACCTCTGCTTATACCACTATGGGCCATTATTAGGGAAAATTGGGCCTATATTGCTACGTGGAACAATTGGGCTAATATTTGGCTAAGAGTTTTAAACCAAACCTTACTTTCCAAGAAATAAGCATAATTCTCAAGCACTATTTCAGTAAGAAGTTACTAAGCTATGGCTTGAACTGTCATTCTTAGGATAATTAAAAACACGCTCTACCGACACAGCCACCGAACTGAGGCTTTAAGTTTTGTGAAAGAATATAAATATTGGAACATTATTAAAATGGGTACCCATTGATACTAACAAAATAAGACTGATTTATTCACAAATTCCATCATAAAACACATGTTTAAGCAATTGCAAATTTAAATTATTTACAGCATATGCCCCAGGACTTGATTTCAGTTTGACCATGGCAGCTAACTTTGGTTTTTGGGACTTTTTCACTATTTTGAATAAATTAGCTGGCTGAAAATTTTGATAAATTATCCTAGTAGGCCTTGACGGGAAGGGGTTTAGGAAGCTGCTTGACTGCTGTCGTAATATCGTGTTTCCATTTAACATTTTAAAGGCATAACTTAAAGAAATCAATCAATGAAAATACAATAAAGCTGGTTTGTCAATATACAATATAATAAAATGGGATTTTCATTTGGCATTTTGTCGGTACACCGTCATATGGAAATAAGCTTAAGTCGGAAATGCTTTCCTTTTGAGTGCCGAGGTCCGATGGACAACCTATGAGGATTTTTCTTTGATATGAACCATTGTCTATATAGATATTGTGATATAGAATTAATTAATTTGTCTGAGTAGGAAATCCTACCTTGTCTTATTGCTACCTCTGGGAACACACGAGTAGTGATGTAATCGTAAAGGAATTCAGACAGAGTCAAGTTCGTATCTAAGGGGGGGGGGGGATTAAGAAGGTTTGACCCCCCCCCCCCACGAAGAAATTCATGTCCGACTTGTAAAAGCGAAACAAAATGCATACAAACACATTTTTGATGTATTCTTCGAAGTTTTTCTTTATAAAAACCACTATCGTTCAGTCTGTCATTGAAATGCATTGCTAAATGGACTCTAACTTGGGAATTGACATAAAAATATTAAAAGTAGAGCTTGTTTAGTTTTGCTGTGTTTTTCTACTTCAAGGTAAAATTCAGGAATTCAATCTAAAGTGACGTCATGTTCTTTAAAAAGTGACGTCATGATATTAGGCGTGCAAGGGCCGGGGCTACAGTTTGTTGGTATTGAGGTAAAGCTGTGACGTCATACATGACGTCACGTACTGAATATAAGACCGATCAGAATTGTTTTTTTATCATATAATTTTGAACAGTCAAGTAAGTTGCAATGTTTAACTTTTCAGTACAAAAGGATACATACGCGGATCTGAATGACTGTAATTTAGTTGGGTTTTGCTTTGGAAAGCCGAAAGTAAAAATAGTGAAGACAAAAGTAACGAGTGAAAATGAGGTGGGGACAGAGGTCTACGAAAAAGAGTGCGAAAGATTTATGCTTATTTTCAGAGCATTTACAGCTGAGCTGACAGATAGTATTATGGAGAGAAAAGAGAAGGCTGCTCTTCGGGCAAAAGAAATAGAGAAGCTGCTTTACCCTTGTATTAAGCACCTCAAAGCTGAAACCAAAATAATGCAACGTCGACGTGACTACAAAAAGGCAATGGAGAAGTATGGAGAATTTGTAAAAATCTTCACAGATGGCACAGCATTAGGAGAAGGAGTCGCTGGATGTGCAGTGGCTATTCCTGAACTAGGGCGAATCAAAGTCCGAAAAATTCAATACGAAAAAGCAATTCAAGCAGAGTTACAAGGCCTCTTGGAAGCTCTTTTACTGATTTTAGACTCGACCTGGAAGTTGGGTGATTCTGTCGTCATTTGTACAGACGCGCTGTCTGGCTAAGAATCGCTAATGAGTGTCAAGGCTCACAAAAGAGAAACATTAATACGACGCATTCAAGATATAGCCATTAGAGCTTCAAAAAAGCTAAAAGTCTTAAGGTTTATGTGGGCACCAGCCCACATGGGAATAGCAGACAACGAACAGGCTGATCTAGGTGCAAGGCACGCGGCAAACATCATGAACAGCAAGCCAGACATCATATGTTATGATCCAAGAGGCGAGAAGGATTTCTTGCGCGACAATTTAGCGAAGAAAGCCAAATTTCTTCCAAAAAAAGAGAAGCCTGAAAAAAATAAGAAAAAGCTGTTGAAACCTAACCAGAAAAGGGAAAATGTATATTCCTGAGTAGAGTATTCTTATTTATTCTTGTGATTTTCAGTGCTTTATGGATAAATTATGTTTCTCTTGTACAAATAAAACCTGATAATCAATATTTTTAATTGCTAATTGGGAATGCCTTAGCTTTAGCCATCACTTATTTAGGTTACAATTAGAGGTTTACGATTCTGCAAATTATGTAAATTGCGATTAACATATTAATCGGGAATTATGTTAGGAAAGCCTTATCTTAGCCTTAGTCGTTGTTGATGTAGGTCACGATTGGTGTTTTATGATACCGTAAACTACCACTACAAAAGTTTACGATTACTATTACTGGATGTATCTGTGAATCTCTTTGTGGAGGAGGGGGAGTAGCTGATAAACCCCGACGCCACGCAGGCTTTCTTTTCGCCGGCGAATAGCAGATATTTAGGGAAATCGTCGTCGCGCCACTGATTTTTTCTTATTAGTAAGATGTTTCAAACCTGTTCAAAACACCTCGGGTGACCTACCGTTCAAATTTGAACAGATGTGTTTGTTAAAGCCCTCTAGAACTTCAAGGGCATGTGCTACATAACGACAAACTTAAATTCGAAGAAAATCTGTAAACTCAAAGACTAAACTGAAGAATCTATGGGATCAAGGGTATTTTCTAAGACTTTTAATCTCTTACTTTTCAATAAACGGTATATTCGCTTCCCTCTTTGTCTGTGGTTTCATGATAACTTTTGTCTTACTCAATGAAATCCAGTAATCACAGCATCATACCTTTCAACTGAATGTGTGTCGAAATGGTGAAGCAGTTTTTGTTCTTCGTGTAAAGCAGAACACAGAAGAAGCCAAGGACTCGGTTTATCTGGAAGAACCAGGAAAAACAAACCTAGAAACAACAACATCTTGTAAAAAGGCCTGCCACATAGCATTTATATCAAACTCAGTTTAAAGGCACTAACAAGGACAAGATTTGATCAATGGAAGCCGTAATAAATGTAAATACAAGGGGGAGGTACCTTCTATCTCCATTCTAACGGGCAAGGGCCTTGGAATGGAGGGGGAGCAGCACCCCAAACTTTTTGATATTCGGACCAAGAATCCAAAACCAATCCGATTTGGATACCAATTCCAAGATTCGGCAGAGAAGGTCCAAAATTCAATAATAAAATTTATAAATTCTTTGAAGGAATCTCGTATTGACACTTTTTGCTATTAAATATAGTTAAAGACAAATCAAAGTCTAAAATCGTTCCACAAATATGAAAAAAAAGTCGAAAATGGGGCTGAACTTCGCAAGAGATTTTAATTTTATTGTTCTCTTCTTTCCGAAATCCAAGTGAATTTTCTATGCCGGATATGGTAAAATGTGACACTCTTCAACCTTACGTTTTCATAGTTTCGCCAAATGGGCCAAATTTAAACTAAGAGAGTAAAAACTGTTTCTGACATAAACAAAAATAATTTTTCGCTTATCGAATTTACTATTTTTCCATTGGTTTTACTTATTTTATTTTTCATCAAAGTTGAACAGTGCATAATAAAATAATATAAGCAAAATATGGGCTTGGTTGCAAGAGTTCAAGATAATTCTTTCAACACAAGGCTTCTTAGAATTATTCTTATCTTAGAATCGTTGACCTGAGCTAATCTTTTTCCTGTGTTTTAAAATATAAATTACAATTGAAGGTACCCCCTCCCATCAGTTTTCAGGATTTTTCAATATCAAACAGTTGACGGTAACGAATTGTAAGTAAGGAGCAATGCGGCTCAATAGTAACCGAAACTTTAAAAAACAGAGTTTTGATATCAATAGATATATTAAACGAATCGACAAATTATGTTGATTCTAATTATATAAGAGTCACTAACTTTAGTGTTACACATTAAAAGCTATGAACCTGAAAAAATTTGCCTGAGTTTCAAAAAAGGGAGAAATACAAGGCCGTATCCAGGGGGGGGGAGGTTACCCTGTTTGACCCCCCCCCCCCCCCGAAATTTTTGACCGACTCGAAAATAAGTCGAAAATTAGTAAAACCTAGGTAAAAATCAGTAAAATGAGTCGAAAACTGAGTCAAAAATTAGTAAACCCCCCCCCAAAAAAAAAGTCAAAAATTAGTAAACCCCCCCTGAGCAAAAATCCTGGATACGGCCCTGGAGAAATACCCCCTAAAAGTGAAAGAATCTTAATGAAAATTAAACCATTAGATTCAGCGTACCCGAGAATCCTGATGTAGAAGTTTCAAGCTTCCTTCTGCAAAAATGTGGAATTTCGTATTTTTTGCCAAAAGAAAGATCACTAGTGGGTGTTTATTTATTTTATTATTATTATTTTTCCCCAGGGGTACTTGCATCAAACCAATGATCCTAGAATATAAAAAAGGGCTCATTCGAACTGAAATTAAAAGTTCTAGTGCCCTTCTAAGTAACCAAAAATATTGGAAGGCAACTTCAATGTTTTTTCCATCTTTTTTCCTGAAAGTCATCCGATCGCAATTCTGAGATAGCTAGCTATTTTGTTCAGTTTAGCCGAAAAGCCCAGTAACTATGTCTTTGAGAATAACAAAACCCCTCACAGCCCCTGGGGAAAGGTTTGTAAGTTAGGAAATTTGCCCATTGTTTACATATAATATTTCTTATTGGAATGTATACAGACATTTTCCGCGGAGGGGGAGAAGTTTCTACTGGGGGGTTTTCCACGGAGATGACTTCCGTGGGAGGGAAGTTCTCGGGGGATGAACTTTCCAAGAAAATTTTACACTGGGGGATTTGCCAAGGTTCCTATACAAAATTCTTTTTATATGTCTTACTTTCTCTTTGTCGTCTCAATTTTAGATATGGAGATATTAAGTGAAATTGCCCGGGGGAAATATTTACCGGGTGTAAATTGCTTAGAGCATCTTTCCGTAGGTGGGGGGGGGATTTTCCAAGGGTAAAATCCTCCATGGGGGAGTTTTTTTACAGGATAAATTCTCCAGAGGGAATTGTCTGCGAAGCATCTTTCTACTAGTGGGCGGAGGGTATTTATGAGAAGAATTTTCCAGGGTGGGAAGGGGGGAATTCCAACCGGCATCTTCCGCAAGACATTTTCCAGGGGTAATTTTCAGCTAGAATGGAATTGTCTGGGGGAAATATTCCCGGTGGTGGAGATTTATGTGAGAAGAACTACGCATGGAGGGATTTTCTGAGAAGGGAAGGAATTTGCCATGGAGGGGGGACCCAGATTTCCTGGCATTATATGAGCGGACAGTCCCCTCATGCACAAAATAAATAACTTTGGTTTTATACGGTGAGATTTTCACGTCGGTAGGGTATTTTCTGGAGGTCAACTTTCCAGGAGAAATTTTATACAGGGGGAGTGGGAAATTTGACAAAACTAATATACAAATTCCGTTTTATTTGTTCATTTATGGCTGCAACGAACCTGCACTAGTTGAAAAACGTTCAGAAATTAAATGACAAAAAAACAAGCTGTTTTTAAACTGAAAGTAAGGAGCAACATTAAAACCTTAAACGAACAAAATTTATTCTGTATATGAAAGGGGCTGTTTCCTCCTCAACGCCCACTCTTTACACTAATTTTTTTTTTATTACTTTAAAAAGTAGAGTTGTTACAAAGAAGCAATCTTTACCGTAAGGATCGGGCGATGAGGAGGGGACAGCCGCTTTCATATACGGAATAATTTCTGTTTGGTTTAAGTCTTAATGTTGCTCCTTACGTTCAGTTAAATAAACTGTTTTTATTTATTACTATCATAGATCCAAGCAGATCAAATCTTTTGTTAATAGATCACATAATGAGGTTGTTTTATGAAGAAAGAAAATATTCACGGGAGAGGACAATTTTGGAATCATCTAAATTTCACATATTTGCCGCTTCGCGGCATACTGGGTCACTTGAAAGACAGAAAATGTTAATTCTTAATAATCCCTTAATACTTAATCCCGAAATTAATCAGTTCCAAATTTAAATTATTTACAGTATTTGCCCCAGGGCTTAACTTCAGTTTGGCCAGGGCAGCTGACTTAGGTTTTGGACTTTTTCACTATTTTGAAGAAATTGGCTGGCTGAAAATATTGATAAATTATCCTAGTAGGCCTTGACGGGAAGGGGTTTAGGAAGCTGCTTGACTGCTGTCGTAATATTGCGTTTCCATTTAACATTTTAAAGCCTTAACTTAAAGATATCAATCAATAAAAATACGATAAAGCTGATTTGTCATTAAACAATATAATAAAAAAGGATTTTCAGTTGGCTCATTCATCTGGCATTTTGTCGGTACACCGTCAAATGGAAATAACCTTAAGTAGGAAATGCCTTCCTTTTGAGTGCCGAGGTCGGATGGACAACCTATGAGGATTTTTCTTTGATATGAACCAGTGTCTATATAGATATTATACTATAGCATTAATTCATTTGTCTGAGTAGGAAATCCTACCTTGTCTTATTGTTACCTCTGGGAACACACGAGCAGTGATGTAATCGTAAAAGAATTCAGACAGAGTCAATGCCGTATCTGCGGGGGGGGGGGAGGGCAAGAGGGTTTGACCCCCCCCCCACGAAATAATTTACGTCTGTCTTATAAAAGCGTAGCAAAATGCATACAAACAAATTTTTGATGTATTTTTCGAAGTTTTTCTTTATAAAAACCACTATCAATCAGTCTGTCATAAAAAATAATATGTAAAGTTTCACATTTCCTATCTCTAAATCTAAACCGGCCATATTTAGAAAACTCCTTCATCATGCAATAACTTCTACTCAAAAAATTAATCTTTCTTCACTTTTAAATTGCCCAAATTCCCTCAATATTTTCAAAGGGGTACGTTCCCCGGGCGTAGAAACTTTAGGGGTGCAGAATTTCAAATAAATAACCTAACGGCTATAATCTTTTTGTAATCTTTTCTTATTAAAATAAAGTAGAGTGGGCAGTTGGTAGTTTGCAAGTAAGTTGAATCCGAAAATTTTCATTTTCCTATATCTTAATAGCCATTTCTTTAAAATAAAAGTATTTAACAATAAAAGTAAAATACTGTGATGATTTGGATCCCATTCAGTTGTTCCATTTTGCTTCCTCAAGGGGACTAAAGACAGCCAATAGTTAAAGCCTGAAATCCCTTTTGGGCATTATTGCAAAACAAAAATACACCGTTATAATCACCACTGTTGAAAACACTAAATAGGAAATAGGTACAGAAAACTTTAAAAAACGCATCAAATATTTTTCTATATTCAGCTTTGTTACGTTTTTACGAGTCAAACATACATTTCGGGGTGGGGGAGGGGGTCGAATAGAAATTATTACTTATATGAGGGTGGTTGCCCTCTCCTCAATACCTCATTTTTTACGCAAAGTTTAACTTGTAGTCCCTAATTCTTTAAGAACGACTCCTGAAACACAAGTGTCGTTTAATTAAAACAATAAGAAGCTTTTTTCTTTAAGTGCTAAACAACTTTAGCATGAAAAGTGCAGTAACGAGGAGGGGGTGCCCCCTTTCCTCTCCTATCAATCATAATTTATTTCCGTTTTAAGTTTTAATGTTGCTCATTAATTTAAGTTGAAATAACTTTTTTTATAAATTTAATTAAACAAAAAGAAATTAACACACATAAAAGCAGTGCTCACGCCCTTTCTCAAAACTACATAAAAACCAGAACGTCATAGGAAATTTATGGGACCGAAGAGTCTTTAATTTCCTTATAGGAACAAAAGAATTTCCATGAAATAAAATATACACTCTTGACAGAAAAAGCAGACGTTTATGCTTTTTGCGACATTAAACCTAAGTGGACTAAAACCCCACTTGGAAAGGTTCAGATCTCCACACCCTTTGTGTATACGATTCGGACAAATATCTTACGTGTCATGTGAAAAGACAAAAGGAAACATCAATGAAGACAAAAATATTAAAAAAAAACTCTTTACTGACAAATTTAAATGTTTTTACTTTTATAACTTTAATAAATCAAATAGTATTAACATTTTGATTACTAAATATCAGTATATGTATATTATACTGACAATTCACATTCATTTGTATTTTGTTCAGTAAAGTGCAAATTATGTTCTGGCCTTGGGAAGGCATAAGGGTTTTGAGCCCAACTTATGTTAATTTCTGCTCGTGTTGAGTTTGACTCGGTTATTTATTGTAATTTCTGTTCATTTTGGGTTTCATTTATTTATCGATGCAGATTTGTGGTAGTTTTCACGCTTTGTAGATTGTTTGATTTTATTTTTGCTCATCTTTGGTTTAATGGAGTTCTTCACTTTTCTTGAAAAACTTGTTTTGTGGAAAAAGTTTTTTTTTGAAGTAATTATTGTTCGTCTTATATTGACATTAGTCTTTTCAGGGAAAAAGAAAATAATTCTTTAAATTTTTTCGTTATTTAAGACTTTATAGTTTGGCCTGCTATTTGTAAGCTGATGAAAAATTTCCAGCAATTTTTAACAATATACAACCTTTTAAAAATCTGGACACAGATGGGTATTGTTTAATTAAGTTTCATACCTTTTCTAGTTGACCAGAAACAGACAACTTGATACCATTCGCAAAAAAAATCTGTTTACTTTGTTTGATAGCTTGGACACACTTACGCTATTTTGATTTGGTTAAATTTTAAGCGCAGAAGTAGCCCCGAAAGTTTGAACATAATACCCTCAGTCGTTCTTGGGATACTGCTGAGATACCTTATTGGGAATCAGCATTAACACAGTGCATTTTGATTTAATCTTAAGGCAACATTTAGTTTCTAAACATAATGAATAAATGGGAGGGTGGGGGACTAGTTGTCCTCCAATCACTTTCGACTATTAAAAAGGGCATTAGCCCTTTCTATTTTCAATCGAATGGGTCCTTTTCGAAGTTCCTAAGACCACTCCTTCGATACGAAGTGCCCTGGTCTAAACAAAAAAAAAAAGAAAAATTAATAATACATTGTACCCACATCGATCTTTACTATAAAAATTTCAAGCCTTCCAGTCAATTTCGACTATTAAAAAGGGCACTAGTCCTTTCAATTTCCAATTGAATGAGCCCTTTTTGAGTTTCTACGATAACGTTTTCTATAAACACCTTATATGCCCCCAGGGTATAAGTTACAACCCTTGCCCTGAGGGCTGTGAGGGGGTTGTCATCCTCAAAGACCTAATTTTCAGATGTTTCAACTACGTTAAACAAAATGGCTCTCTCAAAATTTTGATTGGATGTGTTTGGGGGAAATGGTGGGCGTGAGAGGGGGGTTAGTTGCCCTCCAACAACTTTCGAGTATTAGAAAGGACATTAGCCCTATCTATTTTCAATCCAATGAGCCCTTTTCGAAGTTCCTAAGACAACTCCTTCGATACGAAGTGCCCTGGTCTAAACGAAAAAGGGAAAAAAATAATAATACATTGTACCCACATCGATCTTTACTATAAAAATTTCAAGCCTTCCAGTCAATTTCGACTATTAAAAAGGGCACTAGTCCTTTCAATTTCCAATCGAATGAGCCCTTTTTGAGCTTCTACGACAATGCTTTCTATAAGCACCTTATATGCCCCCCAGGGCTTAAATTACAACCCTTGCCCTGAGGGCAATGGAGGGGTTGTCATTCTCAAAGACCTAATTTCCAGAACTTTCAACTACGTTAAACAAAATGGCTCTCTCAAAATTTTGATTGGATGTGTTTGGGGGAAATGGTGGGAGTGAGAGGGGCGTTAGTTGCTCTCCAATCACTTTCAACTGTTAAAAAGGGCACTAGCCATTTTCCAATTGAATGAGCCCTTTTAAAGTTTCTACGACAATGCTTTCAACAAAACCTTAGATGCCCCAGGGGCATAACTTACAACCCTTGCCCTGAGGGCTGGGGGGGGGGTTCATCCTCAAAGACCTAATTTCCAGAACTTTCAACTACGTTGAAGAAAATTGCTATCTCAAAAATTTTGATTGGATGTGTTTGGGAGAAATGGTGGGCGTGAGAGGGGGCTAGTTGCCCTCCAATCACTTCCGACTATTAAAAAGGGCACTAGCCCTTTCAATTTCCAATCGAATGAGCCCTTTTTGAAGTTTCTACGACAACGCTTTCTATAAAAACCTTGCATGCCCCAAGGCATAACTTACCACCCTTGACCTGAGGGCTGTGAGGGGGTTGTCATCCTCAAAGACACAATTTCCGGACCTTTCAACTACGTTGAACAAAATGACTATCTCAAAATGTTGATTGGATGTGTTTGGGGAAATGGTGGGCGTGAGAGGGGGATTACTTGCCATCCAATCACTTTCAACTATTGAAAAGGGCACTGGCCGTTTCAATTTCCAATCGAATGATTCCTTTTTGAAGTTTCTACGACAACGCTTTCTGTAAAAAAATACCTTATATGCCCCCAGGGCCTAACGAACAACCCTTGCCCTGAGGGCTGTGGGGGGAGTGTCATCCTTAAAGACATAATTTCCAGACTTTTTAACCACGTCGAACAAAATGGCTGTCTCAAAATTTTTATTGGATGTTTTTGGGGAAATGGTGGATGTGAGAGGGGTGTTAGTTATCCTCCAATCACTTTCGACAACTAAAATCAGCACAAACACTTCTAATTTCCAGTCAAATGAGCCCATTTTGAAGTTTCTACAACATCACTATCTATAAAAACTTACAACCCTTGCCCTGAGGGCTCTTAGGGGGTTATCATCCTCAAAGACCTAATTTTTATAACTTTTAACTAGGTTGAACAAAATGACTATTTAAAAATTTTGATTGAATGTGTTTGGGGAAAAGGTGGGCGTGTGAGGGGGGTTAGTTGCCCTCAAATCACTTTCAACTATTAAAATGGGCACTAGCCCTTTGAATTTCAATTGAATCAGCCCTTTTTAAGTTTCTACGACAGAGCTTTCAATAAAAACCTTATATGCCCCGAAGGCATAACTTACAACCCTTACAACCCTGAGGACTGTGTGGGGAGTGTCATCCTCTTAGATATAATTTCCGGACCTTTCAACTACTTTGAACAAAATGGCTATCTAGAAACTTTGATTGGATGTGTTTGGATAAATGGTGGGTGCGGAAAGGGTGTTAGTTGCCTTCCAGTCCCTTTCGACTATTAAAAAGGGCACTGGCCGTTTCAATTTCCAATCAAATGAGCCCTTTTTGAAGTTTCTACGACAACACTTTCTATAAAAAAAACCTTATATGCCCCCAGGGCATAACTTACAACCATTGCTCTGAGGGCTGTGGGGGGTTTTCATCCTCAAAGACCTAATTTTCAGAACTTTCAACTACGTTGAACAAAATGGCTATCTCAAAATTTTGATTGTATGTGTTTGGGGGAAAAGTGGGCGTAAGAGGGGGGTTAGTTGCCCTCCAATGACTGACGACTATGAAAAAGGGCAATATCCCTTTGAATTTCCAATCGAACGAGTTTCTTTTGAAGTTTCTACGACAACGCTTTCTATAAAAACCTAATATGCCGCCAGGACACAACTTACAACCCTTGCCCTGAGGGCTGTGGGGGAGTGTCCTCCTAAAAAACATATTTTTTATCTGAAAATCCACTACGTTGAACAAAACAGCTATCTCAAAATTTTGATTGGATGTGTTTGGGGAAATGGTGGGCGTAGAAGGGGTTTTAGTTGCCTTCCAATCACTTTCAACTATTAAAAAGGTCACAAGCCACTCCAATTTCTAATCGAATGAGCCCTTGTCGAAGTTTCTACGACAAATTCTTCGATACGAAGTGCTCTGGTCTAAGACCAAGAGACCAAAAAATAATACATTGTGCCCACATCCTTCTTTATCTAGGCAGCGCTATTGTGCTGCCTATGATTGATTAATCCTATCTATGGCAACCATTTAGTGTCACCTAAGCTCATACTTTAAGGCTTTCCCTACTTCTTTTTCCCTTCTTATTCTTATAAGATCTATCACTCAGAGACCTCTTGCAAAAAACTATTGTCTCTTCTAACAAGCTAATATTGCTAGCAACTTTTCTAGTTTTTCTCCTGACAGAACAGTTCATCTCAAATTGTCCTCCTGAAGTCTAGCAACAGCACAACTACTCGGTTGGCAGTTACCCCCCTAATAGCCTGATTTATTACAAAATCCTTGTTTCAGATGATTCCTCACTTCCTATGTTTTATTGAGGAATGGTGTTAACTTTACTTGACAAAAAACAAATAGGCAAACATTTTTTGTTTTATTAAGGAATAATTGCTTCCCTGTCTAATTAAGTCGAGGAATGATAAAAAAATGATTAAAAATGATAACAATATAAATGTTTTTACTTTTACAACTTTAATAAATTTCCAACTGCCACTCTACTTTATTTTAATAAAAAAAAAAAAAAATACAAAAAGATTATATCTGTTAGATTACTTATTTGAAATTCTGCACCCCTAAAGTTTCTACGCCTCGGGGAAAGTTCCCCTCTGCAAATAGTGAGGGAATTTTGGCAATTTAGAAGTGAAGAAAGATTGACTTTTTGAGGAGGAGTTAATGTATGATGAAGGCGTTTTTGAAATATAGCCGGTGCAGGTTTAGAGATAGGAAAGGCAAAACTTTAAATATTATTTTTGACAAAAAGTACCAAGTGGGTTCTTCTCGTTAATGCTAAATTAACATAAATTTTAATAATAACCTAGGAAATATATTATGAATAATATATAATATTATTAGAATAAATAAAACATAAAATAAACTAAAGAATCAAGCAACAAATTATAAATATACGAATGTAGATTGTAAACAATAGATTGTAAACAACTAAAAAAACTAACAAACCCAGTTAAGCGTCCTCCCCAAATGCAGTATCCTTGGTGGGTCGGGTTGCCTCACTTTACTCGGATGGCAGCTCGGTCCTTCGTCCCTCCCAAATAAGGCTCTTTCTTTGCTCCTCCTCTCATTATTAACGTCCAACGAGGAGATATTGAGTCCCCTAAAATCGAGCTCTAGCTGCGAAAGATGATTTAGTGTCATTAAAACACACAAATTCCAGCTGAAATGGATAATGAGTACGCGACATTTCTCGGAATTATAAACATAAGGATGCAATGTGGAATCCCAAAATTTTACTCATGGAAAGTATCCAGGGACTGGTTTGGTTATTGTGTACATTTTATATTTGCTCCTACCCCCTTCTTCATCCATTAGTTAATGGATGTACATATCAATAACCAGTTAAATCATATGAAGCGTGACTTATATCTAGTGATGAAAATATTAGCTAATTATAGCTAGTGATGAAACGATGCCAAAATTCTCCCAGATTCGATTAAAATTAAGGTTTCACCGGTCCCAGAACTATTTTTATATTTGAGTTGTTATTGCTGTGGACAGGCCCACCTGTCAACAATGAGATTAATACCTGAGCATTATGTTGTGTGATATTTCGGTCTATAACAGTAACAAGTCATTAATGCTGTGATTTTTCCTTTTTGTTTTTTACTTATGAACTTATGAAAGTAGTAAATAATCTTTGGATTAAAGAGCGAGGTATTGACTAGGGAGAGCTGCGCCTGCTAACTGAACATGGTCACGTTCGTTCCTGCGTGTCGTAAGGAAATTTCATTAATAAATTTCAATGTACAATTTTTTTTTCTTTTTAGATTGGGGAATTTTATAGAATGTGGGTTGAAACATTCCTATTTAAGAAATTTATTTTGCGCAAAAGCTATTCGGGTATGTCAAAATTTTTATATAGACACAAAATTTTGATATAAAAACATTTGTATTAGTCTCCCATCGACTCGCCAAAACTAGCGAAAATTAGAATGCAAACCGTGCAACATTTTTACCTCAGCTTTGGTTTCTGATTTTTTACTTCTGAGTTCTGAGATCATTTTAAAAGAGACAAGAATTGTGTTTTCCGCAATCCAAGTATGATGAAATAAAAAAAATTACATAAGTTACAAGCAAAAATTTGCAGTTTCTTAGTGGTGCCAACTCTCAAAAACGTAAGTAAAGGGAGAGAGGAGGGTACATTATTTTTCAAATCCAGAAGGAGGGCGGCTATTTTTTTCCAAATTTTTAAACGAAAATACCCAACAAGGGTATTAATAAAAACTAGAGAGAAACCTCCCCTCCAATTGGTGCCATTGTAGTTTCCACGTTAAAATTTTACAAAGATGGTAGTGTTTTAGCATCTCAGTGCAAAATTCTCATTGTGACTTCAAATTTCACACTTAGACCTCACCATGTCTGACGTCAAATCATACACAAACTATAAAAAACTTATTTGCTTGAAATTCTCGATATTGACTTTAATTCCTTTATTGGCGCTATTGGCGAAAAAATGTAATTCGAACATTTAATTTGCATAGAAATAAAACGCGCCAAACTCCTTTGAAAATTGCTGGCATGATTTGCAGAAATCACAACTAACATTTATCTTATAGTAGATTTTTCAGTTCATTTGATGCTGTTAAGCTTCTATTATTGCTACAAAATAATCAGCGAAATCTCAGAAATTACTACAAAAAAAGTTTTACAGAAATGACCAGTTTTTCAATGTAGTCCTTTTTTAGCAATTTGCTATTCACCTGATTCCTGATATCCTGAACACGTTCTCTCGCATGCACTAGAAAATTACAACGCATGTAAATGTTTATTTTCCCACAAAACAGCTAGTAAAAAAATTGTCCGTAATCTAAACAATATCTCAAATTTTAATCTAAACAATGTCGGAACTAATAGTTACTGTCTTACAGTTTTCAGAGCAATAAGAATTCCTTATTTTGAAAACCAACAGCGATGAAAGTCTTTTTTTTCGCAGATGAAAATTCTCGGTGAGCAATGAAATTTCACAAAAATGGTGGCATTTTCAGAGCATTGTAGGAAAATTCAATTTCAATTGCAAATTTGCATTGCGATTGCAAATTTCCATGGGGACCATGTTAAATCTAATTTTATATTTTTGTTTTACGTTTGGCATGCTGGTAAAGACCACACATTTTTCAGGTTGCGCTTGACGCTGAAAAATATGTTCGATAAAACTACCCGAAAATGGCGGCATTGATTCAGTATAATGCAGGAATTGAGTTTCAACTACAAATTCTGAATTGTGATTACAAATTTTCATGGGAATAATGAGAAATTTCTAATTCTAATTTTTGGTTTAAGTTCGACATAGTTTTAGATGTCACACATAGCACAAGTTGACAGAGCTTGAATTTGATAAATATTTTCGATATAATTATGCAAAGATGGCGGTATTGTCGAAGCAATATGCGAAAATTGCACTCCAATTTCAAATTTTCATTGTGAATGCAAAATTTTAATGGGAACCGTTGGAAATGTAAATTAATTTTGTTTTCATTTTGTTGAAAAAAATAAATATCAAACTTTTACTTCCTATGGTAGCATATTGAAATGCAAATTTTGATGGGAACCATGGAAAATCTGTAGTTTCAAAATTTTTGGTTCAAACTTGGCACGCTTTTCACATACAAAATCAACTGCACGGGAAGTTGGAAAATATAAGCTTTCATTCCATACGAAAACTTGCAGATAAAATTTCGCAAATACGGGGGTGATATTTTCGTACACAGCTACGAGCACTCCTCCTCCATCCCAATCCATTCAAAGCCTCCCTCTTCACACCCTCCCAAGAAGTTCCCATTTCCCTTAAATATTTCCTTGCACTCTCCCACCCATTCTATTCATATCTTACTATAATACTAAAACAATCTGAATTCTAAATTATACCCTCGATTTTACCTAAATGTAAATGTAACAGTGTACGAGGCCTAAATCCCTTCCAAACTTTGCAACAAAGTTCAACACTTTTGGAAAAAAACTGTCTGACATTTATTTAGACTCATATAGACTTAATGCGCACATATGCCAGGTCTTCCACAAAGTCCCTAAAATCCAGTGAAGGTCCCTATTGGTCCCTTAAACTGATAAAGGTCTCTAAAGCCCCTTTTCTTGCTTTTGGTTTAAAGCTCTGTATCCTGAAGGCTACCAATACTTGTGTGTATACGATTTTTAGTACTTTTGTTTCAATTGAGATTCTTGGAACTTGTTTCCGCTTGTCTAAGAAAGACAAAACTTGTTGTTACATTGGCTACAGCGTTAGTGTCTGGATAGAGCAGGCAGACCAGTCACGAAAAGGATCCACCCTCTTTGTCTCTGTGGTCAATAAGCTAGGAGGCAGAAAAGTTTAGTTGGCTTTGTTAATTACTTAGAAAACTCTTTTCTGGGTGTCACTTGGTTGCACACAGAGGAAAAAGAAAATAAGAGAATAGCTCAAAGTACAAAATACGAAGAAGGCGGTGTTAAAACCAGGTTTTTACGCGATTTTGAGCTTATATACATTTCTTGAACTATTAGACTACTTCCTAGCACCATTTCTTATTTGAAAAATATTTTTGGTAATAGCCTATATATCTTTCCACTAACTTCTTTTCTTTTTTTAAAGTTTAGGGTTTGAAGTTTCAGTTTGAATTAGAATAGGAAAGTGCAAACTCTGGGAGACTTGTTTAGATGAGAAATATGCAAGGGGACACCAAATGAAAGAGTGGTATAGAGCCGTTCCGGGAGATCTGTTCTGTCTCTATGGTTCTATCTGCAATACATTGCATGTCTACCATAACGAGTTCGATACTTTACTGCAGTACGCCAGAACTGCTGAACATGAGAAGAATGTTACCATAAAGCTATTGCCGAATCAGTTTCATCTCTCGGCAGCATCTTCCGTTGAGAGCGGCAAACCGGCAAAACTGCCCATGTATCTAGGTGTATGCGTAGTGCGGGATCAATCAGCAGTTGCAGAAATTACATTGGCTCTAAAGATGACTCAGTCTGACTATTCCGGGAAATCCGAGACGGAATAGATGATGTATATGGAAAATGTTTCGAGATACAGCGGTCAAAAACTTTTTTTCTTCGGGCGAACTAAGTTCGCTAATTTTTTGACCGAAGCTCTTGGATCCTATTTCCGGAAGATGAACCTTGATGAAGTCGGCAGAAAGCAGTTACTCAAAGCGTTAACTTTTCTGCATCGTGATGAAGTTTCAAAGCCAGTTTCTGTTCACAGTTTATTATATTTTGCCAAGAATTTACCCATTGCGACGAAAAAGATATGTTAGTTGAACAGTTTAAGCTAGTCCAGTTCTCTGGATTCCATTGGAGCACAAAATGATCCAGGGAGGAAAGTATCCAAATTTGTTTGAAGTCATAAGAAATTCTTTGACCATTCCACACGGGTCTGCCAGCATTGAGCGGGATTTATCCCTTTCCGGGCGAATTCTCAGCGAAGAAAGAGCTTCGATGAATGAGCGAGCTTTGAATGCAAAACTGTTTGTGAAAGATAAGTTGGGCAGATTTGGAGGACGTGTGTGAAATCTTGTTGTCACTGAAGACTTGGTAAAACTGGTCAAATCCGCTTGAAAGACCTATGATTTGTACCTGCAGCAGAAAAACGCCTTGAATGAGAAAACGATGAAAGAGCGGCAGGATTTAGAGGCAAGAGAACGGCTGAGAGAGAAGCAGCCCGTCAAAACTTTTTTGAAAAGACAGACAATAGAGACTCTCGAAAAATCTCTCAAAGAAAAAAAAAAGCGTTTGGTTTCAAGGAACAGGCTGCTGATGAGCTACTGAAGGAAGCTCATAACAGGCTGAAAAAAAAACATTGAAAAGAAGGACATGGTCAAGATACAGCTAGCGCAGGCTATAATAGATGGGGCTCAAAGAGCCAGTAGCAGTTAGAGTCAAAGGAACAGTTACTGTTCACATCCCTGTTCCAGCAGAAGGCAGTGCAAAAAATTGAAACAAATAGGTTGTGTGTTCTAGTTACCGTACCCTTATCTCTTTCATTATATCTTTGTATCTGATTTTTTGTATTCGAAAATAAGTCGTCCAGAAAAAAAAGGAAAAAGCTCCTCCCATGATATGAGGATTCTCAGGTGGCCTGTTTCTTAATTATCACATGGCCTCTGATCATGGAGAGATGTCTGCAAATGATCATTCCACATTTTTTCTCTAGTAAAGTGTCATTTGTTGTTGTGTCGCTGCTTTTTCTTTCGAAAGCTTTCTGAAACTGAGTTGCATCCAGAACGGTCCCTAGAGAGGTCCCTTTTTCGACTAAAAAGAGGTCTCCAAGTCCCTATTTTTCACCACTTGACCCTGTGACAGCCCTGATATGGGCACAAGTTGATGAACATAAAAACGAAGGAAAAAATCGAAACATCGAATGAAAAAAAAACTTGAACTACTTGGAGGAGCCAAAATATTAGCCCTGACCATGAGGGCTCAAATACTGAGGTGGAACCCACCAAGGATACTGGACTTGGGGAGGACGCATAATAACTGGGTTTGTGGTTTTTTTTTTTTAGTTGTTTACAATCTATTGTTAGCAATCTAAATTCGTATATTTATAGTTTATTGCTTGATTCGTTAGTTTATTTTATGTTTTATTTATTCTAATAGTTTTATATATTACTCATAATATATTTCCTAGGTTATTATTGAAATTCATATTAATTTAGTATTAACGAGAAGAACCCACTTGGTACTTTTTGTCAAAAATAATATTTAAAGTTTCGCCTTTCCTATCTCTAAATCTGCACCGGCCACATTTCAGAAACTCCTTCATCATACATTAACTCCTCCTCAAAAATTCAATCTTTCTTCACTTCTAAATTGCCAAAATTCCCTCACTATTTTCAGAGGGGCACTTGCCGCGGGACGTAGAAAATTTAGGGATGCAGAATTTCAGATAAGTAATCTAACGGATATAATCTTTTGTATTTTTTTTTCATTAAAATAAAGTAGAGTGGGCATTTGGCATTTTGCAAGTGAATTGAATTCGAAAATTTTCATTTTCCCATATCTTCATAGCCATTGCTTCAAAATAAAAGTATTTAACAATAAAAGTAAAATACTGTGATGATTTGGATCCCATTCAGTTGTTCCATTTTGCTTCCTCAAGGGGACTAAAGACAGCCAATAGTTAGAGCCTGAAATCCCTTATTGGTATTATTTTAAAACATAAAATATACCATTCGAATCACCACTGTTGAAAACACTAAATAGGAAATAGGTACAAAAAGCTTAAAAAAACGCATCAAATTTTTGTTTATATTCATTTTTGTAGCGTTTTTACGAGTCTAACATACATTTCGGGGTGCAGGGGGGGGGGTTGAATAGAAATTATTTTATATGAGGGGGGCTGCCCTCTCCTCAATACCTTAATCTTTACGCTAAAGTTTAACTTTTAGTCCCAAATTCTTTAAGAACGACTCCTGAAAAACAAGTGTCGTTTAATTAGAACAATAAGAAGCTTTTTTTTAAGTACTAAACAACTTTAGTATGAAGAGTACGGTAATGAGGAGGTGCCCCCTCTCCTCTCCTATCAATCATAATTTATTTTCCGTTTTAAGTTTTAAGATTGCTCATTAATTTAAGTTGAAATAACTTTTTTTTTAATTTAATTAAACAAAAAGAAATGACATAAAAGCAGTGCGCAAGCCCTTTCTCAAAACTACATAAAAACTAGAATGCCAAAGGAAATTTATGGGATCGAAGAATTTTTAATTTGCTTATTGAAAAAAAAAAGAATTTCCATGAAATAGAATATACACTCTCGACAGAAAAAGCAGACGTTTATGCTTTTTGCATAATTAATGCACATAATGAATTGTTTAATCAGAGTATAAATAAGTTGTGTTTACATTAAAGTGCACGTGATTATGGTTATTATTCTCCTAGTTGTCCGTAATCGTATCAGCTTGCACGTGGCGAAATAAAAATTAGTTGCTATTTTTTACGGATTACATCGCGGGAAGTTGTGGTTAGTGGATAAGGGGTGCTCGATTGCATTATGAGTGTATTATAGGTTAGTTATTATAATTCCTAGATTCTAGCATTCTGACTAAGTTGTATTTTTTTTTTCTGTGTGACAGAAACTATATTGCTATCAAGAGTCACGTAAGAAAATATGTCTTCATTGAACACTCAAGTATAATTGGAAAAAGTCAAAGTTTTTTTTTTATACTTTCGTGTTGTAGGTGTTACAAGTAAGTTGCCATATACTGAGTGTCAAGCTGGTCAAAGTTGTCACTAATTTTGCCTGGTAGAATTGTTAGTGGATGGTAGTAATTCAACGTATACTGGAATATACTCCATGGATTTCGAATTTCCATTGATGTAAACAAATCCTCGAAACTGCTTTAGAATATGCTAAAAAGTCACTACGTCAACTAAAATTCTTTTGTCGAAAATAAAGAAACAACAAGGCTCTAGATGAATCACGATTTTAGTCACCTTACGATAGCAATGAGGAAAGAGCTGCGCCTGCTCAATGAACATGGTTACGTTCGTTCCCGCGTGTCGTAAGGAAATTTCATTATTTAATTTCAGTCTTGAATTTTTTCTTCTTTTTAGATTGGGGGACTTTATAGAATGTTGGTTGAAAAATTTCTTTTTAAGAAATTAATTTAGCGCAAAAGTTATTCGGGTATGTCAAAATTTTTGTATAAACACAAAATTTTTACATACAAACATTTGTGTTAAGTCTCCCATCGACTCGCCAAAACTAGTGAAAATTAGAATGCAAACCCTGCAACATTTTTACCTCAGTTTTGGTTTCTGATTTTTTACTTCTAAGTCCTGACATGATTTTAAAAAGAGACAAGAATTGTGCATTCTGCAACCCAAGTACGATAAAATAAATAAAATTACGTAAATTACAAGCAAAATTTGCAGTTTCTCAGTGGTGCCAACTCTCAAAAACGTAGGTAACGGGAGGGAGGAGGGTACATTATTTTTCAAATCCAGAAGGGGGGTTCCAAATTTTTAAAAGAAAATACCCAACAAGGGTATTTATAAAAATCTGGAGAGAAACCTCCCCCTCCAATTGATGCCATTGCAGTTTCCGCGTTAAAATTTTACAAAGATGGTAGTGTTTTAGCATCTCAGTGCAAAATTCTCATTGTGACTTCAAATTTCACACTTAGACCTCACCATATCTGACGTAAAATCATATACAAAATATAAAAAACTAATTTGCTTGAAATTCTCGATATTGGCTTTAATTCCTATATGGCGCTATTGGGAAAAAAAATGTAATTCGACCATTTAATTTGCATAGGAATAAAACGCGCAAAAATAATTTGAAAATCGCTGGCATGATGTGCAGAAATCATAACTTTCCTTGACTTATTTTATAGAAGATTTTTTAGTCCATTAGATGCTGTTAAATTTCCATTATATCTACAAAATAATCAGCGAAAACTCACAAATTACTACAAAATTTTTACAGAAATGATCAGTTTTTCAATGTAGTCCTTTTTTAACAATTTGCTGTTCACCTGATTCCTGAACAAGTTTTCTCGAGTGCACTGGAAACTTACAACGCATGTAGATGTTTATTTTCCCACAAAACAGCTCGTATAAAATTGTCCGTAATCGGAACAATTTCTTAGGTATGTTGAACGGTATGTTACTGTTTTACGGTTGTCGGAGCAATAAGAATTCTTTATTTTGAAAACCAACAATGATGAAAGTTTTTTTTTTTCGCAGGTGAAAATTCTCGGTGAGCAATGAAATTTCACAAAAATGGTGGCATTTTCAGAGCATTGTAGGAAAATTCAATTTCAATTGCAAATTTTGCATTCCGATAGCAAATTTTCATGGGGACCATTTAAAATCTAATTTTAGATTTTTAGTTTAAGTTTGGCATGCTTGTAAAGGCCACACATTTTTCAGGTTGACTGCGCTTGACGTTGAAAAATAGGCTCGATAAAATTACCAGAAAATGGCGGTATTGATTCAGTATAATGCAGGAATTGAGTTTCAACTGCAAATTCTGCATTGTGATTACAAATTTTCATGGGAACAATGGGAAATTTCTAATTCTAATTGTTGGTTTAAGTTTGACATAGTTTTAGATGTCACACATAGCACAAGTTGACTGAGCTTGAATTTGATGAATATTTTCGATATAATTATTTAAAGATGGCGATACTGTCCCACTAATATGCGAAAATCGAACTCCAATTGCAAACTTTGCATTGTGAATACAAAATTTTAATGGGAACCGTTGGAAATGTCAAACAATTTTGTAGTCATTTTGTTGAAAACAATAAATATCAGACTTTTTCTTCCTATGGTAGCATATTGAAATACAAATTCTGATGAGAACCATGGAAAATCTGTAGTTTCAGAATTTTTGGTTCTAACTTGGCACGCTTCTCTAGGCCACACATCAAAAATCGACTGCCCAGGAAGTTGGAAAATATAAGCTTTCATTCCATACGGGAACTTGCAGTATGTGTGATAAAATTTCGCAAATACGGCGGTGGTATTTTCGTTCACAGCTACGAGCGCTCACCCTCCATCCCAAACCATTCAAAGCCTCCCTCTTCACACCCTCCCAGGAAGTTCCCATTTCCCTTAAATCTTTCCTTGCATTCTCCCACCCCATTTTATTCATATCTTATTATAATACTAAAAAAATCTGAATTCTAGATTATACCCTCGATTTACCTAAATGTATATGTAACAGTCTACGATGCCTAAATCCCTTCCCAATTTTGCAACAAAATTCAACACTTTTGGAAAAAAAACTGTCTGAAATTTATTTACACTCATATAGACTTTATGCGCACATATGCCAGGGCTTCCACAAAGTCCCTAAAATCGAGTGAAGGTTCTTAATGGTCCCTTAAATTGATAAAGGTCTCTAAAGCCCCTTTTCTTGCTTTTGGTTTAAAGCTCTGTATCCTGAAGGCTACCGATACTTGTGAGTATACCATTTTTAGTACTTTTGTTTCGATTGAGATTCTTGGAACCTATTTTCGCTTGTCTAAGAAACACAATACTTGTTGTTAGAAGACTTGGAAAGGTATTGGTTAGTATTGGGGTATGCATAAAGTCGAAATTAATAAAATAATATCTATTCTAAGCGATGATTTCTGATAGCGATGATTCTGAGCGATGATCAAAAGTGATGACAAAACTTTTGAAAAGTGTTGCTTAGTTTTGGAGCATGCATAAAGTCAAAATTAATAAATTAATGTCTATTCTAAGTGATGATATGATAGAAATGATAGAATAATGTCTTATGAAAAATATTGCTTAGTATCAGGGTATGGAAAAAGTCGAAATTAATAAAGTAATATCTATTATAAGTGATGATATGATAGCCCTATGAGAGAAATGATAGAATAACTTTTTTTGAAACGTGTTGCTTAGTAATGGAGCATGCATAAAGTCGAAATTAATAAAATATTGTCTATTCTAAGTGATGATATGACAGACCTATGAGAGAAATGATAGAATAATGTCTTTGGAAAAGTATTGCTTAGTATTGGGGTGTGCATAAAGTCGAAATTAATAAAGCAATGTCTATTCTAATTGATGAAAGGACAGCCCTATGAGATATGACATTAGTATTGGAGTATGCTAAAAAATTTAAATTAATAAAGTAATGTTTATTCTAAGTGATGATATGACAGCCCTATAAGGGAAATGATAGGATAATATCTTTTGACAAGTATTGCTTAGTAATGGAGCATGCATAAAGTCGAAATTAATAAAATAATGTCTATTCTAAGTGATGATATGATAGCCCTATGAGAGAAATGATAGAATAATGTCTTTTGAAAAGTATTGCTTAGTATTGGGGTATGCATAAAGTCGAAATTAATAGAGTAATGTCTATTCTAACTGATGAAATGACAGCCCTATGAGATAAATGATAGAGTAATGTCTCTTGAAAAGTATTGCTTAGTACTGGGGTATGCATAAAGTCGAAATTGATAAAGTAATGTCTATTTTAAGGGATTACATGACAGCCCTATAAGGTAAATGATAGAATAATGTCTTTTGAAAAGTATTGCTTAGTATTGGGGTATGCATAAAGTCGAAATTAATAGAGTAATGTCTATTCTAAGTGATGATATGAGAACCCTATGAGGGAAATGATAGTATAATGTCTTTTGAAAAGTATTGCTTAGTATTGGGGTATGCATAACGTCAAAATTAATAAAATTATGTCTATTCTAAGCGATGATATGAGAGCCCTATGAGGAAAATAATAGAATAATGTCTTTCGGAAAGTATTGCTTAGTATTGGAGTATGCTAAAAAGTTGAAATTGATAAAGTAATGTCTATTCTAAGTGATGATATGATAGCCCTATGAAGGAAATGATAGAATAATGTGTTTTGAAAAGTATTGCTTAGTATTGGGGTATGCATAACGCCATAATTCAACGTATGCTGGAACATGCTCCATGGATTTCGAATTTCCATTGATGTAAACAAATCCTCGAAACTGCTTTAGAATATGCTAAAAAGTCACTACGTCAACTAAAATTCTTTTGTCGAAAATAAAGAAACAACAACGTTCTAGAAGAATCACGATTTTAGTCACCTTACGATAGCGATGAGGAAAGAGCTGTGCCTGCTAAATGAACATGGTTACGTTCGTTCCCGCGTGTCGTAAGGAAATTTAATTATTTAATTTTAGTCTTTAATTTTTTTTCTTTTTAGGTTGGGGGGTTTTATAGAATGTTGGTTGAAAAATTCCTTTTTAAGAAATTAATTTAGCGCAAAATTTATTCGGGTATGTCAAAATTTTTGTATAAACACAAAATTTTTACATACAAACATTTGTGTTAAGTCTCCCATCGACTCGCCAAAACTAGCGAAAATTAGAATGCAAACCCTGCAACATTTTTACCTCAGTTTTGGTTTCTGATTTTTTACTTCTAAGTCCTGATATGATTTTAAAAGAGACAAGAATTGCGCATTCTGCAACCCAAGTACGATAAAATAAAAAGAAATAACGTAAATTACAAGCAAAAATTTGCAGTTTCTCAGTGGTGCCAATTCTCAAAAACGTAGGTAAAGGGAGGGAGGAGGGTAATACCCAGAAGGGTATTTATAAAAATCTGGAGAGAAACCTCCTCCTCCAATTGGTGCCATTGCAGTTTCCACGTTAAAATTTTACAAAGATGGTAGTGTTTTAGCATCTCAGTGCAAAATTCTCATTGTGACTTCAAATTTCACATTTAGACCTCACCATATCTGACTTGCATAGGAATAAAACGCGCAAAAATACTTTGAAAATCGCTGGCATGATGTGCAGAAATCACAACTATCCTTGACTTATTTTATAGAAGATTTTTTAGTCCATTTGATGCTGTTAAACTTCTATTATATCTACAAAATCATCAGCGAAAACACACAAATTACTACAAAATTTTTACAGAAATTATCAGTTTTTCAATGTAGTCCTTTTTTAACAATTTGCTGTTTACCTGATTCCTGAACACGTTTTCTCGAGTGCACTGGAAAATTACAACGCATGTAGATGTTTATTTTCCTACAAAACCGCTCGTGTAAAATTGTCCGTAATCGGAACAATTTCTTAGGTATGTTGAACTCACAGTTACTGTTTTACGGTTGTCGGAGCAATAAGAATTCCTTATTTTTAAAACCAACAATGACAAGTTGACTGAGCTTGAATTTGATGAATATTTTCGATATAATTATTTAAAGATGGCGATACTGTCCCAGCAATTTGCGTAAATTGAACTCCAATTGCAAACTTTGCATTGTGAATACAAATTTTAATGGGAACCGTTGGAAATGTCAAACAATTTTGTTGTCATTTTGTTGAAAACAATAAATATCAGACTTTTTCTTCCTATGGTAGCATTTTGATATACAAATTTTGATGAGAACCATCGAAAATCTGTAGTTTCAGAATTTTTGGTTCTAACTTGGCACGCTTCTCTACGCCACACAATAAAAATCGACTGCCCAGGATCTATTCTAAGCGATGATCTGATAGAATAACGTCTTTTGAAAAGTATTGCTTAGTATTGGAGTATGCCTAAAAGTTTAAATTAATAAAGTGATGTTTATTCTAAGTGATGATATGATAGCCCTAAGAGGAAAATGATAGAATATTGTCTTTTGAAAAGTATTGCTTAGTATTGGGGCATGCATAAAGTCGAAATTAATAAAGTAATTTCTATTCTAATGATATGACAGCCCTATGAGGGAAATGGTAGAACAATGTCTTTTGAAAAGTAATGCTTAGTATTTGGGTATGCATAAAGTCAAAACTAATAAAGTAATGTCTATTCTAAGTGATGATATGACAGCTCTATGAAGGAAATGATAAAATATTTTCTTTTGAAAAGTATTGCTTAGTATTGGGGTATGCATACAGTCAAAGTTGATAGAGTAATGTCTATTCTATGTGATTCTATGACAGCCCAATGATGGAAATGATAGAATAATGTCTTTTGAAAAGTATTGCTTAGTATTGGGGTATGCATAGAGTCGAAATTAATATAGTAATATCTATTCTTAGTGATGATAAGACACCTCTATGAAGGAAAACATAGAATAATGTCTTTTGAAAAGTATTGCTTAGTATTGGAGTATGCATAAAGTCAAAATTAATAAAGTAATATCTATTATCTGTGATGGTATGACGGCCCTATGAGGGAAATGATAGAATAATGTCTTTTGAAAAGTACTGCTTAGTATTGGAGTATGCTAAAAATTTTAAATTAATAAGGTAATGTCTATTCTAAGTGATGATATGATAGCCCTATGAGAGAAATGATAGAATAATATCTTTTGAAAAGTACTGCTTAGTATTGGGGTATGCATAAAGTCGAAATTAATAAAGTAATATCTATTCTAAGTGCTGATATGACACCCATATGATAGAAATCGTAGAATAATGTCTTTTGAAAAGTATTGCTTAGTATTAGGGGATTCATGAAGTCGAGATTAATAAGGTAATATCTATTATAAGTGACGATATGACAGCCCTATAGGAAAATGATAGAATAATGTCTTTTGAAACGTATTGCTTAGTATTGGAGTATGGTAAAAAGTTGAAATCAATAAAGTAATGTCTATTCTAAGTGACGATATCACAGCCCTATGAGGGAGAGGATAGAATAATGACTTTTGAAAAGTATTGCTTAGTGTTGGAGCATGCATAAAGTCGCAATTAATAAAGTAGTGTCTATTCTAGGTGATGGTATGACAGCGCTATGAGAGAACTGATAGAATAATGTCTTTTGAAAGTATTGCTTTGTATTGGGATAGGCATAAAGTCGAAATTAATAAAGTATTGTCTATTCTAAATGACGATATAACAGCCCTATGAGGGAAATGGTGGAAAAATGCCTTTTGAAAAGTAATGCTTAGTATTGGGGTATGCATAAAGTCGAAATTAATGAAGTAATGTCTATTCTAAGTGATTATATGAAAGCCCTATGATGGAGATAATACAGTAAAGTCTTTTGAAAAGTATTGCTTAGTATTGGAGTAAGCTAAAAAGTTGAAATTAATAAAGTAACGTCTATTTTAAGTGATAATACGATAGCCCTATGACCGAAAGGATTGAATAATGTCTTTTGAAAAGTATTGCTTAGTATTGGGGCATGCATTAAGTCAAAATTAATAAAGTAATATCTATTCCAAGTGATGATATGACAGCCCTATGAGGGAAATGGTGGAAAAATGCCTTTTGAAAAGTAATGCTTAGTATTGGGGTATGCATAAAGTCGAAATTAATGAAGTAATGTCTATTCTAAGTAATGATAAGACAGCCCTATGCAGGAATTGATAAAATAACGTCTTTTGAAAAGAATTGCTTAGTATTGGAATATGCTAAAAAATTGAAATTAATAAAGTAATGTCTATTCTAAGTGATAATATGATAGCCCTATGAGGTAAATGATAGAATAATGACTTTTTAAAAGTATTGCTTAGTATTGGGGCATGCATAAAGTCGAAATTAATAAAGTGATATCTATTTTAAGTGATGATATAACAGCCCTATGAGAGAAATGATAGAATAATGTATTTTGAAAAGTATTGCTAAGTATTGGGGTATGCATAAAGTTTAAATTAATAAAGTAATATCTATTGTAAGTGATGATGTGACAGCCCTATGAGGGAAATGGTAGAAAAATGTTTTTTGAAAAGTAATGCTTAGTATTGGGATATGCATAAAGTCAAAATTAATAAAAAAAAATGTCTATTCTAAGTGATAATATGACAGCCTTATGAGAGAAATGATAGGGTAATGTCTTTGGAAAAGTATTGCTTAGTTTTGGGGTATGCATAAAGTCGAAATTAATAAAGTAATGTCTATTCTAAGTAATAATATGACAGCCCTATGATGGAAATGATAGAATAATGTCTATTGAAAAGTATTGCTTAGTATTGGGGCATGCATCAAGTCGAAATTATTAAAGTAATATCTATTGTAAGTGATGATTTGACAGCCCTATGAGGGAAACGGTGGAACATTGTCTTGTGAAAAGTAATGCTTAGTATTGGAATATGCATAAAGTCAAAATTAACAAAACAATTTTTATTCTATGTGATTCTATGACAGCCCGATGATGAAAATGATAGAATAATGTCTATGGAAAAATATTGCTTAGTATTGGGGTATGCATAAAGTCGAACTAATATAGTAATATCTATTCTTAGTGATGGTAAGACACCCCTATGAAGAAAAACATAGAATAATGTCTTTTGAAAAGTATTGCTTAGTATTGGAGTATGCATAAAGTCAAAATTAATAAAGTAATATCTATTATCTGGGATGGAATGACAGCCCTATGAGGGAAATGATAGAATAATATCTTTTGAAAAGAATTGCTTAGTATAGGAGTATGCTAAAAATTTTAAATTAATAAGGTAATGTCTGTTCTAAGTGATGATATGATAGCCCTATGAGGGAAATTATAGAATAATATCTTTTGAAAAGTACTGCTTAGTATTGGGGTATGCATAAAGTCAAAATTAATAAAGTAATATCTATTCTAATTGCTGATATGACACCCATATGATAGAAATCGTAGAATAATGTCTTTTGAAAAGTATTGCTTAGTATTGGGGCATTCATGAAGTCGAGATTAATAAAGTAATATCTATTATAAGTGATGATATGACAGCCCTATAGGGAAATGATAGAATAACGTCTTTTGAAACGTGTTGCTTAGTATTGGAGTATGCTAAAAAGTTGAACTCAATAAAGTAATGTCTATTCTAAGTGACGATATGACAGCCCTATGAGGGAGAGGATAGAATAATGACTTTTGAAAAGTATTGCTTAGTTTTGGTGCATGCATAAAGTCGCAATTAATAAAGTAGTGTCTATTCTAGGTGATGATATGACAGCCCTATGAGAGAATTGAAAGAATAATGTCTTTTGAAAAGTATTGCTTTGTATTCGGATAGGCATAAAGTCGAAATTAATAAAGTATTGTCTGTTCTAAATGACGATATAACAGCCCTATGAGGGAAATCATAGAATAATGTCTTTTGAAAAGTATTGCTTAGTATTGGAGTATGCATAAATTCAAAATTAAGAGAGTAATGTCTATTCTAAGTGATGATATGACAGCCCTATGATGGAGATAATACAATAATGTCTTTTGAATAGTATTGCTTAGTATTGGAGTAAGCTAAAAAGCTGAAATTAATAAAGTAACGTCTATTCTAAGTGATAATATGATAGCACTATGACCGAAATGATTGAATAATGTCTTTTGAAAATTATTGCTTAGTATTTGGGCATGCATTAAGTCTAAATTAATAAAGTAATATCTATTCTTAGTGATGATATGACAGCCCTATGAGGGAAATGGTGGAAAAATGCCCTTTGAAAAGTAATGCTTAGTATTGGGGTATGCATAAAGTCGAAATTAATGAAGTAATGTCTATTCTAAGTAATGATATGACAGCCCTATGAGGGAAATGATAGAATAACGTCTTTTGAAAAGAACTGCTTAATATTGGAGTATGCTAAAAAGTTGAAATTAATAAAGTAATGTCTATTCTAAGCGATAATATGATAGCCCTATGAGGTAAATGATAGAATAATGTCTTTTTAAAAGTATTGCTTAGTATTGGGGCATGCATAAAGTCAAAATTAATTAAGTGATATCTATTTTAAGTGATGATATGATAGCCCTATGAGAGAAATGATAGAATAATGTATTCTGAAAAGTATTGCTAAGCATTAGGGTATGCATAAAGTCGAAATTAATAAAGTAATATCTATTATAAGTGATGATATGACAGCCCTATGAGGGAAATGGTAGAAAAATGTCTTTTGAAAAGTAATGCTTAGTATTGGGATATGCATAAAGTCAAAAGTAATAAAACAATGTCTATTCTAAGTGATGATGTGACAGCCTTATGAGAGAAACGATAGAGTAATGTCTTTGGAAAAGTATTGCTTAGTTTTGGGGTATGCATAAAGTCGAAATTAATAAAGTAATGTCTATTCTAAGTAATGATATAACAGCCCTATGATGGAAATGATAGAATAATGTCTATTGAAAAGTATTACTTAGTATTGGGGCATGCATAAAGTCGAAATTAATAAAGTAATATCTATTATAAGTGATGATTTGACAGCCCTATGAGGGAAATGGTAGAAAAATGTCTTTTGAAAAGTAATGCTTAGTATTGGGATATGCATAAAGTCAAAATTAACAAAACAATGTTTATTCTAAGTGATGATATGAAAGCCCTATGATGGAAACTATAGAATAATGTCTATGGAAAAATATTGCTTAGTATTGGGGTATGTATAAAGTCAAAATTATTATAGTAATATCTATTCTTAGTGATAATATGACACACCTATGATGGAAATGATAAAATAATGTCTTTTGAAAAGTATTGCTTAGTATTGGGGTATGCACAAGGTCGAAGTTAATAAAGTAACATCTATTATCTATGAATATATGACAGCCCTATGTGGAAATGATAGAATTAAGTCTTTTGAAAAGTATTGCTTAGTATTGGGGTATGCTAAAAAGTTGAAATTAATAAAGTAATGTCTATTCTAAGTGATGATATGACAGCCCTATTAGGGAAATGATAGAATAATGTCTTTTGAAAAGTATTGCTTAGTATTGGGGTATGCTAAAAAGTTGAAATTAATAAAGTAATGTCTATTTTAAGTGATGATATGACAGCCCTATGAGAGAAATGATAGAATAATGTCTTTTGAAAAGTATTGCTTAGTATTGGGGTATGCTAAAAAGTTGAAATTAATAAAGTAATGTCTATTTTAAGTGATGATATGACAGCCCTATGAGAGAAAATATAGAATAATGTCTTATGAAAAGTAATGCTTAGTATTGGGGTATGCATAAAGTCGAAATTAATAAAGTAATTTCTATTCTAAGTGATGATATGACAGCCCTATGAGGGAAATGATAGAATAATGTCTTTTGAAAAGTTTCGCTTATTCCTTTTCTCACATCTCAGACCTTTTAATAAACAATCTAAACATTTGACGTGTTAGCGTACCCTAAATATAATGAAAATTTAACAAAACAAAACAATGCATAAAATGTTTTTATTGAAATGACATTTAGAATATTACATAAGAATATGTTACATACATCATTAAACATCATTAGTATCATTGAACAACTTTGGACATTTTGAATCTATTCCATAAAATAATTCATCTTGTTCTCTCTTGATAGTGTAGCTACTCTCTTCTCTGAGTTCGTAATCACTAGAATAATCATTAATCCATTTTGAGTCATACCCAATTTTTACTGGGGTGTCACCTACAGGTTCAATATGCGTTTTGTCTTTGATATTATTGGGTTCATTGACTATATGATCAATAGTAGTAATAACGTTCACTTGCGACTCATTTTCCTTCAATTTATCTTTATATTAATTGATGATATTGTCTGCCAATGCCCTTTTTATTTTGCCTGTGATTTCACTGTCTACTGCTACATTATTTTTACACAGATAAAGAAATTTAACTCCTCACTGTCATTACAAAGTACGCATAGATTTCCAATAAAATCCCCATTAATGTTTGTTTCATAGTTAAAATATTGATATTTTTCAGGATTTAATGCAACGATAATTTTATTGTGTTCACACTTTCTTCAAATAATTCATCTTCACTTTATTTTTAAAATATGATACCGGTGGTTATCCTTCCAATGTAAGAAAATTACTGATTTAATACATATAATAAACTAGGTATTCTCGATAAGCTGCCACTAATGGTACTACTGGTACAGTCGGGTAAAATGGCGATGAGCAGCCATAGAGTACCAATGGTACAGCCGCGAGAATAGTTCATGCCATTTTAAGATATGTAAAAAAAAGTTGAAAATTTTTCCAAGTCCCTAAACTTCTTTGTCCCTAAAATAATGTCTTTTGAAAAGTATTGCTTAGTATTGGGGTATGCATAAGGTTGAAGTTAATAAAGTAACATCTATTGTCTATGAAGATATGACAGCCCTATGATGGAAATGATAGAATTAAGTCTATTGAAAAGTATTGCTTAGTATTGAAGTATACTAAAAAGTTGAAATTGATAAAGTAATGTCTATTCTAAGTGATGATATGACAGCCCTATGAGGGAAATGATAGAATAATGTCTTTTGAAAAGTATCACTTAGCATTGGGGTATGCGTAAGGTCGAAGTTAGTAAAGTAACATCTATTATCTATGAATATATGACAGCCCTATGATGGAAATGATAGAATTAAGTCTATTGAAAAGCATTGCTTAGTATTGAAGTATACTCAAAAGTTGAAATTAATAAAGTAATGTCTATTCTAAATGATGATATGACAGCCCTATGAGGGAAATGATAGAATAATGTCTTTTGAAAAGTATCGCTTAGTATTGGGATATGCATAAGGTCGAAGTTAATAAAGTAACATCTATTGTCTATGAAGATATGACAGCCCTATGATGGAAATGATAGAATTAAGTCTATTGAAAAGTATTGCTTAGTATTGAAGTATACTAAAAAGTTGAAATTAATAAAGTAATGTCTATTCTAAGTGATGATATGACAGCCCTATTAGGGAAATGATAGAATAATGTCTTTTGAAAAGTATTGCTGAGTATTGGAGTATGCTAAAAAGTTGAAATTAATAAAGTAATGTCTATTTTAAGTGATGATATGACAGCCCTATGAGAGAAATGATAGAATAATGTCTTTTGAAAAGTATTGCTTAGTATTGGGGTATGGTAAAAAGTTGAAATTAATAAAGTAATGTCTATTTTAAGTGATGATATGAGAGCCCTATGAGAGAAAAGATAGAATAATGTTTATGAAAAGTATTGCTTAGTACTGGGGTATGCATAAAGTCGAAATTAATAAAGTAATGTCTATTCTAAGTGATGATATGACAGCCCTATGAGGGAAATGATAGAATAATGTCTTTTGAAAAGTTTCGCTTATTCCTTTTCTCACATCTCAGACCTTTTAATAAACAATCTAAACATTTAACGTGCTAGCGTACCCTAAATATAATGAAAATTTAACAAAGCAATGCATAAAACTTTTTTATTGAAATGACATGTAAAATATTACATAAGGATATGTTACATACATTATTAAACATCATTAGTATCATTGAACAACTTTGGACATTTTGAATCTATTCCATAAAATAATTCATCATGTTCTCTCTTGATAGTGTAGCTACTCTCTTCTCTGAGTTCGTAATCACTAGAATAATCATTAATCCATTTTGAGTCATACCCAATTTTTACTCTGGTGTCACCTACAGGTTCAATATGCGTTTTGTCTTTGATATTATTGGGTTCATTGACTATATGATCAATAGTAGTAATAACGTTCACTTGCGACTCATTTTCCTTCAATTTATCTTTATATTAATTGATGATATTGTCTGCCAATGCCCTTTTTATTTTGCCTGTGATTTCACTGTCTATTGCTACATTATTTTTACACAGATAAAGGAAATTAACTCCTCGCTGTTATGACAAAGTACGCATAGATTTCCAATAAGATCCCCATTAGTGTTTGTTTCATAGTTCAAATACTGATATTTTTCAGGATTTAATGCAACGATGATTTTATTGTGTGTTCACACTTTCTTCGAATAATTCATCTTCACCTTATTTTTAAAATATGATACCGGTGGTTATCCTTCCAATGAAAGAAAATTACTGATTTAATACATATAATAAACTAGGTAGTCTCGATAAGTTGCCACTAATGGTACTACTGGTACAGTCGGGTAAAATAGCGATGAGCAGCCATAGAGTACCACTGGTACAGCCGCGAGAATAGTTCATGCCATTTTAAGATATGTCAAAAAAGTTGAAAATTTTTCCAAGTCCCTAAACTTCCAAGTCAGAAAAAAGTGCTACTACAAAAATTATTTTTCTAATAGTAAGTCACGACTAACATATTGGTATCATTCCCATTTTGTATTTCGAAAATATAAATTTTTTTTTTGTTTTAAGCATATTTCATATCATCTTAAGACATGTAAAAAAAAGGTTGAAAAGAATTTCCATGTTAAAAAAAGAAAATCATTCCAAAAAATTAAACTTAAAAAAAGTATAAGAAAATGGGGAGAGGGAGCCAAGCTATTGGAGGGAGTGGGCCCCTTGGAGGTTTGGGAGAAGGGCCTTTGGAAGTTGAGGTCCTTGGTGGTTAGGGTCATTGGTGGTTGCGGTTCTTGATGGTTCAAATCCATAACCATCTCTATAGTAGATTTTTAAGGATTTCTAAGGATTGTTCTGAGTTCCTATATTGAAATTCTTTTCTTGGCATCTGCAACTTTATTAGTTTCAACTTTTTAGTATACTCCATAGCTAAAGAATATTTACATCGCCCACATCCCTCATTATGTACTTGTGTATTATAGCGACCACAAGCGAGAAGTGGAAGCTAGGTCAAGTCACAAGATTGCCTCTTTTCTTGGCACCTACGATTCTATTAGTTTGAACTTTTTAGCATAATCCAATGCTACAGAATATTTTATATTGCCAAAACTCCTCAATTGGTACTTATGTATTATATGGAATATAGCCAAGAAGTAAAGCTAGGTCAAGTCATAAGATCGCCTCTTTTCTTGGCGCCTACGACTCTATAAGTTTCAACTTTTTAGCATACTCCAATGCTAAAGAATATTTTATATCACACACACTCCTCAATTGATACTTTTGCATTATAAAGAACACAGCCAAGAAGTGAAAGCTATGTCAAGTCACATGATCACCTTGTCATTGCTTACCATTTCCACAGATTGATACCAATGACGTTATTCTAAAATTTATCTCACGTTGCGTAAGACTTACCAACCCCTCAGACTTACCTGTAGTTGATAAGCAATTTAATCCCTTTGTCACTTTCATACGGTCCAATTAAAAAAAATAAGAATTTTATTGTCCTCTGTTTCATCCTATTATCCAAATCATCAATTAAGATCATTCAGACCAGAGTTATGCAAATGGGATAAATTTTTACAAATTGAGATACCTTTATGTTAATGAGTTACCTTTGATACCTGTAATAATGTATGCAATACTGAACGAGATATCAGATACCTTAATTCAACTCACCGTATATGGAGTACCCTCTGTATCTTTTGAGACGGAAACATCTCTGATTGGCCCAGAAATGGTTATTGACTCAGAAACCTGTCTGGCAGGTTTTTTGTAAGCCGCACCTTCACATAGAACACTACTGAGGCTATCCGAACCCTCAAAAATAGGGATTTTCAGGGCCAACTTTCCTATCAACTGTAATAATAAATTTGGACTAACCTTTTAATATATAACCTCAGCCAAGGGGAGAATAGCTTTCCATTCTTGCAGACATATTATTAGCGGGAAATAAAAATTATATTATTATATCAGATGAATGAGTAGACTCTCTAACCAAAGCATGGGGTCCTTTGAAGATTGACGTGTACTACTATCTTTTCTATAAGTCTTTTTATGTTGGAAAATGCTCATTCTTTTTTTTTTTTTTGCAATGGCAGTCTTGTGCAATAAATAACACACCCTGTGCATACCGTCACAAAAACAGTGAAGGGGATGGCTGCATTTCACAGGAGCAATATTTTTCTACGACTCCTCCTCTAAAAAAACTTGAATTCCTTAAAGGCTTTCTAAGATTTCAAGCCCTTCTTAAAAGAAAAATTCGGTATGCTTTTTTGGGTGTTTTATTCGCGAATTCACTTTCAAAGTTTATAAACAGTTAAACAAAAGATTTTATTACTGTTCAAAGCTGTTAGAAATGAAAAAAAAACAGCTATTCTCAAAGTATTGTGAAAAAAACAGCTTTTATCATATTTTTCTTCTGTTAGAGTATTCGTTCTTAAAGAACATGGGGAAAAGGGTTGGACTTTAGCGTAAAGGGTTTGAAGCTGAGTGGGCTGTAGCCCTCCTCATATATACCATACTATTACTTGGTTTTAAGTTTGAACGTCGTCCATCAATTTCATTTGAGAAACTTTTTTTTTGTTTAATCTTACTAGATAGGACGACAAAGTCAAAAAATAAGCGCTTGAAAGATACAAATATTCCAAGTACCAAAAGTCATATTAGCATTGTACATTATCTTAAATATTGTTATTTGCTTTTAATTCTTGAGTACTGGAAAAATTGATGAGACTGATAAGGATTAAGAATTGATTTTAGCTCAACTAATATTGTATTGAATTTATCTAGTCACCATGAAGGTTCTAATAGCAGCGTTGCTTTGTTTGGTAGTAACTTCGGCAACAGTCAGATTTGATGGGTAGGTCAATAAAACTAATTCTTTAATTATTAATCTACCAAGTAGTTGTATTCGCTACTGACTTTTTTTCTATTTGATCCTAGTTCTAAAATGGCTTTCCATCTCCTGCAGTTCATTTTGTTTTCTAGTGTTGTTTTGCTCGGGTTAATGGTGACAAATCTCTTATTTTTCCTCTCAATCAGTAAAAATATTTGTCGTATGAGCAACTTTTCCCCTTCATCGTCTTTATCCTACTGTTGATTTTCAATTAAACCGTGATTTTTCCGTTCAAGACGGTAATTAAAAATACATTTAATTTTAGTATATGTAGGTTGTAGGTATTTCTACTCTTTTTTTCACTATTTCTTTTTATAATAATATTTGATTAACTATGATGTTCACCATGTCCTTTTTTTGAGATCACCCGAGGTTTTCCTTTATAGTCCCAATTTCAGCCGGGCTGCGTTCAACCTTATTTTTAAAATTCTGCCCTTGCCAGTCAAACAGTTCGTGGTAACGAACTGTAAATAAGGAGCGACCCGGCTAAAAAGTAACCGAAACTATAAAAAACGGAATTTTGATACCAATAGATACATCAAAAGGATCAGATTTCTATGCTGATTTCAAATATATAAGTTTCATCAACTTTAGTCTTACCCATATAAAGTTGAAAGCCTGCGACTATTTGCTTTATTTTCAAAAAAGGAGGAAACACCCCCTAAAAGTCAAAGAATATTAATGAAAATAACACTCTCAGATTCAGCGCATCAGAGAACTCTACTGTAGAGGTTTGAAGCTCCTATCGGCAAAAATGTGGAATTTTGTAATTTTTTCCAGAAGAAAGATCACGGATGCGTGATTATTTGTTTGTTTTTTTTATTTCCAGGGGTGATCCCATCTTTCCAATGGTCCTAGAATATTGCAAGAGAGCTCATTCGAACGGGAATTAAAAGTTCTAGTGCCGTTTTAAGTGACCAAAAAATTGGAGGGCAACTAGGCTCCCTCCCTCGCTCATTTTTCCCAAAGTCGCCCGATCAAAATTCTGAGATAACCATTTTGTTCAGCATAGTCGAAAAATCTAATAACTATGTATTTAGGTGTAAAATGATCCCCTCCCCCTAAGTCCCCGAGGGAAGGGCTGCAAGTTGTGAACTTTGCCCATTGTTTACATATAGTATTTGTTACTGGGAAGTATACAGCCATTTTTCATTTGGGGTGTGTGCTTGGGGTGGATTTCTATGGGGAGAATCTTACTTGGGGAAGGACAGTTCTGGGGAGTGAATATTCGATGGGAAATGTTACACTGATTTTGACAGAATTACTATACAAAATTCTTCTTAACTGCCTTACATTCTCTTTGCCAAATTTTTATGCGGAGATGTTCCGGGGGAATTATCCAGGGGCTTTTTTCCTCGTGTTTTGTTTTCTGGGAAATAATTTCCACGGAAGGCGGCACACACAGTCTTTATTCTTATTTGCAGTCTTACTCAAATGAAAGAATGCTACGAAGAATTTTTCAGGGCGAGTCCACAAGCAATTTTACAGGGAGGGGGGATTCTCAGCGAGGATGGGACTGTCTGGAGGGCATTTGACAGGGAGGGGTGTACTTTACGTTTGATGAAATTTCCACGGAGGAGTTTTCCGTGAGGGGGAGGGGTATATTTCATAGAGCGTGAGCCAGACTTACCGGCATTATTTGAAAAAAAACATAAATTATACAATACATGAAGGGTTGCCATCTCCTTAATACCTTATTCTTTACGCTAAAGTTTTACTGTTTACTAAAATTGAAACACGGGGGGGGGGGTGCATTAATTAAACAGGAAGCTTCTTTTAAGTACTAACAGCCTTAGCATAAAGAGCAAGGTATTGAGGAGGGGGCAACCCTTCATGCCCGGAATAGATCTGCCAAAATTAATATACACATTTTGTTTTAATTTTTCCTGTGCGGTGAGCCAAATTCTAACCTTCATTAGTTGAAAGACGTTCAGAAATTAAAAAAACAAACAAATTTTTTACTGAAAGTAAGGAGCAACATTAAAACTTAAAACGAACAGAAATTATTCCGTGTATGAAAGGGGCTGTCCCCTCCTCAACACCTCGTTCTTTACGTTATGGTTTGGCTCTTTGTCACAGCTCTACTTTTTAAAACAACAAAAAACTTTAGCATAAACAGTGGGGCGTTGAGGAGGGGACATTCCTTTTCATATACGGAACAATTTCTGTTCGTTTTAAGTTTTAATGTCGCTCTTTAGCCAACTTTCAGTTAAAAGAAACTTGTTTTTTTTTTTCTTATTTAATTTCGATCTAAAGTCTTGTTCTTGTGCTCTTTTTAAATTTGATTTTGAATCTGATTTTGTATTACGATTGAACTCTGAGTTTTAAAATCTGATTTCAGTTTTTTGGAGTATGGTCTAATTTTTCACTGTGTTCGTTCACATCTTCTCGTGTTTCTTAACGTCCATCTTGTTTCCTCTTATTCCTCAATCTTTTTTGTTTACCTCTCTGTCTTGCTCTTTCCTATTTACACCCCTTTCTTTATTTGTTTATGCGCCTCTTCTTCTTTTTATTTAATTCAGTTTTGTTTTGCCCCTCGCAAGCAAGGTTTCTTGTATCTTAAAATTTCGCATTCTGAAACAGTGTTAACGGAAGATAATTATTTGAGTGACCAATGTGTCAGTTATTCATTAGTTTCAATTATCTATTAGAGTGGACCGTATCTTGATGAAAATTCGAGAGGATTTGATGAAAAGATGAATTTGGGATAAATTAATAGCGACTTTTTTTCTGTTTCATTTGCATCGTGATTCGAAACCCTTTTTGATTATCCCTAACCATAATTGCCTTAGGTAAGATCCCTAACCCTCATTGCGCAGCGCTTAGACTTTCGCTATTAAACATAAAAAAAGTTTTTCAACTGAAAGTAAGGAGCAACATCAAAACTTAAACCGAGCAGAAAATATTACGTATATGATTGGGTTCACCCCCTAGTCACTGCCTCGCTCTTTAAGCCAAAAATTTTTTAGTACTTTCATAAGAACTATTTATTCTAAATAACGGCCTTTGTGATTAAGGGGTCATTTTTAAAGAATTGGAACAAAATTCGAACTTTAGCTTAAAGAGCGAAGTATTGACTAGGGGGCGAACCCCCTAATATACGTATTAAAAATATATGAATATAGAAGTTCGTTACGTAAGTTAATTCGTAAGTTAAGTATATTTATTACTAATAAAAACGTTCGTAAATAAAATTAAACAAGTTTCGAGAAAGCTATTTAACCAAATAAAAGTAAAATTAATATGCAAATTTTCTTTTAATTATTCATGTACGGTGAGCCAAAATCAAACAATGCATTAATTCAAAAACGTTCAAAAATTAAATAAAAAACAAGTCTTTTTAACTGAAAGTAAGGAACGACATTAAAACTTAAAACGAACAGAAATTATGCCGTATATGAAAGGGGCTGCCCCTCCTCAACGCCTCGCTCTTTACGCTAAAGTTTGACTTTCTCACAACTTTATTTTTCTTAAACAATAAAAAAATTAGCGTAAAGAGCGAGGCTTTGAGGAGGGGACAGCCCTTTTCATATACGGAATAATTTCTGTTCGTTTTAAGTTTTAATGTCGTTCCTTACTTTCAGTTAAAAAAAAACTTGTTTTTTTTTATTTAATTTCCCAAGAGAATCACTGCAGCTCTTTGTAATTCAGAACACGTCATGCTATTCTTGGCTAAATCAGTTGAGGCTAATTTAAGCCAGCTGAATCCAGAATAAGCTAGCCACCCACAGTTATTCTTGTGTGACCATACTTGAGGGTTTTTTTTTAAGTTTTATAATTCGTAGTTCAATGCCGATAACTTATAGTCCAGGATTCTAATGCCTTGAAAGCAAATATACTTCTTACACACGTTTTGGTTAAAAATTTACGTCCCATTGCTTATCATGCAAAGAACAGGTATCAACAGGTATCTGATCAAATTCCCTGTTTTGGTGCATCGTCGCTCACATAAATTCCCAGATATATCAAAAATTTCTCGCTATTTCCACTCTACTAGATCAGTGGCGTCATGTGGGAAGAGAAGCAGAAGATCCTTTGTTACCCCTAGATGTTTTCGTCCACTAGCCCTAGATTTTGAAAAATACTTTTCTGGAATATTTTTATTAAAAAATAATTATTTGCATTTTCATTTAAACAAAATTTCAAGTTTAGCCCCCTCTCCTCCCTTCATAGTGACAAATAAATTGTGCTCTACTCCCCCCCCCCCTTAAATATCCTTGAATAGGGAAACAGGGGGTAAGATTAAAGTGTATATAAGTTAGGGGTGGGGTAACTACTGTTGAATGAGTACTCTTTTGCTGGTGAAAACTTATATTTTTGCTTTGAGCTAACTTCCTAAGGGTACTTATGTCTTATAGCCACCGCGCTCAAGTTCTTCGTCAGAGTAGAACCGGTTTCTTTATATGTTTCAATATGTACTCGGTGATTATCAGCTTAGCATGAGAGAGATTAAGTACAATGTAGCTATACTTTAATTAAATATTATATATATGTTGAAGTTGGTATTTTGGTTAGTTTAGTTTAGGTTAGAAACCATTTAAATACCATTTAATATAACGCGTTCTGTGCGGCCTGATCTCCATAATTCCTTGTTGAAGTTTCTATAGTTTTGTTACTAAAGTATTATATTTTCGCCAAATTTAGGTAGATTTCATTAGGATTAACCCATCTTCACTTCTTGAGTGTGGTAGCTATAAGACATAACTTCCTTCCTAAGTTTTATAATTTTACTTATACATTACTTCTTTGGCAACCATATTTTCAATTTTTTTTTTTTTTTTATCAAAAGCTGGCCAGACAAATTTACAGAAAAATAACTAAGTTTTGCACAGTTTTTAATGATCATTCTAATCTGCCATTAATATATGTCCTCACCTTCTAGGCTTTTCATTTCTGTCAATGCTAAATCGTACGCATCTCCAAATTGCAAACTATCTGAATCACTAAAACTGCCCAAATATAAACAAGTCTTGTTTCTTTTGCAGGTACGAAGTTGTCAGAGCTTTCCCAAAGACATCAGTTCAATTAAACTTTATTCGTCATCTCGAACATTCAGGGAAATATGACTTTTGGAAAACTGCTGCAACCGAGGGCTTTGCTGATATTATGGCTTCAAAAGAGAACATGATATCATTAAAAGCAATGCTGAGACTAACTGGCATACGCTACAGTATCTTCATCAGTGATGTACAAGGGTAAATATTTCTAAGCCGTTTCCTTTTTCACCATCTGTCGATTGAGATAACTATGTTTTTGAATGAAGTTTACTGAATTGTAAAATATTTAAAACACTCCTATTCTTCATACTTCATATCTCTTAAAAGTGGTCAGCTAAAGACCGGTAATGTGTTGGTGAAAATAAAATTTACAAAAAAAAGAAGATAAGAAAAAATCAACTTATTTGTTATGCTTCTGTCAAGATTAAATAAAAAAAAACAAGTTTTTTAACTGAAAATAAGGAGCAACATTAAAACTTAAAACAAACAGAAATTATTACATGCATGAGGGGAGTTGCCCCCTCATTAATGCCTCGCTCTTCACGCTAAAGTTTTTTAGCACTTTTAGAAAGCTCTTAATTCTTCTCATTAAACGCCCCCCGTGTTTCAGGAGTCGTTCTTAAAAAATTGGGACAAAGAGTCAAACTTTAGCATACAGAGCGAGGTATTGAGGAAGAGGCAACTCCCCTAAAATACGTAATAATTTCTGTTATTTTAAGTTTTAATGTTGCTCCTTACTATCTGTTGAATAGACTTGCATTTTATGTCGTTTCTGGTCGTTTTTTGAATGATGCCGCGAAACCCGTCTTCACTCCACGGAAAATTCCCACTGTCCTACTGTCGACTACTGTTCCTACTGTCGACTACGAACACGTGCGGTTGTTTAATGTACCTACTTGTGATTGGGACTACTTATGACTCTACTCAAGACGTTTTTCTTCATGATTTCTTTGGTTCTTACATAATAGGGGAATGTTTACTTATATTAAGAATGACGCAATCTCGCGTGACTTGTTTTTTCAGGGGTCCGTGGGGAACCCCCGCTTCTAAATGAGGGGGGCACACATGTGGGATATTACGTAATGACCATGCACACGTGGGTGCTAAGTAATAATTTAAGAGATTTTTCTTCCAGATTTCATTTTTCTTCGAGATTTCATTTCTTTCAAGGTTATTTTTTAAAGATTTTATTTTCTTTCAATGCGTTTTTTCTCAGGGAATCTTTACAATCTAAAGATTTTTGTCCGTATTTAGATTCGAAACAGATTTCCCCTCAACGGAATGGAGTGCTATACAACTGAACCAAGAAAACCTTCCTAATATTTTGATATGAGGAATACTTTCTAGTGAAAATGGTTCGAAAACTCTGTTCGCGTGTTTCCTAACCATTGTCTCCGAGCCGTGTAACTATCCAGCAAAGCTATTGACTTTTAATCTATTAGATGCACCTGTTTGCTATATTCTATTAATGTTCTATTTGACCTATACAGGTAAGTTAGGTATTGAGTCAGTGAGATGTTGCATAGCATTGGCTTTAGATATTTCACTGCGTAGGCCTAAATGATTACGTATTGAAGATTTATCCTGGAACAAGAAATCTAAAGAATGAAGACATTTATTGTACACAAAAATTTATAAATAAAAATATTATAAAATCATGAAATCACAGAAAAAGCAGTTTTGTAAGAATTTTAATATCTCTTAATATGGATAAAATTTACCTCTAATAACAACCCTCCCCCTCTATTTAAAATCGGTTACTAGGGTACCCGCCTATCTTTAATTCACGTTTTTTTATATTTCCTCCTATATCAGTTTTTCATGTTTGGTTTTTCCGTTTGTTGAATTTTAACTGCTTTTTTGTGATTTTATAATGCTTTTGATGTTTAGCAATCAGGAATGCTTAGTTTTGGCTCAACAAAACGTGGCATTTTCATTAGAACCTCTCAGAAATATCTCTTAACATGGTTTAGATTTACCTCTAATCACAACCCTCCACTCCTCCCTGGAATTTGTTGCTAGGGTTCCCGCATTTCTTTAGTTCATGCTTCTTTTTGTTTATATGTAATCCTTTATAAGCTTTATCACGTTTTGTTTCCCCGTTTGTTGAGTTTTCACTGCTTCTTTCTTTGATGTCTTGATTTTTAATGCTTGTGATGCTTAGAAATCAGAAATGCATAGATTTTGGCTCAAGGAAACGTGGCATTTTTACTAAAATCTTTCAGAAATATTTCTTAATATGGTTTAAATTTACCTCTAAAAACAAATCTCCCCTCCGAATTGGTTGCTGGGATTAACGCGTTTCTTTAATTCATGCTTCTATTTGCTTATAATTTATCCTATAACAGTTTTTTTCACGTTTTGTTTTTCCGTTTGTTGAGGTTTAACTGTTTTTTCTGTCATTTCGTGATTTTATAATGTTTTTTATTAATAAACCTGTATGTACAATAACTGTGTTCATTCTTTAGATATCCTGTTATAGGATCAATCTTCAATAGGCAATCATTTACACAATGAAGTATCTAAGGCCAATGCTATGTAACATCAGACTAATTAAATACCTAACTTAACATGTCCAGGTCACGTTAGAATATTAATAGAGTGTAGCAAGTAGGTGCATCTAATAGAGCAAAAATCAATAGCTTTGATAGATAAATACTCGGCTCGGAGACAATGGTTATGAAACACGTGAACCATAGATTTTCTGAAACGTTTCCACTAGAAAGTATTCCTCGAATAAAAATAACAGGAAGGCTTTCTTAGTTCAGTTGGCAAACGCTCCATTCTTTTGAGGGGAAATCTCTTTCGAATCCTAATGCGGACAAAAATCTTTTAATTACAAAGGTTTCCTGAGAAAAAACGAATTGAAAGAAAATTAAATCTCGAGAAAAACAGCTTTGAAAGAAAATGAAATCTCGAAGGAAAATGAAATCTGGAGGAAAAAATCTCTTAAGAGATTATGTAGCACCCACGTGCGCATCGTCATTGCGTAAGACCTAGCATGTGTGCCTCCTCAGCTACAAGCGGTGGTTCCCCCACGGACCCCTGAATAAAGAAGTAACGCGAGATTGCATCATCCTTAACATAAGTAAACTTTCCCCTATTTCGTAAGAACCAAAGAAATCTTGAAAAAAAAATGTCTTAAAAACGTCTTGAAAAACGGCTTGAAGAAATATATCTTGCAAAACGTCTTGATATGTTTTGAAACGCCTTGAAAAATGTGTTGAAAGAAAATGTCTTAAAAAAAGTCTTGATAATGTCTAGAAACGTTTTGAAAAACGTCTTGAAGAATGTCTTGTAGTAAACAAACTCTATTACGTAACATCCAAAAAAAATCATGATTTGGCAGAGGCCCCTAAAGGCTTTTTTCTGGCCCTCATAGGTTTTTAAGCAATAAAAGAGAAAAAAATATTATCTAGCAATCAAAAGTAAACAAACCCTATTACACTACAGACACCTACATCTCTTAGAAAAAATTCCCTATTACGTAACAATCAAGTGTAGTATACCGTTACAAGTGCGCTATAGTATTGTATAAGACCCAGATGGGTGTAATAATGTCTTTAGGGATTGTTTACTCCTATATATCCAATATGGCTGCAGTGGAAAGCAGAGGGCCGTTACTACTGAAGTGTCAAGCTCTTATTCACAAAAATGTGGAATATAGCATTTTTTGCCATAAGAAAGATCACTGATGCATGCTTACGTTATTTTTTTTATTATTTTTTTCCCAGGGGTCAACGTATTGAACTGATGGTCCTAGGAGATCGGGAGAGGGTGTATTCAGACGGAAATTAAAAGTTCTAGTGCCGTTATATGTGACCAAAAACATTTAAAGGGCAACTAGCCCCTTCCCTTATCTCTTTTTCCCTAAAGCAGCCCGATCAATAACTTGAGAGAGCTATTTTGTTCAGCATAGTTAAAAGATCCAATAACTATGCCTCTAAAGGTAAGATGACCCCCTAACCCCGTAGGGAAAGGGCTGTAGGCTAAAACATTTGCCCATTGTTGCGTATAGTATTTTTATTGGGAAGTATACAGACATTTGGAGGGGATTGCGCGGTTTGGGTGGATTTCCATGGGGAGAATTTTTGAAAGGAGGATAGTTTCCGGGGGTGAACTTTTCAGGGAAAATTTTATACTGGGGAGGTTTTACAAATTTTCTGTACAAATTTATTTTTATTTGTCTTATTTTCTCTTTGCCAACTGAATTTTGTATGTGGAGATTTTCCGGAGGAATTTTCCGGGGGTAATTTTCAGCGGGTTTAGATTTCCTAGAAAATATTTCCTCAGAAGAGGGGATTCCCGGAGTGACCAGGAAAAAGATTAGAAATTGAGGTCTTCATCAAATTTAAGCATGCTAAGGATAATTTTTCAGGCTGAATCGTCACCAAGAAATTCGTCCCCAATGAATTTTCAGTGAAAATGGAATAATCCGGAGGGAATTTTACGGGTGCAGGTGATTTTAAGCGGGAGCAACTTTCCAAGGAGGAGTTTACCGGGAGGGTAGGGAATTTTTCATGGAGGGTGACCCAGATTTACAGGTATTATTAGAGACAACGCTACAGCGTTGACTATAGTAAAGGCCATAAGGCGTTAATGTTTTACTATTTACTTTTCCCCAGTGGCGCTTCATATGGAAGGGGTAGTCGTATAAACTTTGGAGGGGCTCATTCGATTGGAAATCAGAAGTTCTAGTGCCCTTTTTAAGAGTAAAAAGGGATAGGAGAGCAACTAGTTGTTCACACCCTCTTTTCCCAAAATGCATCCGATCATAATGTTAAGATAGCCATTTTTTTTAAATAGTTCAAAAGATCAGATTGCAAAAACTCCGGGGTCGACGAAAACAGTAGAGATGACCCTATTGATCGTGTCAGAACACCATATATGGGCATGGAATCCCCAGGGAGAATGATTGCGTAATCGATTGGGAATTTGGAACACCTGTGCTGTCAGTCATTAATCAAATTGTTTCCAGGCAAAGTTTAATAATGTCTGACAGGTACTGTCAACATTTCTCCAGGAATAGATCCAAGTCATTAATGTCTTTGCCTCGGAAACAACTCTTTTGGTCGAACTCCAAAAGATATTAATAACCAAACGCCATGGAAACAGTTCTCCAAGAAACATCTTAGCGATGAATTGTTTAGCGCGGGAATCAGGTTTCTTATTAATTTGAAATGCGTTAGCGCAGAGATGCCAAAAACAAAAGGAACACGCTGAAATTACGTTTAGGGATTATTTGGGCGAAACTGTTTTAGACAGGTTATGGAATTATTTCGGCGAAACAGTTAGAGACATTTTAAAAGATGATTTAAAAGATGATTTTAGAAGAAGATTTGAGGGTGAAACTCTGTGGTCGTTATAATACACAAGTTCCATTTAAACAATGTTGTGAGGTCCCCTACTACAACCCCAAAGGGTTCCGATCCCCCCACACCAACCCCGAAGGAAGCTACCGGTCCTCAAAGGTTCTCCGGATTCCCAAAGGGCCCACGGCGCCCCAAAGGCTCCTGAGCCACCATTTTAATACTTTTTTAAGGCTTTATTATATCTTTTCAGAACAAATTATTATTTTAGGGAATTATTTCAGCGAAACAGTTAGAGACATTTTAAAAGATGATTTTTGAAGAGATTTTAGAAGAGGATTTGAGGGTGAAACTCTGTGGTCGTTATAATACACAAGTTCCATTGAACAGTGTTGTGAGGTCCTCTACCCCAACCCCAAAGGGTTCCGATCCCCCCACCCCAACCCCAAAGGAAGCCACCGGTCCTCAAAGGTTCTCCGGATTCCCAAAGGGCCCCCGCGCCCCAAAGGCTCCTGAGCCACCATTTTAATACTTTTTTAAGGCTTTATTATATCTTTTCAAAACAAATTATTATTTTAGGGAATTATTTCGGCGAAACAGTTAGAGACATTTTAAAAGATGGTTTATGAAGAGATTTTAGAAGAGGATTTGAGGGTGAAACTCTGTGGTCGTTATAATACACAAGTTCCATTTGAACAGTGTCGTGAGGTCCTCTATCCCCAACCCGAAAGGGTTCCGATCCCCCTACCCCAACCCCGAAGGAAGCCCCTGGTCCTCAAATGTCCCCCAAGCTCCCAAAGGACCACCCGGCCCTCAAGGCCCCCCCAGACCCTCAAAGGCCCTCCCCGGGCCCCGTCTTTCGTTGATGTATGTTGTCTGAATCCTATGATTTGGGGTGTATGGGTTGCTATTTTTGACTTTTCTGAGTTGGATTTCTTAGTCTTTCATAGGTATGTGTTGTCTGAAACCTATGATTTGGGATGGGTGGTTTGCTATTTTTGACTTTTATGAGCTGGATTTCTTAGCCTTTCATAGGTGTGTGTTGTCAGAAAATTATGATTTGGGGTGTGTAGTTTGCTATTTGGACTTTTCAGAGCTATGATTCTTAGTCTCTCATAGGTTTTTGTTGTCTGAAACTTCTAGTTTGGGATGAGTAGTTTGCTATTTCAGACTTTTATGATCTAGGTTTTCCTAGTATATCGTAGGTGAATGTTGTCTGAAAATTATGATTTGGGATATGTAAATTACTATTTTTGACTTTTCTGAGCTAGGTTTCTTAGCCGTTCATAGGTGAGTGTTGTCTGAAACCTGTGATTTGGGATATGTAAATTACTATTTCGGGCTTTTCTGAGTTGGATTTCTTAGCCTTTCATAGGTGTGTGTTGTCAGAAAATTATGATTTGGGATGTGTGGATTGCTATTTTTTGACTTTTCATAACCAGATTTCTTAGTCTTTCGTTGGTTTGTGTTGTCTGAAACCTATGATTTGGATTGTATGGATTGCTATTTTTGACTTTTCTGAGCTGGATTTCATAGCCTTTCGTAGGGATGTGTTGACTGAAACATATGATTGGGGATAAATCCATATGACAAAATCCATATGATGGGTAAATCCATATGACAAAAGGAGCTAAAATTTAATTTAAAATTAGAAAAGAACTTTAAATTTTTCATCTCTTTGAGAAAAAAACCAGAACTGAAGTGGAGCCTTTTTATTTTCTTGGAAAAATTAGAAGAGAACTTTGAATTTTTTATGTCTTTGAGGAATTGAGAACTGAAGTGGAAGCTTTTTTCATTTTCATTGGTAAAATTCAGAATTGAGTTAACTTTTTTCACTTCTTTAAGAAAATTCAGAAGAGAACTTGAACATTTTGCACTTCTTCGAGAAAACTCAGAATTAAAGTGATGCTCCTTATCTTCATGTCGAATATTCAAATCAATGTATAGCTTTTTCTATCTTCTATGAAAAATTTGGAACAGAACTTTAAATTTTTCATCTCTTTGCAAAAAATCGGTAGTGAACTTAAGAAAATTAGAATTAAAGTGAAACTTTTTATCTTCACTGGAAAATAATCACAATCATAGTATAACTTTTCCTATCTTCTACAGAAAAATTTAGAACTGAACTTTAAATTTTTTATGTCTTTGAGAAATTAAGAACTGAAGTGGAAGGTTTTTTTCATTTTCATTGGTAAAATTCAGAATTGAGCTAACTTTTTTCACTTCTTTAAGAAAATTCAGAAGAGAACTTGAACATTTTGCACTTCTTCGAGAAAACTCAGAATCAAAGTGGAGTTCCTTATCTTCATGTTGAATATTCAAAATCAATGTATAACTCTTTCTATCTTCTATGAAAAATTTGGAACGGAACTTTAAATTTTTCATCTCTTTGAGAAAAATCAGAACTGAATTTAAGAAAAATTATAAATAAAGTGAAACTTTTGATCTTCATGGAAAACAATCGCAGTCATAGTATTACTTTTTCTATCCTCCATCTAAAAATTTAGAATAGAACTTTAAATTTCTTTATTTCTTTGGGGAACTTAAAACTGAAGTGGAAGATTTTTATTTTCTCTGGAGAAATTAGAATTGAAGTGTGTTCTTTGGTAAAGTTCAGAGAGAACTTGAACTTTTCTTCACTTCGTTGAGAAAATTTTAAATTGAACTAGAACTTTTTATCTTCCGGGTAAATATTCACAAGTATGGTATTACTTTTTCCATCTTCCACCGAAAAATTTAGAATTGAACTTTAAATTTCTTTATGTCTTTTTTGAAATAAAGAACTGAAGTGGAATATTTTTGTTTTCTCTGGAGAAATTAGAATTGAATTGTGTTCTTTGGTAAAATTCAGTAGAGAACATGAACTTTTCTTCACTTCATTGAGAAAATTTTAAATTGAACTAGAACTTTTTATCTTCCGTGAAAATAATCACAAGTATGGTATTACTTTTTCTATCTTCCACCGAAAAATTAGAATTGAACTTTAAATTTCTTTATGTCTTTCTGAAATAAAGAACTGAAGTGGAAGATTTTTATTTTCTCTGGAGAAATTAGAATTGTAGTGTGTTCTTTGGTAAAGTTCAGAAGATAACTTGAACTTTTCTTCACTTCGTTGAGAAAATTTTAAATTGAACTAGAATTTTTTATCTTCCGGGAAAATATTCACAAGTATGGTATTACTTTTTCTATCTTCCACCGAAAATTTAGAATTGAACTTTAAATTTCTTTATGTCTTTGTGAAATAAAGAACTGAAGTGGAAGATTTTATTTTCTCTGGAGAAATTAGAATTGAATTTTGTTCTTTGGTAAAATTCCGAAGAGAACTTGAACTTTTTATCTTCAGTGAAAAATTTGGAACAGTATTTTAAATTTTTCATCTCTTCGAGCCAGATCTAAACTAAAGTGGAAAATTTTTATATTATTTGGAAAAATAGAAATGATCAATGACTAATTTCTTTTTCATTGAGAAAATTCAGAAGAGAACTTGAACTTTCCTTCACTTCGTTGAGAAAATTTTAAATTGAACTAGAACTTTTTATCTTCCATGAAAATATTCACAAGTATGGTATTACTTTTTCTATCTTCCACCGAAAAATTTAGAATTGAACTTTAAATTTCTTTATGTCTTTGTGAAATAAGGAACTGAAGTGTAAGATTTTTGTTTTCTCAGGTGAAATTAGAATTGAATTGTGTTCTTTGGTAAAATTCAGAAGAGAACTTGAATTCTTCTTCACTTCGTTGAGAAAATTTTAAATTGAACTAGAACTTTTTATCTTCCGGGAAAATATTCACAAGTATGGTACTACTTTTTCTATCTTCCACCGAAAAATTTAGAATTGAACTTTAAATTTTTTATTGGGGAAATTAGAATTGAATTGTGTTCTTTGGTAAAATTCAGAATAGAACTCGAATATTCACGATCAAAGTATAACTTTTCCTATCTTCTATGAAAAATTTGGAACAGAACTTTAAATTTCTTCATCTCTTTGAGAAAAAAATCTGAACTGAAGTGGAAATTTTTATATTACTTCGGAAAAATAGATTTGATCAATAACTTATTTCATTTTCATTGAGAAAATTCAGAATCGAGGTTGAACTTTTCTTCTTCCGGGAAAATATTTGGAACAGAACTTTAATTTTTTCATCTCTTTGAGAAAGTTCGGAATTGAATTTAAGAAAATTTAGAATTAAAGTGAAACTTTTTATCTTCATGGAGAATAATCACAATCACAGTATAACTTTTCCTATCTTCTACGGAAAAATTTAGAAGTGTCCAACTCAGAAAAGCCCAAATAGTAATTTACATATCCCAAATCATAAGTTTCAGACAACACACACCTATGAACGGCTAAGAAATCTAGCTCAGAAAAGCCTGAAATAGCAAACTACTTATCCCAAACTATTGGTTTCAGACAACAAACACCTATGATGGACTAAGAATCCTAGCTCTGAAAATTCCAAATAGCAAACTACACATCCCAAATCATAATTTTCTGACAATACACACCTATGAAAGGCTAAGAAACCTAGCTAATAAAAGCCGGAAATAGCAAATTAACCATCCCAAATCATAAGTTTCAGACAGCACTCACCTATGAACGGCTAAGAAATCCAGCTCGGAAAAGTAAAAAAATAGCAACCCACACATCCCAAGTCATAGGTTTCAGACAGCACATACCTATGAAAGACTAAGAAATCCAACTCAGAAAGGCCCGAAGTAGTAATTTACATATCCCTAATCATAGGTTTCAGACAACACTCACCTATGAACGGCTAAGAAACCTAGCTCAGAAAAGTCAAAAATGGCAAATTAGTCATCCCAAACTATAGGTTTCAGACAACAAACACCTACGAAAGGCTAAGAAATCCAGCTCAGAAAAGTCAAAAATAGCAAACTAGTCATCCCAAACTATAGGTTTCAGACAACAAACACCTATGAAAGGCTAAGAAATCCAGCTCAGAAAAGTCAAAAGTAGCAATCCAACCATCCCAAATCATAGGTTTCAGACAGCACACACCAATGAAAGACCAAGAAATCCAACTCAGAAAAGCCCGAAATAGTAATTTACATATCCCAAATCATAGGTTTCAGACAACACCTACCTATGAACGACTAAGAAACCTAGCTCAGAAAAGTCAAAAATAGCAAACTAGTCATCCCAAACTATAGGTTTCAGATAACAAACACCTATGAAAGGCTAAGAAATCCAGCTCAGAAAAGTCAAAAGTAGCAATCCACCCATCCCAAATCATAGGTTTCAGACAACACACACCAACGAAAGACTAAGAAATCTAGCTTAGAAATGCCCGAAATAGTAATTTACATATCCCAAATCATAAGTTTCAGTCAACACACACCTATGAAAGACTAAGAAACCTTAGCTCTGAAAAGCCTGAAATAGCGAAACTACTCATCCCAAACTAGAAGTTTCAGACAACAAACGCCTATGATGGACTAAGAATCATAGCTCTGAAAAGTTCAAATAGCAAACTACACATCCCAAATCTTAATTTTCTGACAACACATACCTATGAAAGGCTAAGAAATCTAGCTCAGAAAAGACAAAAATAGCAAACCACTCATCCCAATCATAGGTTTCAGTCAACACACACCTATGAAAGGCTAATAAATCCAGCTCAGAAAAGTCAAAAATAGCAAACTACATATCCCAAATCATAGGTTTCAGTCAACACACACCAACGAAAGACTAAGAAACCTAGCTCAGAAAAGTCAAAAATAGCAAACTACTCATCCCAAACTATTGCTTTCAGACAACATTCACCTACGAAATACTAGAAAACCTTAGCTCAGAAAAGCCTGAAATAGCAAACTACACATCCCAAATCATAATTTTCTGACAACACATACCTATGAAAGGCTGAGAAACCTAGCTCAGAAAAGTCAAAAATAGCAAACTACACATCCCAAATCATAGGTTTCAGTCAACACACACCTACGAAAGGCTCAGAAAAGTCCAAAAAGCAAACCACTCATCCCAAATCATAGGTTTCAGACACCACACACCTATGAAAGACTAAGAAATCCAACTCAGAAAAGCCCGAAATAGTAATTTACATATCCCAAATCATAAGTTTCAGACAACACACACCTATGAAAGGCTAAGAAATCCAGCTCAGAAAAGTCAAAAATAGCAATCCACCCATCCCAAATCATAGGTTTCAGACAACACACACCTATGAAAGGCTAAGGAATCTAGCTTAGAAAAGCCCGAAATAGTAAACCACTCATCCCAATCGTAGGTTTCAGTCAACACACACCTATGAAAGGCTAATAAATCCAGCTCAGAAAAGTCAAAAATAGGAAACTAAATATCCCAAATCATAGGTTTCAGTCAACACACACCTACGAAAGACTAAGAAACCTAGCTCAGAAAAGCCTGAAATAGCAAACTACTCATCCCAAACTAGAAGTTTCAGACAACAAACGCCTATGATGGACTAAGAATCATAGCTCAGAAAAGCCTGAAATAGCAAACTACACATTCCAAATCTTAATTTTCTGACAACACATACCTATGAAAGGCTAAGAAATCTAGCTCAGAAAAGACAAAAATAGCAAACCACTCATCCCAATCATAGGTTTCAGTCAACACACACCTATGAACAGCTAATAAATCCAGCTCTGAAAAGTCCAAAAAGCAAATCACTCATCCCAAATCATATGTTTCAGTCAACACATCCCTACGAAAGGCTATGAAATCCAGCTCAGAATAGTCAAAAATAGCAATCCATACAATCCAAATCATAGGTTTCAGACAACACACACCAACGAAAGACTAAGAAATCTGGTTATGAAAAGTCAAAAAATAGCAATCCACACATCCCAAATCATAATTTTCTGACAACACACACCTATGAAAGGCTAAGAAATCCAACTCAGAAAAGCCCGAAATAGTAATTTACATATCCCAAATCATAGGTTTCAGACAACACTCACCTATGAACGGCTAAGAAACCTAGCTCAGAAAAGTCAAAAATAGTAATTTACATATCCCAAATCATAATTTTCAGACAACATTCACCTACGATATACTAGGAAAACCTAGCTCATAAAAGTCTGAAATAGCAAACTACTCATCCCAAACTAGAAGTTTCAGACAACAAACACCTATGAGAGACTAAGAATCATAGCTCTGAAAAGTTCAAATAGCAAACTACACATCCCAAATCATAATTTTCTGACAACACACACCTATGAAAGGCTAAGAAATCCAGCTCAGAAAAGTCAAAAATAGCAAACCACCCATCCCAAATCATAGGTTTCAGACAACAAATACCAATGAAAGACTAAGAAATCCAACTCAGAAAAGTCAAAAATAGCAACCCATACACCCCAAATCATAGGATTCAGACAATATACATCAACGAAAGACGGGGCCCGGGGAGGGCCTTTTAGAGTCTGGGGGGGCCTTGAGGGCCGGGTGGTCCTTTGGGAGCTTGGGGGACATTTGAGGACCAGGGGCTTCCTTCGGGGTTGGGGTAGGGGGATCGGAACCCTTTGGGGTTGGGGATAGAGGACCTCACGACACTGTTCAAATGGAACTTGTGTATTATAACGACCACAGAGTTTCACCCTCAAATCCTCTTCTAAAATCTCTTCATAAATCATCTTTTAATATGTCTCTAACTGTTTCGCCGAAATAATTCCCTAAAATAATAATTTGTTTTGAAAAGATATAATAAAGCCTTAAAAAAGTATTAAAATGGTGGCTCAGGAGCCTTTGGGGCGCCGGGGGCCCTTTGGGAATCCGGAGAACCTTTGAGGACCGGTGGTTTCCTTTGGGGTTGGGGTGGGGGGATCGGAACCCTTTGGGGTTGGGGTAGAGGACCTCACAACACTGTTCAATGGAACTTGTGTATTATAACGACCACAGAGTTTCACCCTCAAATCCTCTTCTAAAATCTCTTCAAAAATCATCTTTTAAAATGTCTCTAACTGTTTCGCTGAAATAATTCCCTAAAATAATAATTTGTTCTGAAAAGATATAATAAAGCCTTAAAAAAGTATTAAAATGGTGGCTCAGGAGTCTTTGGGGCGCCGTGGGCCCTTTGGGAATCCGGAGAACCTTTGAGGACCGGTGGCTTCCTTCGGGGTTGGTGTGGGGGGATCGGAACCCTTTGGGGTTGTGGTAGGGGACCTCACAACATTGTTTAAATGGAACTTGTGTATTATAACGACCACAGAGTTTCACCCTCAAATCTTCTTCTAAAATCATCTTTTATATCATCTTTTAAAATGTCTCTAACAGTTTCGCCGAAATAATTCCATAACCTGTCTAAAACAGTTTCGCCCAAATAATCCCTAAACGTAATTTCAGCGTGTTCCTTTTGTTTTTGGCATCTCTGCGCTAACGCATTTCAAATTAATAAGAAACCTGATTCCCGCGCTAAACAATTCATCGCTAAGATGTTTCTTGGAGAACTGTTTCCATGGCGTTTGTTTATTAATATCTTTTGGAGTTCGACCAAAAGAGTTGTTTCCGAGGCAAAGACATTAATGACTTGGATCTATTCCTGGAGAAATGTTGACAGTACCTGTCAGACATTATTAAACTTTGCCTGGAAACAATTTGATTAATGACTGACAGCACAGGTGTTCCAAATTCCCAATCGATTACGCAATCATTCTCCCTGGGGATTCCATGCCCATATATGGTGTTCTGACACGATCAATAGGGTCATCTCTACTGAAAACCCCTCAGAGCCCAGGGGTACGTGTTAAAAATTATGCCTTGGGGGCCTATAAGGTATTTATGGAAGAGATGGTCATATAAAATTCAGAGGGGACTCTTTTGATTGGAAATCGAAAGTTCTCATTCCCTTTTTAAGAGTCGGAAGTGATCAGGAAGCAACTAGACCCCCCCCATGCCCCTTTCCCCCCAAATGTATCGGATAAAAATTTTGACAGAGTTACTTTGTTCAAAATAGGTCAAAGACCCCCCCCCCCCCCAGAGCCCAGGGGCAAGTGTTGAAATTTATGCCCCGGGGACATACAAGGTTTTTATGGAAGGGGTGGTCATATATACTTCACAGGGGACTCAATTGGTTTAAAATCGAAAGTTCTAGTGCTTTTTGAAGAGTGAAAAGTGATTGAAGAGCAGCTAGCACCCCATGCCCTCCTTTATCGAAATGCATCCGATCAGAATTTTCAGATAGTCATTTTGTTCAAAATGGTTCAAAGATCAGATAAGAAAACTCCGTGGTTGCACAACCCCCCGGGACCCAGGAGCATGTGTTGAAAGCTATGCCTCATGCATATAAGGTTTTTGTGGAATTAGTGGTCGCATAAAATTCAGACGGGGCTCTTTTGTTTGGAACATGAAAGATCAAGTTCTATTTTTAAGAGTCAAAAGTAATCAGAGGGAAATTAGACCCTCCCCCCACACACCCCCTTTCCCCAAAAGTATCTGATCAAAATTTTGAGATATCCATTTTGTTCAAAATAGTTCAAAGATCAGATAACAAAAACTCCGGTGAGGAAGGGCTACTCCTTCATGCACAAAATAATTTCTGTTTGTTTTGAATTTTAATGTTTTTCCTTAATTTCGGTTGAAAAAACTTGTTTTTTTTAAATTTAATTCAAGTGTAGAAGGAACACAAATTACCATCAATAAATGAGTAAACTGAAAAAGAGCAGAAATTATAACTAGTAATCAAGTCAAACTTAAAACAAAGCGCTAGTACCAGAAACAGGAGTAAGAATAATAGTTTTTTTTTGCCAACAAAATACATTAGTAAATACGAAATTGCTGAGACCTTCAAGAATGAATTCCAATATCTGTTAAACGGTTAATCTCAATTTCATTACTTCTTTTCAGTAATTTTCATTAATATGATTATTCTCTTTCTTTTTTGTTGATGTGGACAATAATAACTTAGACCTTAAAATAAAAATGTATTTTCAGTAAAGGGCTTTCAGGGGATCTGAAAACAAAGGTTTTCAAGGAAGTTCGGGGGACTAATCAGTTCTTGATCCCTGACTGAGAGAGGTCCAACAAGTTTTGTTTTCTTGGCCATTATTTTTCTAAAAACTGCATCAGCCTTTTTATCTGAAATTATTTTTTAAGATTGGCTTACACCTAAATCGTTTCAAATTAAATCAGGATAAAAAATTTTACAAATTGAATAAAGTTGAACAAAGAGATTTTTTACGAAAGCTATAAGAATTGTTATGTTTTAGGAAAATTGACCAAATCAATGCCATTCCAAAGAAAGAAGCTGGTCCAAAATCAAGCAGATATGCACTGACATGGGACAATTACTATCAATATGAAACTGTAAGTTATATCTTAAAGTTGTGGAGTACACAAACAAGAGATTGTACCCAAGTGGTGTGGAAGGGAGGAGGCTGAAATACCACATAATGCTCGTTTTTCCATATACATTTTAAATGTTACGGAAAAACTAGAATTTGACTATTTCTAATAGTCTTATTTGCCTCTTTACAAAAAAAAAAAAAAAAAAAAAAAAAAAAAAAAAAAAAAAAAAAAAAAAAAAAAAAAATATAGTATATGCCACTATATTGATAAGCTACAGCCTTTTTACAACGAATTTTGTTAATGTCAATGTTTAGAAACATACGGTTTAACATTCTTAATTAGGAAGAGACATGAGGTGTTCTTTAGCACCGAGACAAACCGCTTCTCCTATGAGCGGGATTCTGCTCACGTGTTCAATATAGTAATATAGGATAGGGAGGTAGTTTGGCTAACTATTTCCTTAAATATGCTACTGAACTTTTTAACACCTTTACCGCTTTATTTTCTTCTTTCTTCCTGCTGTGATTCCACGGCTTTTAGGCTTGAGGTCTATTTTGTTGATAAATTCTCCTTCTCTCCTTCTTGTGCATTTGAAAGTTGTGTTTACCCCTATTTTCAATTTTTAAATACCATCTGTTTGAGTTAATATATGGTTCAAAGATTCACCTTGGAACAAAACGATGAGAGCATCTTATTTTGGCGTTGTCATTATTTACAAAAAAAAATCCAATAAATTCACTCCCCTACTTAGAAGGAGCAAAGACTTGCGTACCAGACAGTAAGTAAGTAAAAGTAAATTTATTGCCCGAAAATTCACATGGAATTCAAACGGAGTATAACAAAGGAAAAAGAATAGTAGTATACAGGGAAAGGTATATAGGCCAAAACCCTTTTAACTAAAACAAAGGAAAGAATCTAAAAAAGACAAACGGGCCTATGGCCAGTAAAGGAAAACGAATAGAACAAAAAACAAAGGAATATTTCGCCCGTATAAAACAAGTAGTCTTCAGCGTAGAACAAAAAAAAAAACAACAACAAGAATCTAAAACTATAATAATATATATATATATATATATATATATATTATATATATATATATATATATATATATATATATATTATATATATATATATATATATATATATATATATATATATATATATATATATATATATATTATATATATATATATATATATATATATATATATATATATATATATATATATATATAACTTATTTTGTGAAAGATTTTTTTTTAATTAATCACAAAAACAGAAGTTCAAACGTTAAAATATAATAATGCAAATATTTGTGTATAGACCTTATTCTGGATTATCACCATGCTCTAATCTGATATAATTGTATTCGAGAACTGAGAGAAACTTGTTCCATAGTTGTTGTTGATTTTGTTCTCCGTCCCTTTTCTGGTTTCCTCAAGCTTTACTGAGAGCTTGCTAGAGCTTAATAAATATTTAAAATTAGTAACTTTGCATATTTATTACTTGTCCCTAAAATAGAATTAATTTGTTGAAGTGCAAGTTAAACTTTAAGATAAAGAGGTTTTGAGAGGTTGTACTCCTCCTCTTTATTTTTACAGTGGTCTTTTGGGTAGTCTCTTGTTGTTTTATGTTTTATGCTAGCTCTTCTTAATTCAATGCAAAAAAAAAGATATTCTCTCAAAATTCAAGAATTAAGTCAAGATTAAGTTCTGATAACTGGTGAGGACAAAACTAACATATCATTTTTAAGGGTTTCTACCTTTCCCAGTTATTGCATGAATATTGTCAGCAACAGGCCGTTCAGCTAAATGTTCAGCTCAAGCTGAAGTAAATTTTCTGGAGGTTTTGTAAATAACCTCCTCGTTTATGTATGTAAGCTTTAGCTGAATATATTTTTTATCAGCCGGATCATTTTGTACAATTGGAGGAAGCAACGGCTATTTCTAATGATAAAGGTTTCACTCAATGGGCTATGGAAGTATTAGAAATGAAAAAACAACATATTTTCACAAATTTATCACTGAATAGAGACACTGATAATAATATTGATCCTACTAATGACTTTATTTTGAAAAATTAACCTGTATGCTACTATTGCTCCTACTACTACCTCTACTACTATTATACTAGTACTATTAAGGCTAATGGTATGAAGGCGAAAATTTGAGAGAATATTGAGGGGAAATTTGAACTAAATCACACTTTGTGCAGACAGATCGTTAAAGGGCGTATCTCAAGAGTGAATATGGGTATATAATCGGAACTTTCCGAGAATGCTTAAAGGGGAGGATCAACTGACCAAAAGCAATAATTTCGCGCTTCTGCCAGTAATACTACCAGTGCTACTTTTACTGCTACAACTACTCTAACTACTTCTTCTATTGCAACAGACAAGAGTTTGGATACTGCCCCCCTTCCTTAACTGTAAATAAAAACCAAAAGCCTGTGTCATTGGCGCTTAACTGAAAACGGATTATATTACAAATATTTTCTTTTCCAGTTCTTACAGTATTGAAAATAAAAAACAATTACAGTGAAATAAATACTTGAACTGATGGATCTTTCAACAATTAATATCATTATACATCTAATATTCAGTTTGATGTTGTTTATACTTTCCAAGACTGTTCAAGACGCATGTAGTTTTCAGTAAATGACGCAGCAGGTCTTAGACTTTACAGTGAGAGAAGGAGGTCATACCCAAACTCTTGCTTGTGGTGATTTTTGTTCGTTTCAAGCTTGATTTATATATTCAATTTAAGTTTCACTCGTTTTAAAATTCATTTATTAATTTACATTAATATCTATTGTATGTTTGTTCGCAATGATTGTTTATTTAAGTTCTGTTCGTTTTAAGTTTCATTTATACTTCAATAGGAAAATATTTTTTTTTTGTTTTAAGCTTGATATTATTATTCAATCTAAGCATTACTCGCCTTAAGATCTGTTTATTCATTTATATTATTACTTGTTGTATGTTTTTGCTATGATTGTTTATTTGATTTCTGTTCGTTTTTGAGTTTGAATTTTAAAAGGTATTTTTATCTGCTGAGCTTAAGTTTAAAATGACCTTTACTTTTCGCTGAAAAACTTATTTTTTGAAAGTTTTTTTTTAATTAATTTTTGTTCTTTTTTGATTGCAAAAAAATTCAATGTTTAAGAATTCTTTATTTCAAAATCAAACTTAAAAAAAATAAATCAAGTATCCATCAAAGTAACAAAACTGATATCAAAGTAACAATATCAAAGTGAAAAAATGGGTTTGTGTCAACCTCGGAGTTTTTATTATCTGATACTTGAACTATTTTTAACAAAATTGCTCTCTCAACTTTTTTATCGGATGGGTTTGGGGAAAAAGAGCGTGGGAGGACTAGATTAAGCTTCGGTCTCTTTTGACTCTTTAAAATTGAACTAGAACTTTCTATTTACAATCAAATGAGCCCTATCTGAAGTTTATACGAGTATCACTTCTATAAGAACCATATATATCCCCAGAGGGTAACTTTCAACGCCTATCCCTGGGCCCTGGGGGGCTGTGTCAACCTTGGAGTTTTATTATCTGATGGTTGAACTATATTTAACAAAATAGTCACCTGGAATTTTTATCGGATGGGTTTATCCATCCGATACACCCAAAGGCGTGGAGGGCGGGAGGGGCTATTTTCCCTCTGATCTTTTTTCACTCTGAGAAATGAACTACAACTTTTAATTTCCATTCAAATGAAACCTCTCTGAAGATTATACGAGCATACCTTCCAGAAGAACCATATATGCCCCAGAGCAATACTTACAATGCCTGCCCCGGCCCTGAGGGGGGGGGGGTCGACAGAGGATTTTTTTTTTATCTGATCTTTGAACTATTTTTAACGAAATGACCATACGCAAAGGAGTTTTTGTTATATGATCTTTGAACTATTTTTAACAAAATGGCTACCTCAAATTTTTTATCAGATGTATTTGGGGAAAAAGGGCTTAGGTGGGGGGGGGGGTTGCCCTCTGATCACTTTTGACTCTTAACAAGGGCACTAGAACTCTCGATTTTCAATCGAATGAACCCCCTTCGAAGTTTCTACAACGATCCCTTCTACATGAAGGTTCTCTGCTGAAAAAAATAAATGGAGTGTGGGGGAAGGCTAGCTGCCCTCCAATCAATTTTGACTCTTAAAAAGTGAATTACAACTATCAATTTCCAATCAAGTGAGCCCTCTAGGAATTTTATACGAGCATCCCTTCCATAATAACCATATATGCCCCCAGGGCATTACTTACAACGCCTACCCCCGGGCCCTGCGGGGCTGTGTAGACACCGGAGTTTTTTTTTATCAGAACTTTGAACTATTTTTAACAAAATATTTATCTCAAAATTTTTATCTGATGCATTTAGGGCTTGAGGGGGGGAGCTAGTTGCCCACCGATCTCCTTTGACTCTTAAAAAGTGAACAAGAACTTTCAGTTTCAAATCAATGAGCCCTTTTCAAAATTTATACGAGCCTTCCTTCCATAAGAACTATATATGCCCCTAGAGCATTACTCATACCGCCTGTCTCCGGGCCCTGGCGGGTTTCCGTCGACACAAGAATTTTTCTTATCTGACCTTTGAACAATTTTTAATGAAATGGCTATTATAAAAATTTTTATCGGATGGGCTTGGGGAAAAAGGGTGTGGGGGGGTTAGTTGCCCTCGGGTATCTTTTGGATCTTGAAAATTGAATTAGAAGTTTCAATTTCCAATCAAATGAGTCCCCTCTGAAGTTTATACGAGCATCCCTTCCATAAGACCCATATATGCCCCCAGGGCATAACTTACAACGCCTGCCCCTGGGCCCTGGTGGGTTGTGTAAACACTGGAATTTTTGTTATGTGATCTTTGAACTATTTTTAACAAAACAGCTATCTTAAAATTTTTATTGGATGCATTTGGGAAAATAGGGTTTAGGAGGGGGGAAGCTGGTTACCCTCCAATATCTTTTGACGCTTAAAAAGTGAACTAGAACTTTCAATTTCCAACCAAAAGTTTCTACGGCAATGTTGTCTATACAAGACCTTATATGCCCCCAGGGCGTAGCTTACAACCCTTGCCCTGAGGGCTGTAGGGGAGTTGTCATCCTCAAAGATCTAATTTCCAGAACTTAAAACTACGTTTAATAAATGGCTGTCTCAAAATTTTGATTGGAAGTGTTTGGGGAAAAGGTGGGCGTGATAGGGGGGTTAGTTGCCCTCAAATCACTTTCGACTATTAAAAAGGGCATTAGCCCTTTGAATTTTCATTCGAATGAGCCTTTTTTGAAGTTTCTACGACACCGCCTTCTGTAAAAACCTTATATGCCCCCAGGGCATAACTTAAAACCCATGCCCTAAGGGTTGTGGGAGAGTCTCCTCCTCAAAAGCATATTTTCTATCTGGAAATCAACTACGCTGAACAAAAGAGCTAACTCAAAGTTTTGATTAGATGTGTTTGGGGGACGATGGGTGGGGAGGGGGGCTAGTTGCCCTCCAATCACTTTCGACTATAAAAAAGGGCACTATCCCTGATAGTGCCAATTTCCAATCGAATTTCCAATCGAATGAGCCTTTTTTGAAGTTTCTACGACAACACCTTCTATAAAAACCTTATACGCCCCCAGGGCATAACTTAAAACCCATGCCCTGAGGGTTTTTTTGGGGAGTGTCCTCCTCAAAAACATATTTTCTATCGGGAAATCAACTACGCTGAACAAAATGGCTATCTCAAAATTTTGATTCGATGTGTTTGGGGGAATGATGGGCGTGGGGGGGGGGCTATTTTCCCTCCAATTATTTTCCAATATTAAAAAGGGCACTAGAACTCTTGATTTCTAATCGAATGAGCCCCCTTTGAAGTTTATACGAGGACCCCTTCCGTATGACGTGGATCTGGGGAAAAAAATAATAAATAAATAAATAATAAAACATTGGAGCTGTATGGCCTTTACTATAGGCAACGCTACAGCGTTGCCTCTTATTTCTGTTCGTTTTGGGTTTCATTTATTTATCGATGCTGACGCGGTAGTTTCACGCTTTGTGGATTATTTGATTTTATTTTTGCTCATTTTTGGTTTAATGGAGTTCTTTACTTTTCTTTGAAAAACTTATTTTGTGGTAAAAGTTTTTTAATTAATTTCTGTTCGTTTTATATTGATACAGTATTTCCAGGGAAAAAGGAAATAATACCTTAATTCTTATTTTTAATCTTCATTTTTTTAATACTTTATAGTTTGGCCTGTTATTTGTATGATGGAGAAAAACTTTCAGCAAGTTTTAACAACATACACCCTTTTTAAAATCTGGACACAAATAGTAGGGTTTAATTTAGTTTCATACCTCCTCTAGTTGACCTGAAAAGGAAAACCTAATACCATTCGCAACAAATCTGTTTACTTTCTTTGATAGCTTGGATACACTTTCGCTATTTTGATTTGGTGAGATTTTAAAAGCAGAAGTAGCCCCGCAAGTTTGAACATAATACCCTCAGTCGTTCTTGGGATACTGCTGAGATTCCTTATTGGAAATTAGCATTAACACAGTGCATTTTGATTTAATCTTAAGACAAAATTTAGTTTCTAAACAAAATAGGCAAATGGGAGGGTGGAGGTGGGAGGGGGATTAGTCACCCTCCAATCACTTTCGACTGTTAATAAGGGCATCAGCCCTTTCTATTTTCAATCGAACGAGCCCTTTTCAAAGTTCCTACGACAACTCTTTCGATACGAAGTGCCCTGGTCTAAACAAAAAAAAAAAATAAATAATACATTTTACCCACATCGATCTTTATTATAAAAATGTCAAGCCTTCCAATTAGTTTCGACTATTAAATAGGGCACTAGGCCTTTCGATTTCCAATCAAATGAGCCCTTTTTTAGTTTCTACGACAAAGTTTTCTATAAGCACCTTATATGCCCAAAGGGCATAAAATACAACCCTTACCCTAAGGGCTGCGAGGGGTTTTTATCCTCAAAGACCTAATTTTCAGAACTTTCAACTACTTTAAACAGCATGGCTATCTCAAAATTTTGATTGGATGTGTTTGGGGAAATGGTGGGCTTGAGAAGGGCGTTAGATGCTCTCCAATCATTTTCAACTGTTAAAAAGGCACTAGCCCTTTCAATTTTCAATCAAACGAGCCCTTTTGAAGTTTCTACGACAACGCTTTCAATACAAACCTTATATGCCCCCAGGGCATAACTTACAACCCTTGCCCTTAGGAATGGGGGGGGGGGTTTGAAATCCTCAAAGACCTAATTTCCAGAACTTTTTACTATGTTGAACATAACGGATGTTTGAAAATTTCAATTTTATGTATTTGGGGGAATGGTGGGCGTGAGAGGGGGGTTAGCTACCCTCCAATCACTTTCGACTATTAAAAAGGGCACTAGCCCTCTCAATTTCCAATTGAATAAGCCCCTTTTAAAGTTTTTACGACAATATTATCTATAAAACCTTATATGCCCCCAGGACATAACTTACAACATTTGCCCTGGGGCTCTGAAGGGTTTGTCATCCTCAAATACATAATTTCCAGAACTTTCAACTACGTTGAATGAAATAGCTATATCTATACTTTGATTGAATGTTTTTAGGGAAATTGTGGGCGTGAGAGGGGGGTTAATTACTCTCCATTCACTTTCGACTATTAAAAAGGGCACTAGCCTTTTCAATTTCCAAGCAAAGGGCTCTTTTTGAAATTTCTATAACAACTTTCTATATAAATTTTATATCCCCCCAGGGCATAACTTACAACCCTTGCACTATGGGCTCTGAATGGGTTATCATCCCAAATGACCTAATTTCCAGAACTTTCAACTACGTTGAACAAAATGGATATCTAAAAAAATTTGATTGGATGTGTTTGGGGAAATGGTGGGCGTGAGAGGAGGGTTAGTTTCCATTCAATCACTTTCGACTATTAAAAAGGGCACTAGCCCTTTCAAGCTACAATTGAATGAGTCCTTTTTGAAGTTTCTACAATATCGCTTTCTATAAAAACCTTATATGCCCCCAGGGAATAGCTTACAACCCTTGCCCCGAGGGCTGTGGGGGGGGGAAGGGGTTGTCATCCTTAAAGACCTAATTTCCAAAACTTTCAACTACATTGAATAAAATGGTTATTTAAAATTTTGATTGGATGTGTTTGGGAAAAGGGGGTTAGTTGCCCTCCAATCACTTTCGACTATTAAAAAGGGCCCTAGACCTTTAAATTTCCAATTGAATAAGACTTTTTGAAGTTTCTACGACAACGCTTTCTATAAGAACCTTATATGCCACGAGGACATAACTTACAACCCTTCTCCTTAGGACTGTGTGGGAGTGTCCTCCTCAAAAACATAATTACTATCTCGAAATTAACATTGCTGAACAAATGGTTATCTCAAAATTTTGATTGGATGTGTTTGTGGAAATGGTGGGCGTGGAAGGGGTGTTAGTTGCCTTCCAATTAAAAAGGGCACTAGCCATTTCAATTTCCAACCGAATGAGTCCTTTTTGTAGTTTCTATGACAACACTTTCTATAAAAACCTTATATTTCCCCAGAGCATAAATTACAACCCTTGGCCTGAGGGCTGTGGGGAGTGTCCTCCTTAAAAACATAGTTTCTATCTGGAAATAAACTAAGCTGAACAAAATGGCTATCTCAAAATTTGATTGGATGTGTTTCGGGAAATGGTGGGCGTGGAAGGGGTGTTAGTTGCCTTCCAATCACTTTCGACTATTAAAAAGGGCACAAGCCACTCCAATTTCCAATTGAATGAGCCTTTTTTGAAGTTTCTACGGCAACTTTTTCGATACGAAGTGCCCTGGTCTAAAGGGAAAAAAAAATAAAAAAATACATTGTGCCAACATCGTTCATATATGCCCCCAGGGCGTAACTTAAAACTCTTGCCATGAGGGCTGTGGGGGAGTGTCTCCCTAAAAACATATTTTCTATCTGGAAATCAACTGCGCTGAACAATATGGCTATCTCAAAATTTTGATTGGATGTGTTTGGGGAAATAATGGGCATGGAAGGGGTGTTTTGGCCTTCCAATCACTTTCAACTATTAAAAAGGGCACAAGCAACTCCAATTTCCGATCGAATGAGCCCTTTCCGAAGTTTCTACGACAGCTCCTTCGATACGAAGTGCCCTGGTCTAAAGGAAAATAATAAGCAACACATTGTGCCAACATCGTTCTTTACTTAGTCAGCGCTATTGCGCTGCCTATGATGACTTATTTCTCCTACGATATAACCCTTTTTTTCAATAGAATATGTTTGCATATGCATTATTTTTAAGAAAAACAAATTGTGTGTATATTTGTTTTGTCCCTTTAACGGCTTAAACAGATTGGATTTTAGGTAGTTTTGGAAACTTCAGTTGTGTAAAGCTGTTTTACGGTTACGCTAATAATGTCTTGTTGAGGGCAGCCTCTGGATTTCCGGAAATCTCTCTAACGCCACACGTAACAATTAAATAGGTTTGAGAAAAAAAGTCAATTTTGTTTTAGATTAGGGAATTTTGCTACGCCCTGGCTCAAGATTATCCTGATCTAGTCACTTTGGAAGTCGTTGGCACATCTTTGGAGGGTCGAGAACTCGTTCTTCTTAAGATATCTTCCGGAGGAGATGGAAAACCAGGAATTTTCGTAGATGGAGGTATGGCAACTTTTATGATACATGTCATCCATCGTCATCCTACAGTTGATGTAACATTGTGACTACTGCTGAAAAAGCTTTATAAACATTCCTGCAATAACCTATAACAAATCTAGGTAAATTCAATAATGAACAGAAATTAATAAACAAAACTAAAAAAATGAAAGAAAAGAAAAGAACAATATTGAAGCTTCAAACTAGGAGAAATAAAGTCATAAAATCAGGACACAAAAATAAAAAGAAACTGCAATTATGGAGTGGAGATAAACTAAAACGAGCGCAAATTTAAGTAAATAATAAAGTCGAACTTAACTGTATGCGGAATTACTATGAATTATTAATTCAAACTTAATATGAGCAGATGATAAAAGAATGATCAAGTCAAATCTAAAACAAGAAAGAATTATTGCAAACTGAGACTACCAGCCCTTTAAGCCCTTTAAAGACTAGACTGTCATTAGTACTTTACTAGAAACGATCTGTAGTCCGAATCTGAACAGTGAGTTTTTAATTTGTTTTACATCAACAGCAACAACCACGGAAATCACAATTTTAATCGTGTCAAAATAGGCTCCTTAGGTAGTATGTAGAAACAGTACAATGTTAGTTGAACAAAAGCTATCGTTTCAATGAGATTTTAAATAAAAAAAATTTTCTCAACTAAAATTAAGGAACAATATTAAAACTCAAAACGAACAGAAATTATTCGTATGTGAAGGGGTTGTCCCCTCCTCAATACCTTGCTCTTTTTGTTAAAATTTTTGGCACTTTTAGAAAAGCTTCACATTCTAATTAAACGGCCCTTGTGTTTCAGGAGTCGTTCTTAAAAAGTGGGTAGACAGTCCAACTTTTGCGTAAAGAGCAAGGTATTGAGGAGGGGGCAACCCGTTCATATATAGAATAACTAATATTCGTTTTGAGTTTCACTGTTTCTCCTTACTTTCTGTTAAAAAAAAACTTGTTGTTTTTAATTGATATCGGATCGTTTATCAAATAGTGCCGATAAATTTGGCTCACTCTCCATGAAAAATTTCTCACCTCTCACGGAAACTTCTCCGTTGAAAGTTTCAACTGAGAAAAATGCAACATCTCCCATGAAAATAATTCCATGCAACTCAATCCTCACTGAAAATCCCCCCCCCCTACTCGTAAAATTTCTTGCTGACGATTCTGCCTGAAAAATTATCCATAGCATACTTTCATTTGAAAAAAAAGATTTTAAGTTCTAATCATATTTTCTGATCCCTCCCATTACCCCTGCCGTGGAAATTTTTCCTGAAATCAAAACACGCTGAAAATTTCCCCTGGACAATGCCCCGGAACATCTCCACAAGCAAAATTGAGCTGGCAAAGAGAAAATAAGACAAATGAAACGAATTTCCTATAAGAATTCTGGCGAATGTCCCCAGTGCGAAATTTCTCCCTGGAAAGTTCATTCTCGGAAATTTAACTGCCCACGGAAAATTAACTCCATGGAAACCCATCCCAAGAACAAATCTCCCCCTGAAAAATGTCTGTAAAATGTACTTTCCAATAACAAACACTATAGGAAAACAATGGGCAAATTTAACAAATGAAAGACCTATCCCACGGGGCCGTGGGGGTCAGGTTATCTTCAAAAGCAAAGTTTTGGGACCTTTCAACTATACTGAAGAAAGTGACTGAACAAAATATCAAAATTTTTAACAAAATTTCCCAAAATGTTTAGGAAAAAAGAGACGTGGGAGGGGACTAGTTACTCTCTGATCTTTTTGGTCACTTAAAAAAGGCACTAGAACTTTTGACTTCCATACAAATGAGCCCTTTCCCGATGTTCTAGGATCATTGGTTCAATATGTTCAATCTGAAAAAAAAAAAAACTAACACGTATCCGTAACATTTCTTCCGGTAAAAACTACAAAATTCCACATTTTCAAAGAGTTCGTGGTAACGAACTGTAAGTAAGGAGCGACCCGGCTCAATGGTAACCGAAACCCTAGAAAACGGGTTTTTGATACCAATTGATACATAAAAAGAATCAAATTTCATGCTGAATTCAAATATATAAATTTCATCAAGTTTAGTCCTACCCATCAAAAGTTAAGCCCTGAGAAAATTTGGCTCATTTTCGAAAAAAAAGGGGGAAAGACCCTCTAAAAATTATAGAATCTTAATGAAAACCACACCACCATATTCAGCGTATCAGAGAACCCTACTGTAGAGGTTTTAAGCTCCTATCTACAAAAATGTGGAATTTTTGCATTTTTTTGCCAGAAGAAAGATCACGGATGCGTGTTTTTTTTTTTTTTTTTTTTTTTTTCCAGGGGTGATCGTATTGACCCAGTGGTCCTAGAATATTGTGGGAGGACTCATTGTAACGGAAATTAAAAGTTCTAGTGCCCTTTTTACGTGACCAAAAAACATGGAGGCCAACTAGGCCCCCTCCCACGCTCATTTTTTCCCAAAGTCACCTGATCAAAATTTTGAGATAGCCATTTTGTTCAGCATGGTTGAAAATATGATAATTATGTCCTTTAGGATGACTTAATCCCCCAAAGTCCCCGGGGGACGGCTGAAAGTTATGAACTTTACCCAATGTTAACATATAGTATTGGTTATTAGGAAGTACACAGACCTTTTCAAAGGGGATTTTTTTCTGGTAGTAGGGGGGTGGTTTGGTCGGGGTTATTTGGGAAGATCTTTCCATGAAGGAAGTTTTCATGGGGGAAGGGACATTGCTATGAAGGGGGTGCCGGATTTCCCAGCATTATTTAAAAAAAAGATCAGAAATTAAATATAAAAAAAACAAGTTTTCCAACTGAAAATAAGGAGTAACATCAAAACTTAAAACGAACAGAAAATATTACGTGTATTATTGGGTTCACCCTCTAGTCAATACCTCGCTCTTTAAGCCAAAGATTTCTTAGTACTTTCATAAGAGCTATTTATTCTAAATAACGGCCTTTGTGATTAAGGGGTAATTTTTAAAGAATTGGAACGAAATTCGAACTTTAGCTTAAAGAGCGAGGTATTGACTAGGGGGCGAGCCCCCTAATATACGTATTAAAAATATATGAATATAGAAGATCGTTACGCAAGTTAATTCGTAAGCTACGTATATTTATTACTAATAAAAACGTTGGTAAATAAAATTAAACAAGTTTCGAGAAAGCCATTTAACCAAATAAAAGTAAAATTAATATGCAAATTTTGTTTTAATTATTCATGTACGGTGAGCCAAATCAAAACCTGCATTAATTCAAAAACGTTCAAAAATTACAAAAAAAACATGTTTTTTTAACAGAAAGTAAGGAACGACGTTAAAACTTAAAACGAACAGAAATTATTCTGTATATGAAAGGGGCTGTCCCCTCCTCAACGCCTCGCTCTTTACCGCTAAAGTTTGACTCTCTCAACTCTATTTTTTTAAACAATAAAAAACTTTAGCGTAAAGAGTGAGGCGTTGAGGAGGGGACAGCCCCTTTCATATACGGAATAATTTCTGTTCGTTTTAAGTTTTAACGTCGTTCCTTACTTTCTGTTAAAAAAACTTGTTTTTTTTTATTTAATTGCACATAGGAGCTTGAAACCTCTACAGTTAAGTTCTCTGATATACTGAATCTAATGATGTGATTCTTATGGAAATTCTTTGACTTTTAGGTGTTGTTTCGCAGCTTTTTCTAAAACTAGGCGAATTTTCTCAGGCTCTTAGCCTTTTATGGGTAACACTGAGCTTAATTATACAATAAGCCGATTCTTTTGATATGCTTATTAATATCAAAATATCCGTCTTAGTTTCCGTTTAAATATCTGTATTTTTAGAGTTTCGGTTGCTATTGAGCCGAGTCGCTCCTTGCTTACAGTTCGTTACGACGAACTGGTTGATAGCATGAATGAATTATCTCTTTCTGTTCGTAGCTAGACTTTAACGAACTGACGAAGCAAAGGATCTTTTATGATTCGTTTTTTTGGGGGTTTTGGTTCGTCTTCTATCGAGGAGCTTTTTTATATCGTAAATTAGGTTTGTTATTGATTGCTTTGTTTAGTTGTTCTTCTGTTTTGCTGAGGAGGGTTTAGATCACATAGCCGAAACATTCGCTTAGGTTTTATTTAAGCACTATCTTCAGAAAAGGTCCAACATAACGTCCGTTATTCAACATAACGTTTTGTTTTCGTTTAATAGCGTCATACTATTAAATTTTGATTGGTCGTTTACAAACTTATGATTTTTTTGCCTTTAGAATCAGCAATAAAGTGTTTTTTGTTGTTTATATATTGTATAATTTCAGTTTCTGTTGCCAAAGATTTCTTCTTACTTACCGTTCATTACCACGAAGGTTCAAATTTAACGCCATTTCAAATAATGACTTGAAGATTTTTGGTTCGAGAACTCCCTTGTGTTGCAGTATTAGCCCTAGTTTTCTTAGCAGAAAACTCTGATACCTCTAAACACCAATTTCTTGAATATCAAACAATACATGGAATTACATATTTAGTGTCTCTTTATTAAGAAAATTTATGTTATGGTTTCATTTACATTATCGTTAACGCTTTGTATCAGTTTGGACAAGGGCATAATTTTCTATGGGACAGGGGGCAACTGCCCCCTCCAGACCTCGTTTTCCACCCCAGACCTCATTTCCCCCCATCTAAAATTTAGTTTCTGCAAAAAAATTGTCAAAACTAAGATAAGCCTGCATAATTCAAGCATCCAGAGAAACAGGTCAGTTTTTTAGTATATCTTTGCCCTTATGGTACTAAATGGCTAATTTTTTCTTCTTCACTGTCTTTTTCACTCGATTTGGGAAAATTGGCTCCAACTTTGCCCCCCCCCCTCCCAGGATTTCGATGAAATTAAGCCACTGGTTTGGACCATTCCCTTTATAATCAGGAGTACAACATGTATATTTACAAAGTAAAGGCTAAAGGAAGGGGTATTTTAGTGGCCAGAGGCACACCTTCTGTCCTCCAGCCTTGCAGAATAAAAATATGACTCAAATGGCAACAAGATATAACCTATTTATTTATCAATTCTTTATGAATATTTATTAACAAATGTGTTAAAAATAGGGTTTTGTATTATTTTGAGTATTTACTTCTGAGGCTACGCTTACCGAAGATTCATATTTTGGATATTCAAACCGTTTTTATTAAAATTAAATGAAAATAACAAGTTTTTTCAACTGATAGCAAGGAGCAGCCTTAAAACTTAAAACAAAGAGAAATTATTACGTATGTGAGGGGATTCGCCCCCTCTTCAATACCTTGCTCTTTACGCTAAAATTCGAATTTTGTTCCAATTCTTAAAGAATGACCCCTGAATCACAAAGGCCGTTTAATTAGAATAAATAGCTCTTTTGAAAGTACTAAAAAACTTTAGCGTAAAGAGCGAGGTATTGCCTAGGGGAAACCCCCTCATATAGCCTACGTAACAATTTCTGTTCGTTTAAAGTTTTAATGTTTCTCCTTACTTCAGTTAAAAAACTTGTTTTTTCTTATTTAATTTCTTATCAATTTTTAAATAACGCTGGGAAAAATGACACCCCCCTTCATAGAAAATTCCCTTTCCCTATGAACAAATGAGCGTGGGAGGGGGCCTAGTTGCCCTCCTATTTTTCGGTCACTTAAAAAGGGCACTACAACTTCTAATTTCATTTCAAATAAGCCTCTCGCGCTATTGTAGGACCAAAAGGTCGATACTATCAACCCAAAAAAAAAAAAAAAAAAAAAAAAAAAAAAAAAAAAAAAAAAAACACGCATCCCTGATCTTTTTTCTGGCAAAAACACAAAATTTCACTTTTTTGCAGATGGGAGATTGAAACCTCTACAGTAGGGTTCTCCGATACGATGGTGTCATTTTCATTAAGATTCTATGACTTTTAGGGGGTGTTTCCTTCTTTTTTCGAAAATAAGGTAAAGTTTCATAGGTTCGTAACTTTTGAAGAGTAAGACTAAACTTGATGAAATTTATCTATTTTTAAATTAGCATAAAAATCCAATTCCTTTGATGTATCTATTGGTGTCAAAATACCGTTTTTTAGAGTTTCGGTTACTATTGAGCTAAGTCTCTCCTTACTTACAGTTCGTTACCACGAACTGTTTGATTGTCATCTTGAAGTTCAGATTCGATGTGATCTCAGGCTGTGTGGAAAGTTGGATATAGTAGGAAACTGATTTTAAAACCTGAATAATGATCTGTCGAAATCTTTAAAGCGCTCTAACTGCAAGTTAATGTAAACAGAATGACGGTAAATCATACTGAAAGATTTTTAAAAATATATTTATTTAAAATTGAGCGTGGTTTAAATGCGTTTAAAATAAGCTTGAAGCGGTACTTCGTTTTCTCCTCCTTTTCGAAGACAATTCAAAAGGATTCTGTGTTTTTTTTAAGGGGGCTTGGGTTCTTATTCAGTAGTTTGTTGTTATTAAGTATTAAGTAATATTTTTAAACTAATCTTATTGAACTTTGAGAATTTGTTTTAATAACCAAGATTTTGATTTATGTCCATATAACCTATACCAACGAATAATAAATTTAAGAAGATTGGCTGCAAGTGCATGGTTGCATCCAAAGCCAAAAAAAAAAAAAAAAAAAAAAAAAAAAAAAAAAAAAAAAAAAAAAAAAAAAAAACTATTATTGGTAAAATTTGTCAATCAATTTTTGGTCAGTCAAAAGATGACATAATGTTTTAGGTATTCATGCTCGTGAGTGGATTTCACCAGCAACAGTGACATATATGATGAGAGAAATGGTTGAGAATTATGCCGCACATCCAGAGGTCGTTGATAATGTAGATTGGTATTTCATGCCCCTTATAAACCCTGATGGATATGAATTTTCCCATACAGACGTAAGTTGATGTTTTAATACAGCTGGCTTGAATTTTGTGAGAAAAGAGACAAATTTAAATAATGTTACAATCACCACCAAAACAGACAAATGAAATAACAAATAACACAAACAAGACTCAACACCTATTAAAGTATATAGATATTTATTAGAAGTAGCTAATTTTTAGAGGAAGCTAGACAAATTGTATAGTTTATTTTTGGCGCTATTTTTTGGTATTGGCAGCGGTACCTCAAGGCTGTTGCACTCTATGGTACTCTGTGGGTTTATATCTTTGGCTTCACTGGTTTTCATTGGTCCATTGCATAATCATCTCACCTCAGATCTAATTAATAAACCGTTTAGAATTTTACTCGTAAGCCTCCATTCTATAAATTTTTGATCTTTCCTTTTTATTATGTATAAACATAATTCACGACATCAGATATATTGAAAATACTTGGTATGCCAAAAGTCTTATACCTTTTTTTTAAGTTATATACGTCAGGAAATCCTTTCATTGAGATAATTTACAAACAAATTTAATGGGATGATTGAATGAGAAAGAACTTAAAAGTACAGCACTTTGTCAAGCATTAAAGTATTCAACTGTACTGCTAAAGAATATGCCAACATTTTGTAACTGACTTGTACTCATAAATTTTTCAGAATCGAATGTGGCGCAAAACAAGATCAACTACTTCCATTGCTGGATGCTACGGAGCTGATCCAAACCGAAATTGGGACTTCCATTGGGCTGGTAATAATTTATTTTCCTAACGTCTTACTACGGAACTCAGAGCTTAAACATCTTTGTTCTTGACTGTATGTATGTTAAGAAGAGAGGGCAGTACAGAGAAAGGAGAAAATTGGTCTGATTTGTGAACTTCTCTTTTTGAGGCTTTTCCAAATATTTTTGCTGCGATTTTAAAAAGTCGTAAATAATTTTTGTAACGGTGAATTTTAAGATACAGGTTTAATTGAATTTTCAAAAATACTCTAAGTTTGTCTAAGTAAATATACAGTTAAATTAGGCAAGAAGTATTTTGACAAATATGAAAAATACATCTGACAAGAGCGGATTTAGAAGCATGATTTCGATTAAAGCGAAGTGACTTATTTTTTGTTGCTGGATTTACTCACACAATTTTGATTATATGACACTCACAGCAGACGAAATAACCATTGACAAATAACTAGTGACATATCAGCAAAGAGATACATCTCGAATGAAGTTTTCCCAAGCAATTGTTTTACAAGATATGCAGGCACTTTTAACTTGCTAGGAACTTGCTTTATCTTTTATAGGAAACAATTTTTATGACCTGAAAACGTCACTAAGTGTCCCTAAATTTCTAAGGGTTACTAAGTTTCCCTTTCTTCTCGAGCCTTGTGAATATGTTGTCCTAGTGACTTAACCTATAAACTTGAGGGTGATTTCTGCGATTAAAAACTCAAAATTAAAGGATCTGTTCTTTGTTTTTTTCGCCAAGCAATAAAATACATCATTACATTTTGTAGCTTTATTGTAAAGTAGTTTTCGTTTCATAAAACTAAACTCCAAAGTCTCCAAACTTCTTTGCCATAAACCGTTGCATTCACTATTCAGGTGCTTTGAATAAAAGCACCTGCTGGAACAGGAAAACGTATAGAAAGTTTTCAAGGGTGGATGTGCTTGAAACTTCAACCATCCTGAGCACTTACCTCTGCTGAAAACTAAAGGCTCTAAATCTCTAAAATAAATTTTTCAATCGGAACTACCGTTTTGCTTACACTGTATGTAATTAAACTGAATGTTTATAAGCCACGGCAGGGGTATGTTGCAAAATAATACAGTATGACTTATTTTGTCGTTAGAATTTTCTTATTTTCTGCTTCATGCTCGTATATTAATATTTATTACAGAGGGAGGAACAAGCAGCTACCCGTGCTCTGAGATTTACACAGGCCCGGTGCCCTTCTCTGAGATCGAAATGGCAAACGTAAGAGACGCTATCCTTGCACGTGCATCTCAACTTAGAATATACTTAACCGTTCACTCATATGGCCAGGTAATCTATCTTGACTTTCGTTTCCTCACTTTTTTTGTACTTTAAAAATGTCTTTATTGTAAAGAAAAAATCTACTACACGTGGATTTACATTAACTGAAAATAGACCAAGATTAAAGTCTCCACAAACAAAGCATGAGTAATTCGAAGCTGACATCTCTGTTTGCAGCATATCCATTTGATTTTTTTTAGTAAAACGCTAATTTTTAGAGCTCTATAGATATTGAAAATATCACAAGTCAGTTTATTTCAGCATTTTCTGTAGATTTAACTCGTGGCCTGAAAGCGTTTTTGCCGAATCTATTTTTCCAAAAACCCGAGAAAAACGAATTTGAAAATTTTGACATTTGTATCTCAGAATTGGCTCTAGCTAGAGCGTTGATTTTTGTTTCAAAATTAAGAAGAAAAATCACTTGTATTGTTGTTCTTATTTTTATTGGCCTAGGGTTCCTGAGAAAAAAACAGAATGAATATCAATTTCAGTAAAACCGCCCGAAAGTTCTGGAACATAGGTAAGATATGGCAAAATGGAATTGGCTCAGCATGAATCAAAAAAGCGATTGTCGGCAAAACGTATTTCATCGGATAGATAAATTTTAATTTCGACAGTTAACTGGGAGTTTTATAATAAAATGTAGCAAAAGATGAGTGGGGGGTCTCACTTACCAACAAGCCACTTGGAATATAAGGTTTTAACCTTCGGAGGCAAAGGCTGCTTCACGACAAGCTGTGATTTCAGCTGAAGTGCTAGTTACCTCAGCTCTGTTGAAACTTCAAATAAAACTTTCCACACATGTCATATCTACTCTGGGCATGAAAGGAGGTAGAAGGAGGTAGCAACCTTTCCACAAAGTCACTGGTGACACATTGGACAATGACCTCTTTGGGCTAGCCTCTTAGGTGTAATCAGCGCTACAGAAGGAATAGTATCCGCAAACGAAGTTTTATAGAACACCCTTTTGCATATTCCTTGTTTAAACTGTAGTAATTTCACCTTTGAAAATAGCACTAAGCTAAAATCGACCTCCTGAATCTTGGAGTGCCCAGGCTCACAATACTTCATTGTTATAGTCTGGACGTGTGAAGGCTTCTTCAGGATGTGTTGCATCATATAGTTCATTATTTTATTACGATTTGAGGCACACATGAATCATGATCATGTAACCAGCTTTCTGGTTAGGTTAGGTTTTTTGTTTAGCAAATCGGTTTTTTATTATTTTGTTTTTATTTTTTGTTTAGCAAATTAGGTTTTTGTTTAGCAATTTTTGTTTAGAAAATCAGCCACTTTCGGCAAAACGAACCATCCTTATGCGATTCGGCAAAACCGCTTTAAACAATATGCGATTTGGCAGAGGAGAACTACAAAATGAGACATCTTAAAGAAATGTCAATTCGACCATTCGAAAGAGAATTTTTTTTCTATGCAAGGTAGCGCTTGTAACTCAGTTTCGACAAAATTGTTATTTTTGGCAAACCGCTTTCATGTGACGATTTTGCGTAATTTGCGAAATAGTAATTTTGTTTCGTTTTAAATTTTAACTTCACTCTTGGATTCCGTTAGAAAAGCTTGTTTTCTTAAATTATATCTGAACATGCGTGAATTGAAATCAATTTTGAAGTATTATATATCTCACCATTTTTACTTTCTTACAATGCATATTTCAGCCTCAAAGCTAATTGACAAATTTAATGAAAATAAAATCTAACTTACTTTTAGATGCTTCTCATCCCATGGGGTTATGACGCTGTTTATCCTGAAGACTATCCTGAACTGGTAAGATTTTCATTATATTTGTTTTGTTCCGTTTTATTATACCAAAGCCGAAAGAAAAAAGAATTTCTATGACACTGAAATGGAACCAACCAATTCTCCAGGAAGCTCCAAAGCTTAGCTATTTATTGATAATTAATGTCCAACCAATTTTCTGTTCCTTTTGCGGTAACCCACAAGACAGCAATATTGAGAGAAAAAAGATTCACTTTTTGGTAATTGTATCTTTTATTTTCTTGTATACTTTGCTGTTATGAAAAAGAGGTTGCACTAACAATGACAAAAACTTAATGGTTGAAATTTCAACAGGTATTCAAGTTTACATCCAAATTATTTAGGTAGCATTACTGCCGATGCCGCACTCGCAACAGCGATTTGATTGAGGTCGAATTACGGAACGTCTAAATTTCTTACTTCGAAAAGGGAAAACCGGTTAGGGTGCCCCTTCATAGTTGAACTTCTTCTTTGAAATTCTTTGAGTAAAATCAAAGAAGAATTTAGAGAATTAAGTGAGGGTCGGAAGATTATTTGGGCAATTGTTTAATGTATGACAAATTATTTAACAATTGTTGTAAGTACTTTTAAAGCATAACTTATAAATCCTAAAAGCTCATTTTTTCTTGGATAAAAAAATATTATATTTCTTATGCAGTTATTTCTTATTTGCGGGAAACCACTATAACAATATGATAGTTAATAAATAAGTCAGTTTTGGTTTATGAAACTATGATTCTAATGTCCGGATACTAAGTCGTTTTTTTTAGTTTAATTATATGGTGATTATCTGGTTTTCAGCAGGACTCCCAAACATGAAAAGCCCTGTAACCTCTTTTCCACAGCTTCAATATTTGATTTTTGTTTTCTAAATAGGAGGAACTTGGACTTGCTGCCACTGACGCTTTGACTGCTGTTTATAACACTAAATATGATGTTGGATGCTCAGGGGTTATCTATGGTGAGTTTATTATTATTATTATTTAATGCTTGTTACACATACGGCTTACGCTTTGACTGCTGTTGACAACATTAAATATGATGTTGGTTGCTCAGGGGATATTTATGATATAAAAAAAAAAAAAAAAAAATACTCGTTTACACATAAGGCTCATGACACGAAACGCTTAGTAAGTATTTTTCAAATAGCAAACGTAAAAGGATAAACAATACATTTTTCTATAAGCCAGCAAAACATAATAACTAATTGTAATTCTATTGCAAAATGTTTTACTGCTTATTTGTAATTTCCTATGATAGAAGCCTGTCTATAAGAATTAGGCTTGGTGACCTTCTGCATTGTAAATACGCTCAAAATTTACTGTAAATCTGATAGGAAAATTTTAGAACCAGCGCTGAAGTAAATTTTTGTAAAAAAAAAAGTTTTACGAAGTGGCTGGGATCTTTGAACATGAGTTCTAATGCTCCCACCTTTTAATTTAAAGATAACCACTAAATTGATAATTTATAGAGCAAATGAATACTACCGGGAAACCGGCGACCTCACCACCGGTCCCCGGTATGGCTACCCAGCAGGCTTGTATATTTTGAATCTCATTGTCGCTTGTCTTTTAGCCGAGGCTGTTGTCCCAGTGAAGCAGCACGTTGATTTACATCATCCTTAACTTCTGGTATTTTCATGTAAACTTTCGAATAGTTGTTTGTATCTTGCAATATTTCTTCCAAGAGACTGATTAGAATACGAGAGATCTCGTAATTTAAAGGATGTGCAAGGCGTTCTTCAACAACTTCATCAGGGTCTAAAAAGTACATTTGGCCATATAAAGGTAGTTCGAAATTACTTTGAGGGGTTTGTGATGGATGTGCCACTCAATTAGTTTTGGGATAAATTTGTCCAGCTACTTTAAAGCTCAAAACATTACGACTAATGATGATTCGGACATCACTTACGTTGAATATAGCTAAAGCGAAACATGAGTTCAAGTTTCGGATTGATATGTAGAATTCTTTAAAGAGCAAGTGACGTCCTAAAAAAGGCATACCAATTCTTTAGGAAATTATGGAGGTGGCAATGCATGTCAACCAAGCATGCAGTAAACTCCAAGTGAGTCACCTTTGTTTGCTACTCTTTCATCGCGAAAATGAAGGGCGGTTATATTCTAACCACACAATTCTTTTTTCTTCACTTCTATTTTTGACACGTTCTGATCTAGCCATATATCTTATTGTTCTTCAGTTTTGTTATTGATTCACTCTCATCGCCGTTGTCACTGTCTTATAACCGTATATTTCTTTTTTCCCCACTTTCGTATATATTTGGTTCTCTATTTACGCAATAGCATAATCATGACGTTATTCTTGAGTATAGAGTCATGAGGTGTTACTCTCGTTATGAGATGTCACTCTCGTTTTCATTTGTTGTGATTGTTGTTGTCGCACATTTTCTAACCATATATATATATATATTTGTTCTTGACTTTCATTTTTGATTCGTTCTGATCGTCGTTGTCGCATGTCTTGTAGCCTCATATTTCTTTGTTCTTTTCTCCGTTGTTTTTGACTCGTTGTGATTCTTGCTGCAGCTTAAGTTCTAACTGCATATTTCTTTGTTCTTCACTTTCGTTTTGACTCATCGTCGTAGTCGCTTATCTTCTAGCCACATAGGTCTTTGTTCTTCACTTTCATTTTTGACTCGTTCTAATTGTAATTGCTGCAAGTATTCTAACCACTCTTCCTTTTCGTTTGTCATTACTTCACACTTTATTTCAATGCTCTTTTATTTAGCTGCTCGGATTGGTTTATGGTCCAGTTGGTTTCTTTTCACCCACTATGAATTTGGAGTTCCCCGGTCGTCCTCTTTATCTTGTCTAATTTGATGGTTAAGTTTTTTATTTTCAGCAATTTTTAATTTACGTTTTTGTCTTCTATCATTATGAAACTGCTTAAAACGCCTTTTGTAAATAGACTCAATACACTTGGCATTTAATACTCAGCTTTGTTCCTTTGATAATTTTGCATGCGCCATAGATACTAAGTATGTTATTCCCTGGGGGCATATAAGTTTCTTATGCGAGGGTTTTAAAAATAGTTCAAAGATCAGATAGGCCCAAACCCCACCCCACTCAAAAAACTTATGAAAGATATTTTGTTCCAAACTTATGGAAGATGCCCCTGGCCATCCCTTCATTGCCCGACCCCCCCCCCCCTACCCTCCCAGAAAAAAACAGCGGTATATTAACGATATTTTATTCCAAAAATTATGGGAACTCACCCCTGGCCTT